>JASPKZ010002326.1:1200000-1737500 GCA_030220185.1 Diploptera punctata
GAATTCAACTAAACATAAGAACACATCCATTTTCATTTCTTTAGTTTCAGGTGTTGGATATTTTGAATTTAAATACGTTATTTTATTGAAAAAAAAACAATTTTTTAGCATTTTGTATTCTTTTATTTATTTATTCCTGGATATTATAATGTTTATGTAGTCCCTTTAAACAAGAGTCCATAAATTAATCAGTTATTGAAGGAATACCAATTTTACTGTTTGGTACTTGCTGATAGTAAGTGCCAATTCTAGCAAAACCATCAGTCATATTCAATCAAAATGTTTGTGTACAATAGAATACTATAACCATAAATTGCCGAAATAATAATTCATCCTGCCAGTTATTTAGATGTTCCGGACCGCAAAGAAAAGAAGATCGTGTAAAACTTAAAGTTATTTTGTAATTTGATGCAATACGAGTAATCTAAGAAATTTCTACCCATTTGTTATTCTATTGTCTTTCTTTAATATAAACGAATGCCTGTATATTTGTCCTTTAATAGACATCTAAACCTTTCAACTGATCTTCGTGAAAATTTATATATAGGCCTATATATAGGATTTCAGATGCGGCGAGTGTTTAGCCGTTATCTATTAAGTTCTAATGTTATTGGGTGTGTAGGAATTAACCTGAAACGAAAAGTTAAAAATCACTCTAGCAATCGCAATTTTCGATGTTTTACAACAAAATCTCGGAATATCGTATTAAAGTAAACCGAGGTATGCATTATCCAAAAAATCAGCTAAATCCGACTGTCAGAAGTGGCGGTTTACCTGAAATTTGAAATAAAAAATTTACTCTAGTAATCGCCATGTTTGATTCGTCGCAGTGTACGTCACATAATTCATTAACCCTCAATATCTATTTCTTACACGCTTTATATTAGCTTGACATCTATCTATGTAACGGAATATTTCAACGCGATTTTCATCCACTTAAAATCATTGGATCGACTTGAAACTTTGTTTACTTATAAAGGGTCCCTGACAATAGAATAATTTCGTATTTATTTACTAAAATCCTGGCCAGAATCATCAGAAAAAAAATGAAAACTGGTATAATAGGTTGCGGACTTGTCGACTTTTTAGTCAATCGTTGTAAGAGCTCAGTTGGTAGAGCGGTGAACTCTAGTGGTATATCATTTCAGTAATTTATAGGTTGTTGGTTCAAATCCGGCTGGGAGGAATTTTTTAGAAGAGTATTACTTTTAGGTCATACTACAATAGTATCGAATTTAAATATATTTACATTTTTATCTTATTCTGTAAAATATTAAAACTAAAAAATAAAAAATAAATAATAGTTTTAAAAAACTAAAACAACACACTTTATTAGAAAACCGAACTAAAAAATGAAAAATAATTTTAATATCCACGCTTGGGATAAAATTAAAGTGGTCAACAAAAAAAAAAATCATCTCCAACACATATAGAATAAAACTAGAGTTATCAACAAAAAGAAAATAATTTTACCATCAAAAGCGTGGGGTGCTTTTTATGATTTTTACATTTAAGCACGCAAATCACTCCATCACGACAAAGTAAAGATGGACGAAACTGAATAAAATTACTTAATTAACAAGAACAATCAATATCGGATCATAAAATTGATTTGATGAATCACTTAGTTTCTGGATGACGGATTTTATTTAACGACTCTTTTTAACAGCTGGACTTATTAGCATTGAATTTAAAATCTGATAATCAAAGAGTTGACCACTTTTCTCTGTCTCTTTTCTTTTCAGGATTGAGGTTCTTTTACGTGGTGTAAATCCATGGTACGGGATCCGTGGGTTTACTTTCCTTCCGAAGAAATTCATACGTAATAATGTTATGCCTTCAAATATCCATCGACATTGGCTGGTTTTAAACCCGCGAATCTCAGAAACAGAAGCAAGCACTAGTTGAACCTACCCACACAAGAGACAGCAGGTACACTAGGGTGCCCATTCGTCCCGTTTTTCCCGGGACAGTCCTGTTTTTTTAAAAATGTCCCGGTGCCCCAAAAGTTTTCTTGGGGACGCTCAAATGTCCCGCTTTTGGGATGATGCTTAGTCAATGTATTTATTTTGTCTTTGATAGTAGTAAATTGACAGATGTTGTATACAAAATCCAATGTGGTGATTGTGAAAAGTCTTATGTAGGCCAAACAAAAAGATTTATAAGAAAAAGAATCGACGAACATAAAAAGAATATCAGTACACCAGGTGCAGAACTTTCAGTAATCAGTGAACACATAATTAATCAAAATCATAAAATGAAATGGAATGACATAAAAATTTTACATAAAGAAAATAATTATCAAAAAAGATTAATAGCAGAAATGCCTATATAAAAAATAACAAAATAAAGCATTAAATAAACAAAAAGATTTAAATGAATGGTGTGGAACATATGATTCCTTGCTAAAATATTTTAAATTATACATTGAAATTTTAAATTTATACATTTAAATTTGTATACATATATTCATATAAAAAAATTAATTGTCTTGGTGATGGTAAGTATGTACAATAAATTTATAAACAACCATGTCTTGAAAATAATCTCACAACAGGAGATTGAAACGTCGACACAATAAATTTATGTTTTGATTGAGATAACGTTTATTTTTTTGTAATTATAATATGAAAGAGATTTAGTTAGTGGATTTTTATACCCCTTGCAGCTATAAATAAATATTTATAAACGTATTAAACAACGACTTTAGTGGTTTTTGATTTGTGAATAGTTGAATCTTATACATTTTTATTGGCAACAGTGTCATGGCAAAAGGAAAATAAGTGTTTTTTTTATATTTTGTTAATGTCACACTTTTTTTTTAATATCCCAGGTTTTTCCTTTAATTTTTGTGCATGTCCCCTTTTACATTGAAAGTATTATGGACACCCTAAGGTACACGGTGACGGTCTGCTTGAATCTGTGGTTAGCAGTATGTCAGGCCAACTGCCGCGTCGAACGCAGTATAGGATAACTAACACATTCAGACTGAAGGTAGAAGTATAAAATTCCTTTCCTTACCGGGAATCGAATCAGCCACTGTTTTGGAAGGTATGGGAGCTAACAACGAAGCTGCCCGACGGACATACAATTTTGAAACAGAAACTCGTTAATTTGGAATTTAAAATTGAAACATGTGATAAAAATTAATATAATGATAATTTCGTTTATGAAAATAAGTTCGTCACGCAGGAAATGTGTATAATAAGCGAATTCCTCAGCTGAATTTATGGTCTGATTTTTGCTAGATTATACAACGTATCATTCATTTGTCAAATCGTATATATCGAGTTTTATTGCGAGAAAATAAATACGGAGGCCTCCAAGGGAATTTATTAATTTCATATTTCCGGTTATCCCCTTGGTCGGATTTTAATGATTTTTGTAGAATAACTTTCTCGTATTAAAAAATACACATGTGCCGAGATTCGTTTTGAAAAAATAAATAAAAATGGTGCCGCTGGAGAGTGTTTTTTTAAATTTGATTTTAATTTCTGGTTAAACTCCGCTCTTACATTTGTTTGATTGATTGATAGATCCGCGTTCGCCCCACTGCGGGGACATGGATGCTTCCCTAGTGGCAAGTTTTTGCAACCAGACTAATTTAGTTACGTTTATTTCCCTACACGTGTCACGAATGACATTTGGTTAGTATACCGACCCAATGAGACATCTAGTATGCAACCTAAGTGTAGCTAGGATGATGAAGGTCGCTACATTTTGCTTAGAGGGTTCTTTTTTCAGGTTTAAGGTTACTTTACGACACTGAAAGTATCCAGACTCGGGATCCATGGCTTAAATTCCATTGCGCAGGACTTTTTCCTTAGATTTTCTAGCCTAAAAATCCATCGATCCTGGGCCGGTATGAACCCGCGACCCTCGGGGACTAGAGGAAAGGTACATAACCACTTGACCACCGCAGTGACGTGTTCCGATATTGCTAGTTGACAAAATTGATATCATCATCATCATCATCATCATCATCCGGTATCATGGCAGCTGCCGCCGTCTTCCGGAAACCAAACGCCATTCCTCACTGTCCATCCATTGATCTTCCTCCAATCCTCAGATATTCATAGCCGCTTGTACCTCTTCTATCCAAGTTTTCTTCGGTCTTCCTCTCTTCTTCCTTTCCATTGGGATCAATTCCATAACAATTTTAGGCAAACTTTGCTCTGGCATTACAAAATTGATATATACACACACACACACACACACACACACACACACACACACACACACACGCACGCACGCACGCACGCACGCTCGCTCGCTCGCTCACACACACACACACACACACACACACGCAAACACACGCACGCGCGCACAAACACAAAGAGAAACATTTTTTATTATGTTCAGTTTCTTTGTCTAGAAAGGTTTAAAGTAGATTTGTAAGAAATACAAATCTAATGACTATATTTTCACGAGAATAACCCCATTAGCTACATACTTTTCGGAATTCGCTAATAATTTGTTAAAAGAAATTCTACTAAACCCGCCTTTTTATACACTGATCTGACTGAAAAAATCAAATATTAAATTTATTATATATTGGTATAATACAAAAAGATCAAATGGATTGGCTCAGATTTCAGTGTTTGAGAGTTTTATTTCGGAAATTCTGAATTAAAATTGCTGTGCATATTGAACTCACTAGGACATTGCATCGGTTTTTAGTAGTCATCATCATCATCATCATCATCATCATCATAATCATCATCATCTTCCAGGGATTAAGCCTGTTGGCTCCTTCCGGTTTCATGAAAGCTAGAATTGTTCAAATTGATCAGACCATCTTCTGTGTGGGCGTCCAACATTTATCCTTCCGTGCGGTTTATAATTTAGCAATAATTTTGGAAATCTTCCTTCTGGCATTCTATCAATATGTTCTTTCCAGGCGTTCCTATATTTAATTATTCGGTCTGTAAGTTTGAAAATATTTAGTTCCTTTCTTATATTTCTTTACTTATCCAGCAGAGTATATCCTGCTATATTTCTTAAAAATCACATCTCAACTGCTTCCAATCTTCGTTCTTGTCTTTTAGTGATCGTCCAACATTCTGATCCATACATCAATGCAGGAACAGCCATTACTTTATAAAATTTAATTTTTGTTTATTTTTTTGTGTTTTTATGGGTTCTTTTAATAGTGCCACACATTAGATTACATTTATTTTAATTAGTTTTTATTAGTCTTCGATTAAATGGCTGGAAAGGAATTCAAATAAGACGATTCATCATCATTAATCATAATTTCTTAACTATCTCACTAAATTACTGGCACTATCGAACGAGGAGGTTAATGGGCGCGCAAACATTATGTTCTCTGTACATCTCTATCCTCAGCTAACGTTTTTAAATCATTTCCTCCCTCAAATTAAGGTCGTATTATTCTCCCATCTCTTTGATAACTAATTTACTTAATTAGCAATTGAATTTGGTTAAACAATACGTGAATACAGACAACAGACATACCACAGAGTCTGGACACGATATAATTAAAACAGGAACTTAGTTTCAAAACTCAATATCTCCAAAAACTATATATATATATATGGTTGTGTGTGTGTTCTAATCCGACTGATTTTCCTCAGCTAAATCGATTGGTAGTGTTATATTTAAGAAAACTAATATATCCCGTTATAATGGGCTGCTAAATTGAACTTCTAAATAAAAAAATAATCATCGTAGTTAGAGCTTGGAAGTTGAGGACCTATAAAATGCCTGTAAAATACCATTATAATGACCTATGGATATCCTACAAAAGACCTAAAAAGTAGTAGGACAATACTAATAAAATTCACTGTTAAAACCGTTGAGCTGGAGTGTCATAAAATAAAATAAGTTAAAATAAACCTTCTTAGGTAAAATCCGTCGTCCTCAACTTATAAAATATGTAATCTTTATGCCTGTAGGCCTTTCAGAACATCCGTTCCATCTTCAGCAGGTCACTCTTCGCTACAACATCCAGGATGATAGTTGATGCTGCTGGTCCTAATGTGGCTTTGTCGTGACATCAACCATCATACTGGATGTTGTAGCGAAGAGTGACCTGCTGAAGATGGAACGGATGTTCTGAAAGGCCGACAGGCATAAAGGTTACATATTTTATAAGTTGAGGACGACGGATTTTACCTAAGAAGGTATATTTTAACTTATTTTATTTTATAGTAAAAGGACGTAAACAGTGTTGCAATTGCTAACGAGTGAATAAAGACAACCTCGCTGCCTTCACCCTCTTCTTAGATACCAATTTTCACAAAGTGGCAACTTGTTAGAAAATTTGAAGTAAAAATACAATAGTTCAGGCGGTCAGTAGGCTGGTGGTTAAAAATAACATGATATTTTGTGAGGGTTCAATAGTGTATCGCGGATCAAGAGTGTTTGGAATGTGATAAGTCTTTAGAAAGTAAAACTATATAGTATTTTCAAAAGAAGCTTCGTCTTCAGACATAAAATAAAAAAAAAAGTATTTTTCTCAACTTCCGAGCCCTAATCATAATACATCAAACATTGATAAATCCAATTGTACAGTCTCTCTCTAGTCAAGATTGTTTGTTTCAAAACTTGATATAATTAATTTGCCTTTTTGCATGATTAGTCGTATTAATTGTGATTTTACTCAACAGGTGACACCTTTGTAATCTTCAGAACTATAAGTTATTAAAGATTTTGACATGACAACGTAATTTTTTGTCAAAGTTTTTCTTTGAAGACTTGACAGATCCATATTTTTCTATCAAAATTTAATAATTCCAATGTTAATTCTGTAATTACGTCCAAATGAAAATGTGTGTCATTTTGCGTATGTTAATGTAGGGGTGAACATTTACATGACTGCATTTCAGTTAGAATCCTGTAGGCCTATGTTGTTTACAAGGTACTAATTTTTAATTTTCTTGGTAAAATCATAAACGATGGAGATATTGAGTTTCGAAATTAAGCTTCTCAAATGTGTCCAAAAGTTAAAAAAGTTTTTTTTTTAAATGCCCCAGGTTTGTCTTTCGACAATCCTGGTTTCCCTCCTGGCATGGCGTACTTGTAACCCACCTCTTGAGGTCGTTGGGGGCGCTGGAAGGCAGGGTTTTACGTTGCCCCGATGATATGATGGGTGATGATGATGATAATGGTGCGCGAAGAGAGTCCCTAATCCTAAGCTTAACGTAAGATGAATATGAATGATGATGATTGCGATAGCCATATGGTTTCGGGGACCGTTTGGCCCTTAAAGTTTTCCTGACATTTGTCTTACAGGTGAGGAAAAACCCCGATAAAAACCTCACCCAGAAAAACTGTCCCGACCGGGGATGGAACCCGGGCCCGCTGGGTGACAAAGCAGCACGCTACCGCGAGACCACAGCGGTGCACAGTTAAAAAAGTATAAAAAACAGACTTTTTGAAATGTTAATGACTTTCCTTTATATGTCTATAGATCAATATAATAGCGTTGCCAGGGAACAACATGACATTATTTGCATTATTGATAAAACATTTTTACAAATAATGTTATACATTTTGTTTGGGACCCTTATGAGATATTTGATATCTCACAGCATTTTGTATGATTTATAATTTTATGTTATGGATGTTGCTTTACAATTCTTCATATAATAATTTAAGTAAAAATAAACTTTTCAGGGTCCGCCGTTGTGCTCTCGGAGTAACGTCGTCCACCCGTACGCTGTGTGCTCGTGTTCGATCCCCGGTCGGGACAAGTTTGCTGGGTGATAATTTCTTCTGGGGTTTTGTCACCTGTAACAAAAAGTCAGGAAACTTTTAAGACCCAAATGATTTCCAAACATCATCAGGCCGTCACATCATATTCGTCATGTTTAGAATGAATGGCGTGTCTTGTCTAAATATTCATACTATCTCGGAGGTGATCCTGTATTCGGGAGACCCTCTATGCCTTGTGTGGTCAAAAAAATACGTACGTGATCCAAAAGTTTAAACATGCCACTGTAAGGCCCAGGTGGGATGGGATACAGAAACGTAATGAAAAGGGAGATATTAAATAAGAATGAGAAAGAAAGCTATATTATTTTTTTATTTTGTGTTTTGTAAGTATTACTTAAATTAGACCACATCCCCATTGTCTTTTGTTTAATATATAGGCCTATTTTAATTATATTTCAAATTGTAATTATTATGTAATTTTTACTATTCGCTGGGTAAGTGGAAGAGAAGGCCTTATAGCCTTAACTCTGTCAGCTAAAATAAAACATTTGTGCTATTATTATTATTATTATTATTATTATTATTGTTATTATTATTATTAAAGGGAGACCTCGAAACTCATGGAAGCAAGAAATGAGAACTGAAATGAGAACAAGAGGACTGGAGGACATGGAGTGAATGGATAGAGACGAGTGGAGAAGGAAAATAAAACTTTAGGCACAGAAAGATGTGTAATCATTAAAAATCTGTATATAAATAAAATTATTATTATTATTATTATTATTATTATTATTAAGAGCATTTTAACATATGGTGCTGAAGTCTGGCAAATTCCTACCAGGGAAATTAAAAAGAATTTTAAGTACAGAAATGGATATTTTAAGAAGATCAGCTGGAAAATCTAGAATGGATAGAACATGAAATAAAGAAATAAGGGAAATTATGGGTGTACAAGAGGAGCCAGGCATCATAGACATTATAGAAAATAAAATATTGCAGTGGTATGGTCATGTCAAAAGAATGCCAGAGCAAAGATTACCAAAAATTGTTATGGAATGGATCCCAATGGAGAGGAGGAAGGGAGGAAGACCGAAGAAAACTTGGATAGAAGGGGTACAAGCAGCTATGAATATCAGAGGAATGGAGGAAGATCAATGGGTGGAAGAGAGAAATGGCGTTTGGTTTCCGGAAGACGGCGGCAGCTGCCATGATACCGGATGATGATGATGATGATGATTATTATTATTATTATTATTATTATTATTATTATTATTATTATTATTATTAATGGAGTAGCAACAAAATAGACTAATGACATTCAAAATCCAAGCAGATTGTCCCACGTCAAGTTTTGAAAATTCTCTACATTAAATTCCTTTACATTGGTGTCAAATGAAATAACTATTGTGTTCACTGTCTACACACGTAGAATATTAGAAAGTCTACATACTCTCTCTTTATAATGCATTGGGATTACTTTGAAGTAATACGGGATGAAATGAATGAGAGAGTTTTGTTATTTTGCTACCTAAAGGGCACAAAATTATCTTCAATTCTCTTTAAAATGAAGTTGACTATACAGTATATATATATATTTTTTTTTTCTTTCTCACTCGGAGTGTAGTAACAAAAGCTACAGATGAAAATGTTTGTGTTGTGCAGCCTGCAGATGTTCCCTGGAGCTCCTTGACAATGATATACAGTACACTCGTACACTTGAATAATGGGAAATGATATTGGAGAAAAAAAGAAACACTCTCGGGATATCTGACCAATTCTGCTTTTGTCCACAATATACTTCCCTCAGCTCAATCTCAGATACTTGACAAAATAGTACATTCCGAAAAAGATGTTTGTAGGAGTTGTTTAAAACGAAATCCAAGACGTTTCCTATTGCTCGCCTATGTTTCACTTGTAAGACATGGGACAAATATCGGAGTGGGCATCTGTTCACACATTCCTCGTTAATAACTCTAATAAATCATAATACTTGCTTACTCACTGGCACTATCGAACCCGTAGGTTCATGGCCGCGCGTATATCCCTATCCTGAGATAATGCTTTCCAATCATTTCCTGTATAATCTACTTCCCTCAAATCATAGTTAATGTTATTCTCCCACCTCATTCTTGGTCTACCAACTGAGCGTTTTCCCTCTGGCTTTCCTACAAGAAGCTTCCTTGCAAGTCTTTCATTCCCCATACGTGCAACATGTCCTGCCCATCGCAGTCTACGAGATTTAACTGTTCTTATTATATCTGGCTTCCTATAGAGACCACGTAGTTCATTGTTATGTAGTCTTCTCCATTCACTTGTCTGTTCATCTCTCTTTGGTCCAAACATTTTCCTAAGTACTTTATTCTCAAATACTTGTAATCTCCTTTCCTCCCTTAAAGTAAGAGTCTACGTTTCGCACCCATACCACATAACTGGTAGAATAATAGTTTAATATATTTTCAGCTTAACGTTTTTTGAAAGGAGTTGGGACATCAAAAGTCTCTGCAATGCATAATAGCACACATTTCCAGAATTGAGCCTATGTTTAATTTCTTTGTGCATCTCATTCCTATTTGTGATTATTGTTCCTAGGTATTTGAATTAAGCCACTTCCTAAAAATTTCCTTCATTTATCATTAGCTGTCCATTTCCATTATATAATGTATTTCTACGTGTGACCATATATTCAGTTTTATTGATATTTACTTCCAGTCCTAATTCCTTAGTGTTACTCAGTAGTGTGTGGGTGTTGTCCTTTAGTATCTCCTCGCTATCGGCCAATAGTACTACATCATCAGCATAAACTAACAGCTTATTAATGCCATTGACTTGCAAGCCTTCCTCATTCTCTAAAGATTTAATGGCATGCTCTCGTTAATAACTCTAATAAATCATAATATGCACAAAAATATAAGATTTCCGCAACAAAATAACGAGTAGTAAGATATTCTGCCTGCATTTTAACTTGATTCTACATCCAACAATTATTAACAATTATATGTTCAGGTATCAGATTTTTAGTAAGAATATTTTAACGAATTTCGAAGGATTAGTGCTATTGTGTTCATCACAGAGGTAGACGATCATCCAGCCAGAGTCGGGGTGACATGTGGTAGGCATGTCGGACCCTCAGCCGTTATGGTTTTCTCAACCTGGAGCCACTACTTATTGTAGCTACCCAAATGCCTCACGGTGCTGGGTGAGCACTGTTCCCATACTGGCCGAAATTCCATGAGAACATTTCTTCCCCCATGGATACCCTAACAAGCGCGCAAGTCTCATAACTCTGCGCTTAGGCATCGTACCTTAACCATTCGGCTATGGCGCGGGACCTATCCTATCTAATAAGAACCTAAAACAACAATGGCTCTCTCTCTCTCTCTCTCTCTCTCTCTCTCTCTCTCTCTATATATATATATATATTATATATATATATATGATATGAAAAGAAAAACAAATGCCTGAGCCGGGAATTGAACCCGAGACCTCTAACTCTATACGTTAGTGCGATTTCAACTTAGCCACTCCAACATTTTAGCACAGCCATGTATTTTTCTTTTACATAGCCCCATTTTGATTATTGTGACACTCTTTTTACAGACTTAAATATTATTTCCACTCAAAGACTTCAACGTGTTCATAATTCTTGCGCACGTTTTATTTGTGGTATTCGCAAATTTGACCATGTTACACCGTCCCTGGAACAATTATCGTGGCTTCGTCTAAAGGTACGTACACACTTGCGCGCCGCGCGTGCGCACCATGTTCGTCAGATTTGGACGGGGTTTTAAGGTGCGCGCGAACGGTGCGCGCACCGCGCGCGCGTCTCTCACCACGATCCACTCATTGTCGGTTTTTTCCACAAACACTTTGATGGTTCGCTGTTTAGATTTGGACGGGTACCTGAGAGTTTCGTTGTTTTCGGTGCGCACCTATTATTTGAGTATGGAGTGGTCAGAGGAAAACATGTTAAAACTTATTGATATTTATAGAAGCAAGCAATTATTGTGGGATCCTCAACATAAGGATCATTTTTAAAAATCATTGAAAGGAGACGCCTGTTTTTTTTCAATGTTATGTGTTTTTTTTTCGTGTGTACTGTAATTGTATGAATAAATTAGAATTATTTAGAAAACATTATTTATTTAAGACGTTCATTTCATAATATTATGTATGAAGTATCACAAAACAATACAATATATAAACACATTTATTACTAATTATTTATTTATTTCTTCAAAGACTCCAAAGAGCAAGATTGCTCATGTTAAGGGGCAATATACAAAAAATAATGGCCATAAAACAATTAACAATAAAAACAAGAAAACAAATTCAGACAATAAGTTTAAGTAATACAAACTACTATAGATGCACAATACATATACACACATAAATACAATATTTAAACAGGATAATATTAATAATAATAAAATTAACAAAATTAACTAAGAAAGCAATGAGAAAAAATATTTTTTAATACAATTAGAAAAATGTTTAACATTCGTGAAATGTTGATATTCAATAGGTAAGTTATTGTAATGGTTGATTAATGCATAACGAATCCCTTTTATATCTTTTTTTTTGAAAAACTAGTATCTTTGTGCAATAAAGTACAACCTCTAGTATAATAATCATGTACATCTTTATTAAAAATTAAGGCCATGTTATGGTGAGATAGATTCTTAATAATTTTAAACATATATATACAAATCATATATTTTTTAAAATTCCTTTAATGCTATAATATTTGAAAAAGTATAAATAAAGTTATAAGATGTAATAAGTAATAAGCGTGACCAGACGTCCCGATTTTGGCGGGACAGTCCCGATTTTTAACAATTTGTCCCGCGTCCCGCGGCATTTAAAAAAAAAAGTCCCTATTTTTGGGAAAGAATGCAGGACAAGCGGGAGAACGGAAAGGGAATAGACATGGTTGGTTACACCTACTCTGCAAAATGTCTACTGAAGGTTTGTGGGTTTCCTATGGATCGCAGGAGGTTCGTTGAAATTAATCATTTCGACGAACATAACACGCGCCGCGCGCGCGCCGTTCGTGTTCGCGGCGCGCATATGTGTACGTACCTTTAGAGATCGTAGAACTGTCCATTCCTTATCCCTTCTCTATAAAATACTTCACACATCATCGCCTAATTATTTATCACGCCGCTTCATCAGACTATCCGACACACATAATCTTGACACTCGATCTCATCAGCACATTGTCCTTTATATCCCGCCTCATCACACTGTATATTATTCATTATCTTTTACGGTGTCACTTACCAAAACATGGAATTCCCTTCCGTCCTATGTCAGAGACTGTCAAACTATAACATCCTTCAAAAACAAACTAAAGAATTATTTAATAACAAACTAACTTATACACCTCACTGATAGTATTCTTTTAGCAATATTAATATATTTAATTATTTATGAAAATGATATTAAGAATAACAAATATTTTTATTTGTTTTGTTTTAAATATTGTATAATCGTAAAATTAGTTTTCTATATCTCATTATTTTCCCGTTTTTTATATACACTAGACAGGGACAATTTAATATGCCTTGCTTGTATACATTTTATTATTAGTTTTAGTCTTAATTGTAACTAATATTAACTGGTTGTATTATAGATCGTAATATAATAGATATTATCTTTTGATCAAATTTTTACTTAGTGTTTAATATTAGAGTTAATTAAGATTGTTATATTCTGATGTAATATATGTTTGTCCTGGTGAGTGGAAGAGAAGACCACATGGCCTTAACTCCACCAGGCTAAATAAATCTAATCTAATCTAATCTAAATGATTTTGTATCATGAGGGGCAAACTGGACGTGCCATATCGCAGCAAGTTATTGAGAATATTTTACTTTAGTGATTTGTGAGATTTTACTCGACATCTGCGTGAATTACTTACGACGTAAACTACGTGAGGACGAATTCCCTGCAACCGCTCGAATATAACATTAGATTATGTTCCACAAAGTAAAATACATTCTAAAAGAATAATAAATTAATGGAGGAAAACACAACGAGGATATATACCCATCAATAGGAACCTCAAACTCGATGCTATTCTTTTTGCAGACGATTTAACTCTTCTGGCACTTTCCGAAAATGATTTGCAACGATCAATTTATAATTTACAAAAAATAGGTGCCAAATTTAATATGGAAATATCAATTAACAAAACTAAAATTATGGCATTTCATGGGAAGGACCCCATACAAAATAAAATCTGTCTCCAGAATAAAATTTTAGAGAGATCTAATCAATTTAAATATCTTGGATATTATCTCTCTATCTGGGATGAAAAGGATATCCCTGAAAAAGTTACTAGTTATAATAAAAGTTTAGGAATTATTAATCAAGTTACGAAACCATCCCTTGTACAAAAAAACACCAGATTACGTTTATATAACACTTTGGTTAGACCAGTGTTGACCTATGGTAGTGAAGCATGGATACTAAAAAAACAACATGAAAGCAGAATAACGGCTTGTGAAATGAGATTCATGCGCAGAACAGCGGGTTACACCAGATGGGATCGGAAAAGGAACACCGATATCTTAAAAGAATTGAAGACTACGCCAATTTTGGAATATATTAAACAGTACCAACTAAATTGGAAACACCATCTTGAAAGAATGAGTTCAAATCGGATACCCAAAGCTGTTTATAATTATATACCAAGAGGACGAAGATGACTGGGCCGTCCTATGAATCGCTGGAGGGAAAATTTTCTATAGGATCGTAACAGGCCTTGGCCTAATACTTGGAAGGAAGAAGAAGAAAGAAAAAATAATGTAATGTACAGGAGAATAAAACACAAAGCAGTACAAGATAGATTGTCAAACTGAAAAAAAGAAATTAAATATGTAGCATTAATATAAATGAAGTTCAAAATATGCAAATAATTAAATTATTTTTTAATGGTAGAAGCGCTGACAGCTGCTCATTAATTCCACGGAAGTGAGGAGCATATCTTCTCTGGGATGCCACGTGTGTTGACACGCTTGCCCCTGTTCGTATATGGAGGGATATTCCAGCGTTTTATAGTAATACACAATCTGCAGTGAAATGTTACATTTTAGTACACATTGATTTAGTTTCTTTGACTGGTAATATTCAGTTTTTTTCATTCATGAATCAATTGTTAAATATTGACACTAATTACTGTCTGTTTGATGTCAACCGATCACAGTCTGATTTACTAATCATTAAACAATAGGGCCTACTATTTTTACATCCTCCGGTACTGATAAAAACCTTCCTGCATTTTAGTGAATTCAAAAGAAATATAACTGTTGAGATTTTTACCCAACAACATATTTTTAAGATTAAAAAAAATATAAATATTCATCGATCCTTCTTGCTAGATATTTAAAAAAGCCAAGAAAAAAGTATATAACATTTTTAACGGCAGCAATCAAAGTCGCCGTATAAGTCTGTACCATTAAGAAAAAATAATATGAAATTCGCTAAAATCTAACCGCGCATAGCATAATTTATGATGTCCTGGCAACATCAAGAAATAAAAAAAAATGTAATTGACTCATTTTCAGAACTAAGGAAGGAATAATAACAATAGAGACTTGTAATACATTAACAAAAAAGTAAATAGGCCTATTTAAATATTCAAAATGAAAATTAAATTCAAGTATTCACTGTCAATATTATTCAAACAGAGCAATTAAATTCATTAAAATTATTTGACGGAAGTAGAATATTATACAGAGGATGAATGGAAAACATTAACTCAGGATAGGGATGCATAAATAGCTTATGTCCGTGCGACGAAGAACCTATACTTACTTACTCACTGGCACCATCGAACCCGTAGGTTCATGGCCGCGCTGACATACGCTCTCCATACATCCCTATCCTGAGCTAATGCATTCCAATCATTCCCTGTATAATCTACTTCCCTCAAATCATAGTTAATGTTATTCTCCCACCTCATTCTTGGTCTACCAACTGAGCGTTTTCCCTCTGGCTTTCCTACAAGAAGCTTCCATGCAAGTCTTTTATTTCCCATACGTGCAACATGTCCTGTCCATCGCAGTCTACGAGACTTAACTGTTCTTATTATATTTGGCTTCCTATAAAGACCATGTAGTTCATTGTTATGTAGTCTTCTCCATTCACCTGTCTGTTCATCTCTCTTTGGTCCAAACATTTTCCTAAGTACTTTATTCTCTAATACTTGTAATCTCCTTTCCTCCCTTAAAGTAAGAGTCCATGTTTCACATCCATGTAATATAACTGGTAGAATAATAGTTTTATATATTTTCAGTTTAACGTTTTTTGAGAGGAGTTGGGACAAGAGTCCCTGTAATGCATAATAGCACGCATTTCCAGAATTGAGCCTATGTTTAGTTTCTTTGTGCATCTCATTCCTATTTGTGATTATTGTTCCTAGATATTTGAATTCAGCCACTTCCTCAAAATTTCCCTCATTTGTCATTAGCTGAACCTATGGAAATACTAACTACCAGTGAGTTAGTTGTCTAGAATCAGCAATAAACAGTAAAGTTCCTATAGAAGAAAGATAAAAACAGGTAATTGTTGGTAACAAGGCATATCAAACTAATGTCTAAAACTGTATTATATTCAGTGAGACTAATTGTTACTTACTTCTGTGAGAATTGGACATGAAAAGAAAATTACAAAACAAAAATTCCCGTGTTCGAAAGGATAATATTAAGGAAGATATTTGAATCAATGAGAGTCACAAATGATATATGGAGAATTAGAACAAACAGTGAACAAAATAAAAAAATAAAAAATGGAATCATAGTAAATTACATCAAACCATAGAGATTAAGTTGGTTTGTGCATATTAACAGAATACCATATGAGAGCGAGATAGACTGCTAATCTACGGATATATAATAATATATAAAAATGAATGTTTGTCCTTAAGCGCGGTCATACCGTTGATCCGATTGTGATGGGGTTTCCCGGGATGAACATAGGCTATAAGAGAGTTGAAATATTCAACTCCTACACCCTTAATAACACCCTTTGTAGTAAAAAACGTGAAAAGTCCCTTTTTTTTACCCTTAAATGGCTTACGCTGCCTAAACCATAACAAATACACAACACTAATGTACGCAGAATAGAATATCTAAAAAAAACTCTACAAAAAAGTCCGCAACAGCATATGTTTATCTTTTACAGATAACACATACAGGAATTTTTGTCTTTCATTGATGCCAAGGAGATCGGGATAAGTAGATTCCCGGGCAAGCATGTGCTGCTATACCATTCATCTGATTGTCATGGGGCTTTTTTCAAAATGTTCAGGATTTTCCCGGTAAGGTTATTAGGTTATAAGAGAAATTTATTGCTCAAGCCCTTCACCCTTAAAAATCACCTTCTATAGTGAACAAAACGTGAAAAAATGTCGCTGTTTGTAAGCTTAAATGACTTACCCTGCCTAAACCATAACAAATACACAATATTAATGTACACATAATTGAATATCTCAAAAAACTCTACAAAAAAGTCCGTGACAGCATAAGTTTATCTTTTAAGGATAACTCACAATAGTCATTTTTGTCTTTCATTGATGCCAAGAAGATCGGGATAAGTAGATTCCTGGGCGGGTATTCTTTTATGGACAACTCAAAATAACGAATTTTGTCTTTCAGCTCATTTATGCTAAGTACATCTGGATGCGTAGATTCCCGGGAACGCCGGGTAATCAGCACGGTATATGTAAAAATCATAACGTTATAAATTTATATTTATTTTTCCTTTTACTTATTTAACTAAACGCTTAAAACACATTATCCTTTATTTAGGTGTAGCAGAGCACGCCGGGTATTAGCTAGTGAAGTTATATAAATGGGAGAGAGTTGCTACAGTAACCACAGGAATACCGAAGAACAGATAAGAGGATGAGTAATAAAGGAACTGTAAAAATACGATAATTAAAACTGGTTGAGTGTTAGTTAAAATGAGGAATTATGAAAACACTTTGTTGAGAAGGGCAAGACATTCACCAATTTAAGTTGTAATGGCTATAAAAGAAACAAATGAAATTCGTTAACTAGAAAAATCGACCCATTAGCAGTGTTAACCTGAAGCGAAAATCGAACCATTAGAGCAATGTTAGCCTGAAGCGAAAACTTTAAAAGTAGCTCTAGCAGTAGCAAGTTCCTTTCTTTTTTCAGCGAAACGCTGTATTTGTTTTTGGAATAAAAAGAACAAAGTATCATTGGAAAATCAAGTGACATACGATCTTTACGAGTAAATTTAGACGTGTTCTAGGAGTTGTAATTTTTATTTTTTCGCAACGAATTCAACATGTAACATTTTAAAAAAAATGTTCTAAATAGTTAATCACCAAACTCCGACAGTTAGGAATGAAGATTAGTATTTTTTTCTACGCCCCAGGTTGTCATTTCGACATTTCTGGTGGTTCTCTCCTGTCATTGGCGTAATTGTAACCCACTTCTGAGGTTGTGGGCCTGAAAGTCGAGTTATGGCTGCTCCGATGATATGATGAGTGGTGATGATGATATTGGTGTGCCAGTAGAGTCCTTAATAATGGGCTTAATCTAAGGCGTATATGAATCATCTTGATTACGGTGGCCAGATGATGTTCGATGACGGTTTGGGCCTTAGAGTTTCCTGACATTTGTCTTACAAGTGAAGAAAAACCCAGAACTCGCTCAGAAAACTTGTTCCGACCGGGGATCGAACTCGGACCCACTACGAAAATTGATATTTCAATGACATTTTGAACTGTCCTATTAGGCAGGAAGCGGAGCGGAGTCGAGTTGGGATCCCGGGTCCGGATATTTTTTCGTCCTTTTCCTTAGTTGTCAGGGTGATTTAGAGTTCGAATTTAATTACCAGATCCATTCGATTTGTAATAACACTTTTCATATTTAATTTAAAATTAATATCCAACAAAACATGCAGAATGCCTACACAATGAACACCCACAACAATATGTTATAAATTGCATGGTCTAATAATGTAACCCAAATATCATAGAACAGGCAATCCAAAATTTTCTCATTTATTTCAATACCATATATCAAGTTTCAATGCGAAAAAAGAAAAATACGGCCGCTAGATAAATTTTTAAATTTTCACATCGCGTTAATCCCGACTTTTAGGCCCGATTTTACTAGTTAACTAATTGCTTATTTATTCTTCTTAAATTATTGTTTTATGCCAGAGTTGGTAAAAAAAACTCTGCAGAAATAGATTTTTAGAGTAGGTCAGCTGGAATTTCTTGAAGAGATAGAATGAAAAGCAGTGTAATTAAACAAAAGACGAATGTTCAAAATTAAATTGTGGATTTCATAAAAAAACGAACAATTAAAATGGTATAGTAATGTAAAAAGAATGACAGATTCTTAAGAAGAACACTAGAATGGGTGCCACCTGGTAGAAGAAGAAGAGAGCGGTCAAAAATAACGTGGATTGATAATGTTTTGAGAAGCATGAGATAAAAATGACTGGACGATGGAAATTGGAATGACAGAGTTATGTGGAGAACAATGACAGTCGATTAATTGGACGCAGGGAGTTGTGAAACCTGCTAAATAAATAAATAAATTTAGATGTTATAACTAATTTTTGACATTTGACAATGCAGGCAAATGTAATATGAAAAGACAAATGGATGCTTGAGTCGGGATTTGAACCCGAGTCTCTAAACTCTGTACGTTTAGCGCTCTAACCAAGTGAGCTACGCTAGTCTTCCAACACAAACATACATTTTTCTTAAATATGTAGTATTCTCAATTCACATAAGAGTTAGCGGGAAGTCGTTCCAACTGACATCTAGTGGCCAACATAACAATTAAGCAAATTTTTAAAGAGAATATTTACTTTATAACATTCATTTTTCTTTTCATATCATATTTGCCATCATTGCCAAATGTCAAAAATATAGTTACAACATCTAAATATACAAGCGTTACTGCTATGAAGTAAACATTCTCTTTAAAAATGTGCTTAACTGCTATTTTGGCCACTAGATGCCAGTTGGAACGACTTCCCGCTACCTCTTGTGTGAATTGAGAATACTACATATATAAGAAAAATGTATGTTTGTGTTGGAATACTTGAGTAGCTCAGTTGGTTAGAGCGCTAAACGTATAGAGTTTAGAGACTCGGGTTCAAATCCCGATTCAAGCATTCATTTTTCTTTTCATATCATATATATATATATATTTTTTTTTTGATTGCGGATGAGCCCATGTAGGACTACGCAAAGTACTTAGAGGCGTTTCCTTTGAGCCCAAATTTCTTTCATTCTTTTGCTATGAGCTTGTTTTCTATCATCTGTCCGAGTTGTTATAGTTTTTTTCTTCGGTTTGTCCTCTTGGCCAATTTGCCACATATTCACCTTAATTCCAAATATATCTCTGTTTGGGATATCTTCTTTAGTAATTCCTGCCAATTTTAAGTCCTTTTTGACTTCATCAATCCACTTCATTAGTAACCATAACTTAAACACAAGATCACAACATAGTCTCTTACTTAATATACCGCAACATAGGACATCACATCACTCCATGTCATATACCATCTCCACTTCTCGCAACTGGAATTCCCTACCACAAGAAATAAGGGGCTGCCGGACATTGGCATCTTTTAAAAGAAATCTAAATTTATATTTGCTCTAAACTCGACTTCATTATTATCCAGTGTAAGATATGTATATTAATTGGTGTTTCCCGTATAATGTATCATATTTATATTATTATTATTATTATTATTATTATTATTATTATTATTATCGTATCATTATTGTTATTACCCTATAAAATGTTGTTTGTACATGACATTTACATTGTTACATTTATTGTATCTTTAAGTGTTTATAATTAGTATAGTGTATATCTATATTTGTCGAATATTTATTTGTATTTGTACTGGTTGAGTGGAAGAGAGGGCCTTATGGCCTTAACTCTGCCAGAATAAATAAAGTATTATTATTATTATTATTATTATCCACTGGAGCTTTACTTCTGTTTTCGTAGAATTTCATTATCTGTTTTGTAAGCCTATTTGAGTTCATTCGTTTAATATGGCCATAAAATTTTAACCTTCTTTTTCTAATATCACTATGAATGTATGTATTTTTATTTCCTTTTTACTTCTGAGTCTAAAGCTTCACCTATGACTTGTGGACCTAAAACTTTTCGTATAATTTTGCATTCTTTTTCCACTATATTTTCGATATCTTTTTTCTGTTCAAAATTAATCTTTCTGCTCCATAGAGGCACTCTGGTTTCATTACAGTGTTACAGTGTCGTAATTTTGTATGTAAAGATATACATTTTTTATTATAAGTGTTGTGAGTAAGCCGAAATGCTGTTTCCATTTTTTGGCATCTACTTTTATTGGCTTTAGTTTCAATTCCATTTTCCTGAATTATTTCACTAAGATATTTAAATTGTGAAACTCGTTTAATTTTTCCATATTTGGTTTCCAGGTATTTTGGTGCTTGTTTATTGCATGAAATATATTCCGTTTTTTTAAAAGAAATCTGCAGACCAACTTTCTCTGCAATGTCATTTAATAATTCAATCTGTTTTTGTGCTGTTACAACGTCACGGGTTAAGATTGTTAGATCATCAACATGTGCTAGGCAATCAATCTTCAATTTTCCTCTTCCTAATATGATTAGTTGATTACATTTATATATATATATATATATATATATATATATATATATATATATATATATCATCATCCGGTATCATGGCAGCTGCCGCCGTCTTCCGGAAACCAAACGCCATTCCTCTCTATCCATCCATTGATCTTCCTCCATTCCTCTGATATTCATAGCTGCTTGTACCCCTTCTATCCAAGTTTTCTTCGGTATTCCTCTCTTCCTCCTTTCCATTGGGATCCATTCCATAACAATTTTTGGCAATCTTTGATCTGGCATTCGTTTGACATGACCATACCACTGCAATCTTTTCTTTTCTATGATGTCTATGATGTCCGGCTCCTCTTGTACACCCATAATTTCCCTTATTTCTTTATTTTGTATTCTATCCATTCTAGATTTTCCAGCTGATCTTAAAACATCCATTTATGTACTTAAAATTCTTTTCATTTCCCTGGTAGGAATTTGCCAGACTTCAGCACCATATGTTAAAATGCTCTGAATTATGGTTTGATATATTTGTAATTTTCTATTTTTTGTAATATTTTTGCTCCACCAAACAGAGTTTAAAGCATTTATTGCTTGTTTTGTTTGTGCGATTCTATTTTTAATTTCCACTGTGTTATCGCCTGAATGGTCTAATTTTGTTCCTAAATAAATGCATTCAATACTAGGTTTTAGTTCTTCTCCATTGTTGAAATTTATATTTTCCATTTCTTCTCCTATACACAGGTATTTAATTTTCTCAACGTTTATATAAAGTTCCCATTTTTCATATTCTTCTTTTAGTTTTTTAGTCATATATTCTATGTCATCGTGGTCCTGTGCTATTAATACCTGATCATCTGCAAAATTTAATGAATATACATGTGTATTTTGGATAGGTATGCCCATTTTTTGACATTTTTTCCTCCAGTCTCTTAGTACTCTTTCGAGATAAATTTTAAATAGAGTTGGAGATAAACTGCAACCTTGCCTTAAACCTTATATATATATAGGGGCACGCCGTAGCGTAGTGGTTAAGGCACTGCGCTACAAGCCGGAAGGTCGAGGGTTCAAGTCCCGGTGGGGTCAGGATTTTTAAAAACTGACCAAAACCTTCTGGCGGCACTATGGCCCTGGGGTCGACTCAGCCTCTAACGGAAATGAGTACCAGACGCTTGTACTGGGGTAAAGGCGGCCGTCACGTAGGGCTGACAACCCGGCTGACATCAAGTGCCGATTGTCCAGAAAAAGTGGGAGCCTTAACCTCCGACTACCCCAAGGGCCTCCTGAGGCCTGTAGTGGGAATACTTTACTTTACTTTTATATATATATATATATATATATATATATATATATATAAGCCTATTTATGTATATAATTTTTGGTACCTGATAAGTTGATTAGATTACATATTTTCATGGTTACAACCGCA
Source organism: Diploptera punctata (assembly GCA_030220185.1). NCBI lineage: Eukaryota > Metazoa > Arthropoda > Insecta > Blattodea > Blaberidae > Diploptera > Diploptera punctata. Next base: position 1,222,749 of record JASPKZ010002326.1, read on the forward strand.
ATAGATACATTGTTTCGAATTTTGCTAAATCAGATGTCATTTCATAAAACGCGGTTATAAAAGCTGTAAAGAGTTGCTCATGTACATATCGATGTAATGTGGAACACTGGCTATGTTAGTGCTGATAAAATGCTGTGAAATCGGAGCAATAATTTTATGACCCGGTGTATATGGAATTAGGTTGAACGCGAAGAGGAAACGTGTATTGTATTACCCAAGAGAGCAGGTTTGTGATAATAGCGTCCAGCTAACATCATAAATGTGAACATTATGGTCCATAACTGCATTATCCAATGTTAACACAATTGCTGTCAACAGCTGTGGCAATTTGATGGCTCGTGGGTTCGAACTGTCAAGTGGCTCATTCAGTCAATCAGAGTACAGATATGACACACAAATTGATATTACATGACCTCCGGTATTTTCCCATCTCCAACAAGGGAACGTTCAACCCTGGAGGGTGATTCGCATATAAAAATGAAATAACGTATTTGCAACATTTTCGTCAAATAATCTATATATTAACATGTGAAAAAAAAAAAACTTTGTACCTCTTTTTAAGCAGATTGCGCGCACGGAGGAATGGGATATTTAGCATAACTAAAGTTCATATAGAGAAGGAGTGCAGATAAATAAAATGTATGAATAATGTGTGTTACAAATAAATTAGACAAAATAAGATAATTTGTCTCTGAGGAATTTATGTGTATTATTCATTTGTTTACGTTCATACTGAAAGTGCAATGTTCCAAAAAGAAAATTGTGCAGCGGCAATGTGAATTGACTTACTCTCCAGTATTTATTATTAGTGGTTAAAACATTAATTACATTTCATTATTTAAATTTAAATTAAATCCTGTCTAATCTTGGTTTCAGTAATTTCATTACACACACGCACGCACGCACGCACGCACGCACACGCACACACATGCGCGCACACACACATACGCGCGCACACGCACACACACACGCGCACATACACGCGCACTCTCACACACATACATGTGCACATACACGCGCACATGCACACACACGCAGACGAACGCACACACGCATATATATATATATATATATATATATATATATATATATATATATGTTATATTTATATCTATATATTCGCACCTACTTCTATTATACCTCGACATAGAACATTGACGGGTCGGAAGTGAGAGACAAAGAAGAAGGGATATACATTCCCGTACACATAATAATAGGCCAAATGAAAATTTAGATAGTATACATATATCAAATGACGCGTTATTGATTTTTAAATATGGCTTAGCCAAGCTGTACCAAATATTTCATATCGTTCGTATTTTTAAAATAAATTGAAAATTATTGCATAATGACGTATTTGTGGCAAACTTAACAATTTAATGAAATGTGGTCAAATTTTGACCGCTGGGCGACCACTGGTATGAATAAACATGTCAGAAGTCACTCATGTCCACCACTGTGGTCTTGAGGTAGCGTACTGCTTTGTCACGGAGCGGGCCCGGGTTTGATTCCCGGCCGGGACAGGCTCCTGGGTGAGGATTTTCGGGGTTTTTCCTCACCTGTAAGACAAATGTTACGAAGCTTACGGTCCAACGGTCCCCGAAAATCATCCGGCCATCATCACCATCCTTCACCGGTGTGGAAAGCAGCGGGAATCTACAACACCTACAATTCCCTAGTAAAACTGCAAAGCCTAGCATGAAAATGCTATGATTGCAGTGAAAGACCTGCCCTAGGGTAGAATTACTATGGAATGGAAGTCATTCATAAATTTCAAACTGATGGTCTTAACACTGGCGTTTTCTTCATTTTCTGTTTGATTTGCATCATCAGTTTTAAAATTTGCCAGGTTTGGAATTACTAAAGATTATACACAGTTACCAAAGGTTATTAGCAGAAATTAAAATATTTTTTTGGAAAATGTAGTCACAATGGAGGATGATAAAATATTCATAAAGTTTTCACTGGAAAACCAGGTGATTATAGGAAAGCAGGAAGATTAACACTTCGATGGTTAGATGATGTGGAATATGACTTTGAAAAGGGAGGAATGGAATGCCTTAAGATTGGCTAGAGTAGATTATAAAGTCATAGAGTAGTAGTAGTACATTTTACCATCCTCCGATTGTATATTTTTATAGTTCGTGGTGAAGAATCTTGCGTGCGTAGTCCTAAATGGCCTAACGAGGTATGTAGGCCGTAGCAATTCTGCCAGAAGGGTTACTCGTGCCTGACAGTTCAAAGAAAAATAAGCTAATCTGAAAGAGATTCCTCGGTCAAAAGAGTAACGATCTTACACTATAAAATACAATCGCCAAGAAACTCGAACATGGATTCTACTGAATTAAATTTTCCGCAGATAAAGTAGTCCCCCATTTGGGTCTTGGGTGGGGACTACTTCAGGGGATCCATGACAATCATGTAGATACCTCATGTCTGAGCTGAAATGAAACTCCGCGTTCGATAGCGCCAGTGAGTTCATGACAGCCTTTGTGGTGTTAAGTCTGATTAGCAACTTGGGGCATAGAGTTCAATTTTTGGCTATACCACAGATGTTTTTCTTCCGGTATAGGGTCGTGAGTACAGCTAATTACCAAATGTGATATTAAAGTAGGAACATTAGGATAAGAAGACTAAATCTAAGGTTACGGGACTCGGTCATTCTGATCATGTGACTTCCTAGCTAATGACGGTACCACTTCAGTCCGCCTTGGCTCATCGATGACACTTTTTTATATGTCCATTTTTTTAGATTTAAAAATTTAATATTTGTTTGGATATTGTTTTATGATACCTTTGTTAAACTGGCGAACTGAGGTCATTAACTACTTGGATGTCAACACTCGTCGCACGGTATCAGATTTGCGATTCTGGAGGATTCTTTGTTCCGCCCCCACTGAAATGCACAACTCCAAAAGCACCAGTCACTAGGAAACAGTAGTTATAGTATATTGACTTAGGCTTTCACGGCCGGAGTTACTATGATGATCCTGTGGTTGCCCATGGTCTAGAAGGTTGAGAACTCTCCTGGCGCTTCATTATCATTTATCACCCGTCATATCATCGGGGTAACGTAACTCAGACTTGCAAATAAAGGTAAAGAAGATGACCAATGGACGGGAGAAGAACAACAGGAAGACCAGCCAAGAGATGGATAGACAGTGGATGCACATCCAGCACGTCTTTATCCGAGGAGTGATTTGGAAATTAAACAGGATGAAAATCCTATAAATTAAGAATAAAAAAAGGACGAGTCTTCAAGCGAAGAAACAGATATTGAAATTATTGATGATTCGGATTTTGGTGTTGATGCTGAGTCTTTATTTTGCACTGAAATGTATTGTGAGGACACAATAGCAGAAAACTGGCCCAATTCTTTGTCATCAATGAGATAATGACTATGGAGCTCAAACGATTCATCTGGTCCGTTTGCTCAAGAAAGGTAAATTAATTATGTACGGTATCTTGAAGACACAGAAACCACATGTATAACTTTTTTTAATACAGTCTTTTTGGCTTCACCTTTGTAATGTTTTTGCAAAAGAAAAAAAGAAAATTGTTACTTGAAAATTTTTTATGGGTTTTTGAAAACAATTATTATACAGTATATCGACATTTTGCATCGTAAAATGTCAAAATGAAGAATGTAAAGCAGTCTTTATAGGAAGCCAGATATAATGAGAACAGTTAAGTCTCGTAAACTGCAATGGGCGGGACATGTGGCACGAATGGGGAATGAAAGACGTGCATGGAAGCTTCTTGTAGGAAAACCAGAGGGAAAACGCCCAGTTGGTAGACCAAGAATGAGGTGGGAGAATAACATTAACTATGATTTGAGGGAAATAGATTATACAGGGGATGACGAAAACATTGACTCAGGATAGGTATGTATGGAGAGCTTATATCCGTGCGGCCATGAACCTACGGGTTCGATAGTTCCTGTGAGTTAGAGTTAGTTAGTTAAAGCATGCAATAAGTTATTCACATGTAGAAAAGTTATAATTTTGACTTAGAAGTGATTTTTAGAATATATATCTTTTTATTTAAAAATCTTTTTTTAATATTATATATCAAAATTTACTTTATAAACTGTTAAAATTAAGAATGCGAAGATGCATTAAGTTTTTCAGATGTAAAAAAAAACATTATTTTGATTTAGAAGTGATTTTTCAAATATATATGCCCTACATAGTATAAGTGTACAAACACACAAATTGACAAAATTTTATTGTTTTAAGGCAGGATATTTGCTTGCTGTGCGCTGGTTGTGAAGTTAACGTCTAGAGAGATTTGTGCGCTGGCTGTTTTCCTAATTAGAGATTCATGATCCATCCTTCATGCTTGTGAATACATTAATGTATTTATATAACGTAGAGTCCGCTCTAATTTCCTGATTGTCTGTAAATAACTCGGATCGATTCTGTCACATACACCGTGCCCTCTGCCATAACTGTGTGCTATAATTGAGAACCATTTAACTAAAATTGCACCACAATTGTATTTTGTGTTTCTTCTGTCTCTCTCTCTTCTTCAGTCTCTCTCTCTCTCTCTCTATCTCTATCTATTTCTCTGTCTCTTCCCCCTCTCTCTCCCTCTATCTCTCCTCCTCACTCTCCTCTCTCTCCCCCTCCTCTCTCTCCTCTCTCTCTCTCTCTCTCTCTCTCTCTCCTCCTCTCTCTCTCTCTCTCTCAAACTCTACCCATTTCTGGTTTCTTTCTTTAAAGTGGATAGCTTTGCACTGTCTCAGCGCCAAATTGCTTTATATTCTTGAATATTGTTCGCAAATGGGTACAAATGAATGTTACAATGGACAGTAGGTTTAAGAACTAAATCGATTATTATCTTCCATTGCATCTTCGATTATATCTCAACTTTTTTCCCCTTCTATTTCGACATCTACTCATTTCATTCGGTGATAAATTCTACACCCGTTAAGTCATGTGATTTTTAGAACAAACGTTAAGTGACATTATGTCGGGTTAGTTATAGATAAGTTACTTTATGGAAATGTGCTACTCTTAACGACCAGGGAATTCTGTATCTCGGTGAAATTAAGGTTAATTCTACCTCAACTCGTTAGTTTTGTGTTTATTACAATTTTTCGTACTTTCTTTTGACAAAAAAACTGCAAATATATTCCTCTGGTCTATAATGACATTCTACAATAACCATATGTCCGTTTATTAACTTACCTCTGGTTTAAACATTCCAACAAAAGCTAACTCGTGATTTTTGACGGAACTAAGATGATTCATTGTACTATTGTGACTTTTTTTAAAGTTGTTGATCGAATTTTCTGACATTTGTTATTCAGTTAAGGGAAAACGCCAACTTTCAAACCACTAATTTGAACTATATTGGGAACAGCAGTATTAGACATAATAATAATAATAATAATAATAATAATGGTGATGGCGATGGTGATGGTGGTGGCGGCAGCGGCAGCGGCGGCGACGACTACTTTATTTATATAAGATTTTCAATGGTTACACATCTTCTGTACCTAAAGTTTTATTTTCTTCTTCACCGTCTCTATCCATCCACTTCATGTCCTGCAGTCCTCTTGTTCTCATTCTGGTTCTTATTTCCTTGATCCACGAGTTTCCTTTCCTTCTTCTTCCAGTGGACACCACCGCAATGTTTTTCTGGGTAACCTTTCTTCTTGCATTCATCGTACATGGCCCATACCAATTTATTTGCTTGTATCTTACATAATCTACTATTGAATATCTAATGTTCATTTTTCTCGTATGATAATATTTCTTATTTTTCCGAATTTTGAACATTTGCTGCTCTCATCAAGAAATACATTTCCATCGACATAAGTTTTTGTCTAAGTTTTTTTGTTGAATATCCAAACTTTAGCTTCATATGTGACAGTTCTTCTCAATTTTGAATTATATATTTGTTATTTATTATTTTCTGTATATATGACTGTTCCATAGGACACCGTTTATCATTGCTGTTATTGCTCTACCTTTATTTATTCTGTCCTTAATATCAGTTTCTTGTTTATCCTCTTTATCTACTTATACTCACAGATACTCTAATAATAATAATGATGATGATGATGACCATGATGATGATGATGATGTTGACGACGAAACAGTTTTCGGATACATTTGAAATTCGCAATGGGTAAAAGAAGGAGATGCACTATTTCCTCTACCATTCAATAATTAAAATGGACGACAAATGACAAAATAGGGACATTTTGAAGAAGTGGATGATTTCAAGTTTCTAGGAGCAATAATTACGCACAAATAGGAATGAGATGCACAACGAAATTAAACATAAGCCCAAATCTGGAAATGCATGATATTATGCATTAAAGGGACATTTGTCATTCCAACATGTCTAAAAAAAACGTTAAAAGGAAAATATATAGAACTGTTTTTCTACCAGTTATGTTATATGGAATGCGAAGCATGGACTCTTACTTTAATGGAGGAAAGAAGATTACTAGTATTTGAGAAATAAGTTCTTAGGAACATTTTTGGGCAAAAATAGATGAACAGACAGGTGAGAATGGAGAAAACTACATAATAGTGTGCTACATGATATATATAGGAAGGCAGATATAATAAGAACAGTTAAGTCTCGTAGACTACGATGGGCAGGACATGTAGCACGTAAGGGGGATGAAAGAAGTTGTTGTGTAATGTGGGTACGGTAGCGTTTGGTTGGTTGAAAGAATAAATATGTATAGGTTAATTCTGTAGATTGAAAAATACAAAAGCCATGATTCTTCCCGAAGACCTCTTGTGTGAATTGAGAATACTACATATATAAGAAACATGTATGTTTGTGTTGGAATACTTGGGTAGCTCAGGTCGTTAGAGCGCTAAACGTACAGAGTTTAGAGACTCGGGTTCAAATCCCGATCAAGCATTCGTGTTTATTTTCATATCATATATATGTTAGCCTACTTCACTGTCGCGCCTTTTCACCAAACATAGGGGAAGTTTTAATTATTTCAACCTATATTTGAGTAAATGGACATTTTCTTTAAACTTGAGAATTAACAGATTTTGGTATGTCAACACCCTCGTTTCGTTCCCTTTCCACGACATGTGGGATGACGAGGTCTGTCCAGTTTAACTTTGACCCGTCTCCAATAAGTGGGCGTAAACCTGTCACATAATTTCTGAGAGTTTAAAACTATATCCTACCCCTAAGCAAATCTCTTGTGTGACACATGCTTTTCATTACAAGGTGCATGGAAGCTTCTTGTAGGAAAACCAGAGGGAAAACGCCCAATTGATAGACCAAGAATGAGGTGGGAGAATAATATTATCCATGATTTGAGGGAAGTAGATTATACAGGTGATGATTGGAAAACATTAGCTCAGTGTAAGGATGTAGGGAGAGCTTATGTCCGCGCGGCCATTAACCTACAGGTTTCATAGAGCCAGTGAGTTAGTTATAGTTAGTTAACAATAAATGGTATGGTCATGTCGAAAGAATGATAGAAGGCTGATTCCTAAGAAGAATGTTAGAATGGGCGCCACTTGGTAGAAGAGGAGACCGCTAAAAAATTATATGGATTGGTAGTGTTTTGAGCAGCATGAGGGAAAAAGGATTGCACGATGGAGATTGAGATGACAAAGATATGGAGGAGAATGACAGTAGATTAATTTAGCGCAGGAAGATGTTGTGAAACATTATAAAACATGTTAATAATAATACTTACTCACTGGCACTATCGAACCCGTAGGTTCATGGCCGCGCGGACATAAGCTCTCCATACATCCCTATCCTGAGCCAATGCTTTCCAATCATTCCCTGTATAATCTACATCCCTCAAATCATGGTTAATGTTGTTCTCCCACCTCATTCTTGGTCTACCAACTGGGCGTTTTCCTTCTGGCTTTCCTACAAGAGGTTTCCTTGCACGTCTTTCATTCCCAATACGCGCAACATGTCCTGCCCATCGCAGTCTATGAGACTTAACTGTTCTTATTATATCTGGCTTCCTATGAAGACCATGTAGTTCATTGTTATGTAGTCTTCTCCATTCACCTGTCTGTTCATCTCTCTTTGGTCCAAAAATTTTCCTAAGAACTTTATTCTCAAATACTTGTAATCTCCTTTCCTCCCTTAAAGTAAGAGACCATGTTTCGCACCCAAATAATATAATAATAATAATAATAATAATAATAATAATGATAATGCTAATAATAATAATGATAATAGTAATAATGATAATAATAATATTGATAATAATAATAACAATAATATTAATCATAATAATAATGTAAATAATAACAATAATATAACATGGTATCTTTACCTTGTCGTGGTGGAGAGGCTTGGGTGCTTAAATGAACCTGAGAGCTATGCCGGCGGTAGCATTGCTGCCGATAGGGTTACTCATGCCGGACTGGTCGAAGGTGATAAGCCAGACGAAAAAAGTACCTTGGTCAAAAGAGTGACGATCTTTCACCGTAAAAATACAACCGTCAAGAAATGCGGACATGGGTTCAACTGGGGTAAAATTTTCCGGAGGTCAAATAGTCCCCCATTCGGTTCTCCGGGCGGGGACTACTTCAGGGAACCCACGCCAAAAGATTGGAAAGCATTAGCTCAGGATAGGGATGTATGGAGAGCTTATGTCCGTGCGGTCATGAACCTACGAGTTCGATAGTGCCAGTGAGTGAGTAAGTAGGTAATATAAAAGTAATAATAACAATTCTAATAATAATAATAATGATGATGGTGGTGGTGATGATGGTGATGGTGGCGATGGCGGCGACGACGAATCTGGTGGAGCTGAGGTCATAAGATCTGCTCTTTCACTTAACCAGTGAAAAATAATATTTCAGAAAGTTGCATAAAATAACATACAATATACTATATGATAATGTACTATAATACTCGTATAATGTATATTACGATGCGAGGTTGGGAAGTGGTTTTTATAGAATTGAGGAAAATGTTTAAAAACCGAGCTATCGCTCGGTTTTTAATTTCCGAGATTCTGTAAAATACTTCACAAACGTGCGTTGTACATAATTTTTTGCGCGATGGTGTTTTCAAAATAATAAATAATAGCAAAATAATAACATCTTTGTTGGAAATATTTGCGTTCATTATAAACAATTGACTAACGTTAACTGTGTGGGCAATGTTTATTATGAAACTACAGGAGGGCGTGAGACCAATTAGGGATGAAATTGCGCAAGTACGTATTTATTATTTTTTATTGTTTCAAATAAAGTTCAGTTTATTTAAAATGCAGTGATTTGTTTCGTATAATGTAACACTACCTTTTGGATATTTTTTCCATATACATTGTATGTAGTATACATAAAATGCTGTGGTTTTACTTCCCACACGCGTGTTTGTAATATGTGATATTACAGTATAGTTATTTTATTACAGTATAGTTATTTAAGTTGGCAACCCCGAAATGTAGGAAGTTAAACTGTGAATCATGGTCTTCATTGCTGTAAGTACGACAAAACGCACTATCGCGCAAAAGGTATTATACGTAAATATTTAGACAAATTTAACCGAAATTAAAATTAATCAACTTGAAATTGAGCAACTGAACATAAAAAACCATCAAGTAATTCGCTGAATGACCAATTACAAATAAAATTATTCAATTTATTTGTACAATAAGCTTTTGTCAGGAACCAGGCAAAGGTGTTTGACAAGGATGTGGACTATCTCCACTCTTATTTAATATATATATTAACAGAATAGTGCAAGATTGGAAACAAACAGTAAACAGTGGAATTTCAATAACTAGGAATAAAATAATTCAAACAATATTATATGCTGATGATCAAATAATATTATCAGATTCCGAAGATAGCTTACAAATAGCAGCATATCAATTATTCAAAATTGCCAGCAAATATAATATGAAAATCTCCACATCAAAATCCAAAACAATGGCAATGTGTGGAAAAAAACATACAGCGGGTGAAAATTGAGATTGATGGAAAAATTATAGAACAAGTGTCAGATTTCTCTTACTTAGGAAGTGTATTTGCAGAGTATAAGAGTGACATTGATTAAAATTCCAAAAAATAATAAAATGAATGGGGTAATACGAAGACATTTTGGTAAACAGATGAGGACAGAGACAAAACTAAGATTACATAACATCACATCAAAAGCTGCTCTAAATATGGAAGTGAAATTTGGATTTTAAATAAAATAAACTCTCATAAAACTTCAAGTAAGCCAAATGCGCTTCTTATGATCATTGTTAGGAGTTAATAGACTGGATCACCAAAGGAACACTATTATCAGAGGAAAACTTGGAGTAACAAGTTTAAATGAAGATATACAAAGATACCAACAAGAATGGAAAAATCATCTGAGAAGAATGGCAAGAAATATACAGAAGAAATGTACAGGGTGGACCGCTCGAATGGACCTAATTTCAATTGCTTGTTACTGGCAAACGGTTGAAGATAGAAACTTAAAACAACGTTCATAGTACAGAAAAACTCACCAAGTTTCGAATCCTGTCGGTAGATGGCACAAAGATACGTTTCTCGTTCTTAGATTTAATTGTTTGTGAAAATGGCGACTCCGCAGATGAAAGCGCAAGCTGTTTTGTGGTATGCGGAGTTTAAATCAATCATTAGAGTTCAAAGGGAGTTCCGGCGTGTGTTTTAACCGTGATGCTCCAACTGCTAGAAGCATAAAGAAGTGGCGTGATACATTATTAGCTACAGGATCTGTGTTGAAGAAGCATGGTGGTGGTCGCAGAGCATCCGATGAAATGGTAGCAAATGTTCAAGCCGCATTTGAGCGAAGCCCCCGGAAGTCATTAAGAAGAGCTTCGCGGGAACTTCAAATACCAAAATCGACATTACAACGGATTGTCCACAAACGCCTCAAACTGCACGCATATAAAGTGCAGTTAGTGCAACGTCTGGAGCCGAATGACATGCCGAAACGAGTGGAATTCGCCAATACGATGCTGGACCGTCTCGGCGCTGATCCTGACTTCATGACCAAGATTTTCTTCTCGGACGAAGCCACTTTCCATTTGTCAGGCAAGGTAAACCGGCATAATGTGCGGATCTGGGGATCGGAGAATCCTCACGCTATTCAAGAGCATGTTCGTGATAGTCCGAAGATGAATGTTTGGTGCAGTTTGTCACATAATAAGGTCATTGGACCGTTTTTTCTTCGCCGAGAAAACTGTTCGTGGTACCACATATCTTGACATGCTGGAGCAGTTCTTCTTTCCACAAATTGAACAACTGCAGCCTAACATCGTTTTCCAGCAAGATGGTGCTCCTCCCCACTGGTCCAATGAAGTTCGTACGACTTTGGACAACATTTTCCCTGGCCGTTGGATTGGTAGGGGAGGACCAATCGCGTGGCCCCCGAGATCTTCCCGATTTAACACCACTGGATTTCTTTCTCTGGGGCTATGTCAAAGATAAAGTTTACACCACCCCAGTCAAAGACCTTCGTGATCTTCGTGAGCGCATCATAGAGGCTATTGAGAACATTCCAGAAGACATACTCCAACGTACTTGGCAAGAAATTGTTCATCGCTTTGATATCGTCACAGTGACTGCTGGGGCTCATATAGAGATGTGGTGATCTGGATATCAAAACTTGGTGAGTTTTTCTGTAATATGAACGTTGTTTTAAGTTTCTATCTTCAACCGTTTGCCAGTAACAAGCAATTGAAATTAGGTCCATTCGAGCGGTCCACCCTGTACTTCCAAAATTGGCATTCCAATATACCCCAACTGGACATAGGGACCAAGGAAGACCAAAACATCGGTGGAAAGATCAAGACCATCTTCGCTAGGTTTACCGTACAGGCCACATGGCCTAAAACGAATTTGTTCATGATGATGATGATGATGACCATATACGATAAAAAAGTGTATAAGATATATTTACTTTAATATGTTATTATATTTTCTACAATGAATTTAATTTTAATCATGGACACCAACTAATAGCGTGTGTATTCCACCGTAATAGGCTAAATACGTTTTTCTCCTTCATTGATATTTTTCAGCAGGATATTGTGTTATTTAAAGAATTGTATGGAATAGGAGTATGACCGCAAAGTGTGAGGTCAGGTCGGGTGAGGGTGAAATAGGAAACCCCACTAAGGTTTCTAGGGCAACAGCAGCCCCGACACTGAAATTACGATACGTTAAAAGCCTTCTCTCACCCTCTGCGGCTATTTTCTGTGTTTAAATCCTTTCACATCCGTGTTCTCTTTTGTCTGTTTAACAACACGCTGCTTGATTTAATGCATGGAACCTTGCTGTTGCATATAAAACAAACGTAATTAAAAATTAAAAGCAAATGTTGCATGTATTTTATAGCGAGTTAGAATTATGTTTACAACTCAACGCCTGGAGCAAGTGTAGCTTTCCCTCCAATCTCATTCAACGCCTTATTATCCATTTTATAACACTGCAAATAGTATTAATACTGATCATAATAATAATAATAATAATAATAATAATAATAATAATAATAATAATAATAATAATAATAATAATAATAATAACAATTGTAAATGGTTTAGAGATATAGAAAGAATAATAATAATCTATACATAGTAATTCTGCCAGAGGGCAGGTCCTTCACTGCAATCATAGCGTTTTAATGCCAATGCTTGCAGCTTTACTAGGGAATTGTAGGTGAGGTAGCTTCCCGTTGCTTTCCACACCGGCGAAGGATGATGATGGCCATATTATTTCGGGGACCGTTTGGGCCTCAAATTTTTTCTGACATTTGTCTTACAACTGAGGAAAAACCCCGATAAAAACCTCACCCAGAAAAACTGCCCCGACCGGGGATCGAACCCGGGCCCGCTGCGTGACAAGGCAGCACGCTACCTAGAGACCACATCGGTGGACTAAATAATAATAATAATAATAATAACAATAATAATAATAATAATAATAATAATAATAATAATAATAATAATAATAATAATAATAATAATAATAATAATAATAATAATAATAATAATAATTAATAATGTTTTATTTTTTCTGGCAGAGTTAAGGCCATAAGGCCTTCTCTTCCACACAACCAGCACAAATACAAATAAATATTTGCCAAATGTAGATATACACTATACTAATTATAAAGAGTTAAAAATGCATTAAATGTAGCAATGTAAATTTCATGCACAAATTAACATTTTATACGATAAAAACAATAATAATACTTAAAATAATAATAATAGCAACAATAATAATAACAATAATCTTCTTCTTCTTCCTTCCAAGTATTAGGCCAAGGTCTGTTATGATCCTATAGAAAATTTTCCCTCTAGCGTTTCATAGGACGGCCTGTGATCTTCGTCCTCTTGGCATATAATAATTATAAACAGCTTTGGGGATCCGATTTTAACTCATTCTTTCTAGATGGTGTTTCCAATTTATAATAACTCTTGGAAGAAAAAAAAAATGCTTTTTAGCACATGGAATGTACAAGGCATTAACTATAATAACAATAATAATAACAATAATAATAATAATAATAATAATAATAATAAGAATAATAATAATATATAATAATAATAATAAAATAATAATAATAATAATAATATAATAATAATAATAATAATAATAATAATAATAATGGTAATAATAATAATAATGGTAATAATAATAATAATAATAATAGTAATAATGGTAATAATAATAATAATAATAATGGTAATAATAATAGTCTATATATAATAAATTATACGAGAACACCAATTAATATATGTACCTTACACTGGGGAATGATGAAGTCGATGTCAGAGCAAATATAAATTTAGATTTCTTTTAAAAGATGCCAATGTCCGGCAGCCCCTAATTTCTTGTGGTAGGGAATTCCAGTTGCGAGAAGTGGAGATGGTATATGACATGGAGTGATGTGATGCCCTATGTTGCGGTATATTAAGTAAGAGACTATGTTGTGATCTTGTGTTTAAGTTATGGTTGGAGGATAGATACTGGAAACGAGATGATAAATAATTGTGAGTCGAGGTATGTAGGATCTTAAATAAGAGAATTAGACAGTGTAATTTTCTTATCTCTTTTAGATGTAGCCATGGCAATTCGTGGAAAAAAAGAGAAATGTGTTCGTATTTTTGGACATTAAATATGAATCTGATACGCATATTACGGACACGCTGCAGTTTGTCCGACAGTCCGTCACTTATGTCAGTTAGTAGGACGTCACAATAGTCAAAATGCGGCATCACTATGAATATAGCCAGATTACCAAAAAACAACATTTATCTACAAGCCAAGAGGATCAAGGGATGTAGAAAGGCAGTGAAAAGATAAAACGATTGTTAGGCGGAACATGCAGTTTGCCCATCCCGTGAAAAAGAACAACAATAATGGTGCATAGAGAAGACTACATAACAGTGAACTACATGCTCTTCAGAGGAAACCAGATATAATAAGAACAGTTGTCCCGTAGACTGCAATGGACATGTGCCACGAATGGGGAATGAAAGACGTGCATGGAAGCTTCTTGTAGGAAACAGAGGGAACACGCCCAGCTGGTATACCAAGAATGAGGTGGGAGAATAACATTAACTATGATTTAAGGGAAGTAGATTATACAGGGGATGATTGGAAAACATTACCTCAGGATACGGATGTATGGAGTGCTTATGTCCTTGCGGCCATGAAGCTACGGGTTTGATAGTGTCAGTGAGTTAGTCAGTTAGTTAATGATATTAACAAAAAACGAATAGTAGAAATAACGATAGTAATAATAATATTATATATTTCCGGTTTTAACAATGTTGATACATTTTTCCGGCATCAATGATTTGACTGTAAATCATTGGGTTTTTTAACATTCCATTTTTTCCCCCAATGAACGGGGAGTTAGCCCGTCGCATCAACTCCCAACCTGGAGGATGAGGACATTTTTTGTTTGGGTTTTCTTCCCATAGTCTTTGAAGATCCCTGTTCACCGCAAGGTAGCGTTTCTCTATTTCCCTTAGAGATAGGGTTGCCTCTTCCGCCAGATCCACCGTCTTGAAGGATTCTTTCTGCGCCGACTCTGCCGTTGAGGTCTTCACCGTAACCCTGGCTAGGGGCCCTTACAGGGTACTATCAGTCGGAGCCAACTGAACCCTGGTTTTTTAATGAGGTTATTACTCCTCCCCCTCCTCTTTTCTGATCCGGGCTTTGGACCGGCTATGGCGGAGTTTTAATAATAATAATAATAATAATAATAATAATAATAATAATAATAATAATAATAATAATAATAATAATAATAAAGTAAAAGTAAAGTGATCCCACAACAGGCCCGGAGGCCCTTGGGGTAGTAGGAGGTTAAGGCTCCCACTTTTTCTAGACAATCGGCACTTTATGTCAGCCGGTTGTCAGCCCTGCGTGACGGCCGCCTTTACCCCAGAACAAGCGTCTGGTACTCATTTCCGTTAGAGGCTGAGTCGACCCCAGGGCCATGGTGCCGCCAGAGGGTTTGGGTCAGTTTAAAAATCCTGACCCCAACGGGACTTGAACCCTCGACCCTCCGGCTTGTAGCCCAGTGCCAATAATAATAATAATAATAATAATAATAATAATAATAATAATAATAATAATAATAATAATAATAATAATAATAATAATAATAATAATAATAATAATAATAAATAATAATAAAAAATAATAATCTAATAATAATCTAATAATAATATAATAATAATATAATATAATAATAATAATAATAACTTACTGGCACTATCGAACCGATAGGTTCATGGCCGCGCGGACATAAGCCCTCTATACATCCCTATCCTGAGATCATGTTTTCCAATCATTCCCTGTATAATCCACTTCCCTCAAATCATGGTTAATGTTATTCTCCCACCTCATTCTTGGTCTACTAACTGGGTGTTTTCCCTCTGGTTTTCCTACAAGAAGCTTCCATGCACGTCTTTTATTCCTCATTCGTGCCACATGCCCTGCTCATTGCAATCTACGAGACTTAGGTGTTCTTATTATATGGCTTCCTATAAAGACCACGAAGTTCACTTATTCAGTCTTCTCCATTCATCTGTCTGTTCTCTCTTTGGTCCAAAAATTTTCCTAAGAATTTTATTCTCAAATATTCGTATAATAATAATAATAATAATAATAATAATAATAATAATAATAATAATAATAATATAATAATAATAATAATAATAATAATAATAATAATAATAATAATAAATAATGGTGGTGGTAATTTAATATGATGATAAATCTAACAATGATAATTATCTGTACACCGCTCTGGTCTAGCGGTAAAGTTGTAACATCCGACGGAGCGGTCCCGGGTTCGAACAAGTTTCCTCGTTATGTTTTTTTGTTTTTTTTTCCGGGTATTTTACTAACTTGTAAGACAAACGTCAGGAAACTTTAAGGGTCACACAGTCTGCGAACAACTATTTGGCCATCATAATCATCTACATCATATTCGCCTTGTTTAGTTCGAATGTGTGACCAATTCGTGTGTTTTGTTTGAAATATTCCTATTGTTTCAAAGTTTCCCTAGCATTGAGATAATCACTCATCCAGGAACGCCCTCTTGACCTTATATATATGCCTATATGTGAACTAGGGGTAATTGGACCCCTAATTCGAATTTGTTGTTTTTTCTTCTTTTAATTAAGGGATTTGATTTGTGTTCATTTACAGTGATTATCATTAGTGTTGTAACAACGAAATAACATTGTTATTTTATTAAAATATGGAAACATCTTCATAATCTATAAACTTTTTTACATTACAAGAAAAGTCCATTTAACCTCCATATTTCGGTAAAGTTGACCCCAGAGACAATTTAATTTTATTTACTCTATTAATTTATATGAAGAGGCACAAATTAATCAGAAAGTATTTATAGCTGATCATAATTAAAAAGTATTGATATTTATTTAATGTTTGGAAAAATTATCGTTGATTATAACATCCTCACGTCATTAATCTGCAGACAGCGACGGTCTTTGGGTTTAGGTAAAATTACAAGGATATTAAATAAAATTAATTAAGTGTATGGCTTTTACATATAGCACCCTTCTTGATAAAATATACGTATTCGTGTAAAGTGGACCCAAGTCCATTTTATCCTCCTCACGGAGGGGTCTAGATTAACCGAATTACTTTCTTACCTTTAATAATTTCATACAGCAGCCATGTCACATAATATCAAACCTAAACAGTTTCTACATACACGTCAAAGAAGAAGAAGAATATATATATATATATATATATATATATATATATATATATAAGTATTTCTATCTGTTTATCTCCATGGCGTTACGGCTGTACTATCGAAGCCCATTCTCTTCTATCTTGCATCTTTCTTCTCCATCCTCTTATTCCCAACTCCCTCATACCCTCTTCTGTGTTCTCCAACCATTTCTTTCTCAGTCTTCCCATGCATCTTCTTCAATCTAGTTTACCTTTGCTTATTTTTTGTAGTATGGATCCCTCCTCACTTCTTTGTACATATTCCGTCCATCTAAGTATTGTACTTTTAATTGTTACCCATAATTTGAGGACTTCCATATAGTTCATAGAGTTCGTCATTAGTTCTAATTATCCACTCTCCGTTTTCAAATCTAGGTCCATAAATCCTTCGAAATATGTTCCTTTCGCATGCTGCAATTTTTTAAGTTCATCACTTCTTAACAAACACAGAGTTTCTGCTCCGTATGTTACCATTGGTTTAATTACATTTGTATATATTTTCTTCTTTCCATATTTTGAGAGTTCCTTGGATTTCAAAAGAGAGAGTAAAGCCCAATAACATCTATAACCCATTTGTAGTCTTTCGTTTATTTCTTCTTCTATTGTATTATTTTCTGTAATTTTAGAGCCCAAATATTTAAAACTCTGAACTCTATTAAAATTGTTATTCTGTATTAAAGTGTTAAAACAATGTGCCCTTCTATTTTTACACGCTTTATATTAGCTTGACCTGTATCTATCTATCTATCTATCTATCTATCTATCTATCTATGTAACTGAATCTTTCATCGCGTTTTTCACCCACTTAAAATAATTGGATCGACTTGAAATTTTGTATACGCGTAAAGGACCCGTGACAATACAATAATTGCATATTTATTTTCTAAAATCCTGGGCAGAATCATCATAAAATCAAAAAAAAGTGTTTTTGTATTTATGTAACGGAATCTTTGAACACGATTTTCACCCACTTAGAAACATATGATAGACTTGAAACTTTGTATACTTGTAAAGATCCCGTGACAAAACAATAATTTCATATTTATTTTCTAAAACCCTGGCCAGAATCATCATAAAATCAAAAAAAGTGTTTTTGTATTTATGTAACGGAAACTTTGAACACGATTTTCACCCATTTAGAAGCATTGGATCGACTTGCAACTTTGTATACTTGTAAAGACCCATGACACTAAAATAATTTCATATTTTATTTCTAAATTCCTGGCCAGAATCATCAGAAAATCAAAAATATTAAAACTGGTATAATAGGTTACGGACTTGTCGACTTTTTAGTCAATCGTTGTCAGAGCTCAGTTGGTAGAGCGGTGAACTAGTGGTATATAATTTTAGTAATCCATAGGTCGCTGGTTCGAATCCGGCTGGGGAGGATTTTTTTTTAGAAGAGTAATAATTTTAGCTCATACTACAATAGTATGGAATTTAAAGATATTTACATTCTTATCTTATTCTGTAAAATATTAAAACTAAAAAATAAAAAATAAATAATAGTTTTAAAAAACTAAAACAGCACGCTTTATTAGAAAACCGAACTCAAAAATGAAAAATAATTTTAATTTCCAACACGCTTGGGATAAATTTAAAGTGGTCAACAAAAATATCTTCTCCAACACATATAGAATAAAACTAGAATTATCAACAAAAAGAAAATAATTTTACCATCAAAAGCGTGGGGTGCCTTTTATTATTTTTACATGTTCTTCTTAGAGACTTTACTTTTACCAATATATGTTTATTATCAAATATATTAATTGATATAGAGCACCCCACGCTTTTGATGGTAAAATTATTTTCTTTTTGTTGATAATTCTAGTTTTATTCTATATGTGTTGGAGAAGATATTTTTGTTGACCACTTTAAATTTATCCCAAGCGTGTTGGAAATTAAAATTATTTTTCATTTTTGAGTTCGGTTTTCTAATAAAGCGTGCTGTTTTAGTTTTTTAAAACTATTATTTATTAACTCTAGCCTAATTTGTTTTCGTTATGTTTATTTCCAATCCTATTTTAATACATGTAAGTATTATGTATCCACAGTTATATTAAGCATTCTCATTTGAGCGTGTTCATTAGAAATATCTTTATAGTTATACTTAAATCGCTTTATTTTAGGAGTCGAATTTTCAGATGTCTACATCAGAAGGTTATATTGTGTATTTTAAATTAGTTTCTTAGGAATAATAATGAAATATCTAATATACAAAAATTAATGTTTATTTCTTTGTTTGTTTGTTCGTACTTTATGCGCGGCCATACCGTTGATCCGATTGTGATGGGGCTTCTTGCAAAATGTTCGGAAGATTCCCGGGATGAACATAGGCTATAAGATAGTTGAAATACTCAACCCCTTCACCCCTAAAATCACCCTTTGTAGTGAAAAACGTGAAATAAAGTCCCTATTTTGACGCTTAAATGGCTTACGCTGCCTATAACATAACAAATATCCCAAATTACTGTACACAGAATTGAATATATATAATATATAATATATATAATATATATATATATAAAAAAAATTCTACAAACAAGTCAGCAACAGCATATGTTTATCTTTTACGGATAACTCACAATAACCATTTTTGTCTTTCATTGATGCCAAGAAGATCGGGATAAGTAGATTCTCGGGCAAATATGGCAGCGCACGGAAGGTATTCTTTTATAACGAATTTTTTGTTTCAGTTCATTTGTGCCAAGTACATCGGGATACGTAGTTTTTTTGGCAACGCCGGGTAATCAGCATGGGGTATGTAAAATAATTACGATATGGCTTTACTTACAGTGATTGCTTGAATATTAAATTTTGGAAGATTAAATGTTATTTACTATTTGGATTGTATGAAAGGTAGTTACGAAATAAAATTAATTAGTTTATTGTTGTTTTAGCTGCAATAACGAAGAGAGAAAATTTATAATTATTTTTCCTTTTACTTATTCAACTAAACGTAAAAACATATCATTTATTTAGGTGTAGCAGCGCACGCTGGGTATAGTTATTTATACAAAATTTACACTTGGAATGTTTGTGACCTCGTCAAGATCATTTTTTTTATCCTACTTGCATGTGATCAGAGTTACTAACCGTACAAAGTATGATATAGAATTTAATTTATTCCTTTTTATACTGGAGTCGGTATTTTAATTTCAAATTCCCAATTTTCATTAAATCACTTCTGTACCACAGAGAGTACCAGATGCTTGTTCTGGGGGTAAAGGCGGCCGTCACGCAGGGCTGACAACCCGGCTGACATAAAGTGCCGATCGTCTAGAAAAAGTGGGAGCCTTAACCTCCTACTACCCCAAGGGCCTCCGGGCCTGTTGTGGGATCACTTTACTTTACTTACCACAGAAAAGTTGTTCTCATCGGGATATTTTTCAATGCGATTATTTTAATTAAGTTATATATTTTCATAATGTCCACCGCTGTGGTCTCGGGGTAGCTGCTGCCTTGTCACGCAGCGGGCCCGGGTTCGATCCCCGATCGGGACAGTTTTTTTGGATGAGGTATTTATCGGGATTTTTCCTCACCTGTAAGACAAATTTCAGGAAAACTTTAAGGCCCAAACGGTCCCCAAAACCATATGGTCACCATCACCAAGGGACATGGAAAGTAACGGGAAGCTACCACACCTACAATTCCCTAGTAAAGCTGCAAAGCATTGCATGAAAATGCTATGATTGCAGTGAAGGACCTGCCCGCGGGCAGAATTACTATGGATGGATGGATCTTCATAATCACGCCTCTCACCGCTGGGGTCCCGACATCGAGTCTCGGTCACTCCATGTGTGTTTCATGGTGGACGAAACGGAGTTTGGTGAGGTTTTTCTCGGGGTTGTCTGCCGTCTTCCCCTGCCACAATTTTATTCACTATTTCTCCATACTCATATCATCCATTTCGTTTGATTTCGTTTAACTGCTCCTGTGATGGTGCGCCAGGCGTGATCGGTCGGGTCCCTTGTCATTGACAGGCCTCTATAAAGGGGATTCTTTTCATCTCATCCCTCGACCCGACCCTGGATACGAGTTGAGGATATTATGATATATCTTCATAATCAGAAGTATTATTTAAATAAAATTAAAGTAAAAATATGCAAGCAAATAAAGATTGGAATATTATACAACAGTTGAAAATGACACTAACAACAGCAATTAAAAATATGAAGTATTAAGAACATTAATAATATTTGAAATTAAAATGACTGTAATTGTCATGAAAATGTTGTTAGAAAAAATGTAGTAACTGAAGTGGATTCGTGTGATTATTAATGACACAATTTAAGAATGAATGCTACAGAATTAGGAAACGAATCACTTTACGAGACATGCACTTACAAGATGAGCTTTCGGGTTTCTTTATGATGATCGTCACGACATTCTGGGGTGAACAAACATTACCTTACACTTTAAAGAGAAGTATGAAAGTAGCCAGGTTATGTTTTGGTTGAGAGGGTGATAAGCAGGAATCGCATTTTCGTTCCCGAACATTGAGGTAGCGAATCGGCAGTTTATTCTTGTGCATCTATTACGTCACATGAGTGTATAAGCAGTTTATACTACAAATAGGTACGCACAGACGAGTCGTAATCTAAGAAAACACAACCACTCCATTGTTAATGTTGTTTATGTAAAACACTGGGTTATATAAATTAAAAATTATAATATAAAATTATAAGATAGTTACCCGTTCCGTCTTAGAATAGAATAGATTTATTTAGAATATATTTATTTAGCCAGGTGGAGTTAAGGTCCATGTGGCCTTCTCTTCCACTCACCAGGACAAACATATGTTACATATAAATACAAAAAATTACAATAATAGTCATACTAAACAATTAATTATCTGTCAAATTGAATAATAATGAAAATAAGTCTAATAATACAATGAAATTAAATACAATTAAAATTAAATTAATGATAGAATGAATACAGAAAGGAATAACAGCTCGAATCTACTATACATACAAAGAAAAGAAAAAAAATACAAAGAAAGTAATAAACTACAATGCATTAATCTATGCTTTTTATACAAGGCATTAGGTAAATATATTAACGAATCTTATATCTATTTTTATTAAATAATAAAAAAACATTGTTAATTTTTAAAAAGTATTATTAGTGAGTTGTTTCTGTTAGTAATTTTATTTTCAATTTGTTTCTGAAAGATGGTAAAGTTTGGCAGTCTCTGACATATGGTGGAAGGGAATTCCACGTTCTAGCAAGAGAAATTGTAAAATATTTCAAATAATAGGTAGCATGATGAGGAGGGATATAAAGGACAATGTGCTCAAGGGATCGGGTATCTAATTTGCAGGGTCTGATGCCAAAGTGAACCAACTACGTTTTTAATATTTTTCACAATTCAACTTTAAAGTATATTTTGAAATATAAAAATGAATAATGGCATTATCTTTTTTTTCCTTATTGGTCACCATATGTCCATTTATGTGTATCAGAGAGTCTAGTGAAGCGGTGTGATAAATAATAAGGCAATGATGTGTGTAATATGTTATAGAGAAGGCATAGGGAATGGATGGTTCTACGATATTGTAGACGAAGCCATAACAATTGTTCCAGGGATGGTGTAACTTGATCAAATCTACGTCTACCACAACTTAAAAATTATTAATTATCTGTAGCACTTTTGGGACTAGTCCCATAATGAGCAGAAGTAACGGGATATGGGTTCTTATCAGTTGACCCCTGATTCAATACTGGTGTTCCACTGAAAATCTGGTACAGGGGTTACACGTACGGGGTGTGTTCTCATTCAATATTTCCATCTCCTCGAGTACGTCTATCCTAGCTGGATTGTTTTTACTGTGCAGTATTGTTAGGGTGTTGTCAATATCCAACATATGGTGTGCTGCATGGATACCGCGTCTTGCATAGCTTGATTTTGCTTCTATGCAAGACACGTTATCCATATAGGACATAATATGTTGGATATTGACAACACCCTAAAAATACTGCACAAGGAAAACAATCCAGCTAAGATAAACGTACTCGAGGAGATGGAAATATTGAATGAGAACACACTAGTATATCTAACTCTCTGTATCAGATTTTCAGTGGAACACCAATATTAAATCAGGGGTCAACTAATAAGAGCCCATATCCTGTTACTTCTGCTGAAGATCGGACTAGCCCCGAAACTGCTACAGATAAGTAATAATTTTTAAATTGAGGAGACGGACCTTTCAGGTAACTATTTTATAATTTTATATTACAATTTTTAATTTTGTGACTAATACCTCAACTGAATTTTATCATGAATTTTATTAATGTTAACTGGATTATCTATTATTATTAGTATTGTTATTATTATTGTTTTTGTTTTGTTTTTTGTTTTCTTGTTTTTTGTTGTTTCTGTTTTTGCTGTTGTTGTTTTTGCTTTTTTTTGTTATGGTTGTTTTTGTTGTTTCTGCTGCTTTTGTTGGTGTTGTTCCTGCTGTTGTTGTTTTTGTTTTTGTTAAAGGCCCTATACCGAAAACCTACAGGCTATTATATTCAATAACTTGAAAATGCGCTGCCTGTTGATAAGGCTTCAATCATGTACGAAATATAAAATATGAATGATTATATTACACAATTTTAACTTCTTATTGCGTTGCGTTCCTCAAGCAGTGGTAAGATAAGGGACCAGAGATCTACAAAGTAAAGTGGTCGAGTTATAAGGGATGTAATGTTATTTAACTCATGCTCCAAATGGGAGTCAATGGCCAATCACATTTCAATGACTTTTGATTTACAACCATTCACAGTCGTTTTTCAACTCGATTTTATCAATTTAATTTTATCACTTTAAAATCAAACTCCCCCCTTTTTAACATTCTGAATAGGTCAGAGCACTATTTTGCAGTGACTGACTCTCTAAGAAATACGTTTTATATAACAATTTATATATTAAGATGTAAGAATTCTAGAATGTCTGTGGCTATCAGATTGTATATATAGTGCACGAATGCAACCATGCAGTGCTTGCGGAACATTTGTAGCAATTGATTATACCACAAAAAAAAGAAACCTCTGTTTGCACAGACTTAAACGTATTATTTCCCAGGTAATAGCGTTCCAGAAAAATATAATTGACATATTTACATCATAGGACATTAGAAATTAATTAATATTCAGTTTGATGTGTTTAATTTTTTCTCCACTAGGGTGCATTCTTACAATATTGCGATCATTTGGCAATAAATAATATGATCTGTTTGCAGTGATGAACAAGTGAAACATAACAAACGTTTCTTATTTGTTTTCAAACATCGCCGTTTACACTAAATATATAAATGTTTCAAAATAACTATATTTAAATAATAATTTGTGAGTAAACATCTTAATTTTATTCGTTAAATAGTCTCTGGAAGTAAATATCAGTAAAACTCTATATATGATCACACGTAGAAATACATTATGTAATGGAAATGGACAGCTAATGGCAAATGAGGGAAATTTTGAGGAAGTGGCAGAATTCAAATACCTAGGAACAATAATCACAAATAGGAATGAGATGCACAAAGGAATTAAACATAAGCTCAATTCTGGAATTGCGTGTTATTATGCATTACAGAGATTCTTGATGTGCCAACTCCTTTAAAAATTCTTTAAACTGATAATATATAAAACTATTATTCTACCAGTTTTATTATATGGATGCGAAACATGGAGTCTTACTTTAAGGGAGGAAAAGAAGATTACGAGTATTTGAGAATAAAGTTCTTAGGATTTTTTTGGACTTAAGAGAGGTGAACAGACAAATGAATGGAGAAGACTACATAACAATGAACTACATGGTCTTTATAGGAAGCCAGATACACTGCTCAAAAAAATTAGGGGATATTGTAGAATAACCTATTAAGACTATGTTTTTAGGAACAGTATTAGATGCAATCACTTTCTATTATTCCAAAAGAATGTAAACAAGAGTTTGAAGTCATTACATAACCTCTGTACCACACCAGATGTCAAAGAGATCCTGATTAGGAATATGGCAAACAAACAAAGCAATATTAACATGGGTGAAAATGTTTCTTTAGTATGGTGTATGGTCTCCTCGAACGGCCAGCACTGCCTCACACCTGTGTGGCATTGATGCAATGAGGTTAACAATGAGTTCTTGGGGGATACGTGGCCACTCTTCCATAAGAGCAATGTGCAACTCTGGAACAGTTGTGGGAGGTGCTGGTCTGCCTGCAATGCGCCTGCCTAATGCATCCCACACATGCTCAATCGGATTTAAGTCCGGGGAGGAAGCTGGCCATTGCATACGCTCGATACCCTCCACTTCCAGCATGTCGTCCACCAAGCCAGCTCTGTGGCGTCGTGCATTATCGTCCATAAAAAGAAAAGAATCACCTATGGCACCAACATAAGGCACAATAAAAGGTCGGTGAATCTCATCTCTATACCTTACCGCAGTCAAAGTACCACCTTGGATGACGTAGAGGTCCGTACGTCCACCACTATCGACTCCTGCCCACACCATCAATCCACCGCCACCATATGGGGATCGTAAAAAAGCTGGATTGTTTCGTGTCCCTTTTTCTCTCCAGATGAATACACGCCGACTATCACATTCCACGTTGAATCGCGACTCATCAGAAAAAAGAACTGATTTCCATTCAGCATGCCTCCACCCACGATGTTCCTCCGCCCAGTTTCTGCGATCTCTACGGTGTTGTGGAGTTAACCTGGTACACACCATGGGCCTCGGGCATAGAGATCACTTCCATGCAGTCGATTAGGGACAGTTTGAGTTGACACCCTGCGTCCTGTTGCTGTTTGAAGTGTATTTCGCAGTTGAGTTGCATTCTGCTGTCTGTTCCGAAAGGCTGTTAACAAGATGAAAGGTCATACCTTGCTGTTGTTGCCCTTGGTCGACCTTGTCCGGCTCTTCTGTGAACAGTATGTTCTTTGAAAATGATTCCAAAGTCTGGAAATCACGCTTTGAGACACCCCAATGACTTGTGTCACCTCTTGTTGTGTCTGTCCAGCTTCCATCCTTCCTATGGCCCTCCAAAGCCATTGGTTCAGGTAAATCACGTTGTCGAGGCATCACTGTCCCTAAGGCAAGTCATTCACTAACTGAAACTGGACTGGATTTAAAAACAGCAACAAAACATTCACCCCCACACCACCCTTTCACATCAACAGTACAGACACTGCCCTCTGGTGTGGTACCGAGGTTACGTAACAACTTCAAACTCTTATTTACATTATCTTGGAGTAATAGAAAGTGATTTCATCTAATACTATTCCAAAAAAACATAGTCTTAATAGGTTATTCTACAATATTCCCCTAATTTTTTTGAGCAGTGTATAATGAGAACAGTTAAGTGTGGTAGACTGCGATGGGCAGGACATGTGGCACGAATGGGGAATGAAATACGTGCATGGAAGCTTCTTGTAGGAAAACCAGTTGGTAGACCAAGAATGAGGTGGGATAATAACATTAACTATGATTTGAGGGATATAGATTATACAGGGAATGATTGGAAAGCATTCGCTAAGGATAGGATTGTATGGAGAGCTTATGTTCGCGCGGCCATGAACCTACGGGTTCGATAGTGTCAGTGAGTAAGTGAATCATGTAGATAATTCAGAATTCTTATTGTATGTAATTTAATAAATAAATAGGGGTGACATGTGACCAGCATATTAAATATAATCAACTACACAATACTGAAGTAGTGTAAATCCTATAATATATTTTAGCGGGGAAAATTTTTATCTTTTCTGTTACTATTCTGGTTCTACCTTCTAATTATACTGTGGACGACATATATTTCATTCGTGCAAGTCTCACAACCAAGGAAAAAGATTACAAGGTGACGTGCCATAAATTATGACACAGTATCAGTAAATTTTATTCAGTTGAGAATAACATTTTCTTAGGTTCTAATTTGTAATAATTCCACGCTTACTTATTGATGTACGGAATTTGCGTGTAGCCTTAGCCTCTCCTTTGTTAGGATTTTTAGACCAACCTAATTTACATAATAGAATGTATCAATATAAACTATAAAATAGTCACCTTGTAGGTCTGTCTCCTCAAAGAAAGTTGTTTTAACCCTCTGTAACTTTAACACAAGGTGACTGTTTTCATCTTCTTCTTCTTCACGGTTTAGGCTTATTTACTAGCCTCTTCCGGCTCCAAATTGCTGCTCTTTCCATCTTTTCCTTGGTCTTCCCAAACTTCTTTTTCCTCGTGGTGAATAGTTGTATGCTGCTTTGGGTATTCTATTCTCAGTCATCCTTGCCAAGTGTTCTTTTCAGTTTTTCTATATTTCACTATTGTGGTGTTTAATTTCTCTTCTTTTAGTTGATGTCTTATTTCTGTGTTGTGTTTTTTGTCTGTTCTTTGATATCCTGCTGTTGGTCTGAGAAATTTCATTTCAGCAGCTTGTATTCTGGCAGATTGTTGTGTTGTCACTGTCCATGTTTCGGATCCATAAGTAATAATAGGCACTGCCATTGTCTGGGTATAATTTTATTATACAGTCTTTCCTGGCTTTATTTTTCAAAGTTATTTTTAGTGTTCCTGTTATATAATTAAACTCATTTAGTTTGTTATTTATATCTGTTTCCGCTGTGTATGATATTTCGCAACCTAGGAAGTTATATCTTACTACTTGTTCTATTGGTTTATTTTCTAATATTATCTTTGTCCGAACTGGATGAGCGCCCTTGAAGGCCATTGTTTTTTTATTTTTATGAGGATATTTCCATGTTGTATTTTTTTGATATTTCATTTAGTTTATATAGCATTTTTTGTAGTTCGTCCTCTGTTTTTGCTATTAAAATTTGGTCATCTGCAAAGGCTACTGTTTTTATTACTATATTTCCTAAGTTAATTCCCCCAGTCGTCATTTGCTTCCATGATCTTATGTCGTCGAAATAAATGTTAAAAAGAGTGGTTGATAGTAGACAACCTTGTCTAACTACTCTCGTTATATGTAAATAAAAGGTGTCTGTTTTATAGTTTTTATTCATATATTCTATTACTCAACGGAAACTTACCATGAATTTTGTTAGCATCGAAGCTAATTTTGTTACGATTATTTCCCCACAGATCTTATCGGCATGTGGTCAGTATCCGACCAATGAGACATCACGTAGGCAACTGAGGAATTACTTGGATGATGCAAATCAGTTAATTTTGCTTAGAGGCCTCTTTTTTTAGGCATAAGATTATTTTACGAACCTGAATATCTTCAGACTCGAGATACACGGATTAAAATCCCTCCCGGAGATTTGATTCTTTTTCATTTTAAAAAATGCATTTATTCCGGTCGGGTTTTAACCCGAACGTCCGGACTAGAGGCAAGGGACATAACTTCTAGATCACCGCAGACGACTTAACCCATTGGCTTTAAGTTTTAATGCTCAATGTATTTCCCCAGAAACCGGATTTACATCACCGTAAATTATATCATCTATTTTCAGACATTCAAAACAAACAAAAGGTAACTACCATTCATAAAAAACAAAATATTATCCTGCCAATGGAAGTACAAATTATTCCAAATACATAACATGCAGAGTTAAGCGAGTGTACCTCGTCTTCTGAATTGAAGGTCATTTGACAGCGTCATGGAAAACACAACGGGGATATCCCATCAGTAGGAACCTCAAACTCGATGCTATTCTTTTTGCAGACAATTTAGCTCTTCTGGCACTTTCCGAAAATGATTTGCAACGATCGATTTATAATTTACAAAAAATAGCTGCCAAATTTAATATGAAAATATCAATTAACAAAACTAATATTATGGCATTTCATGGGAAGGACCCCATACAAAGTAAAATCTGTCTCCAGAATAAATTTTTAGAGAGATCTAATCAATTTTAATATCTTGGATATGATCTCTCTATCTGGGATGAAAAGGATATCCCTGAAAGAATTACTAGTTATAATAAAGGTTTGGGAATTATTAATAAAGTTATGAAACCATCCCTTGTACAAAAAAATCACCAGATTACGTTTATACAACACTTTGGCTAGACCAGTGTTGACCTATGGTAGTGAAGCATGGATACTAAAAAAGACAATATGAAAGCAGAATAACGGCTTGTGAAATGAGATTCATGCGCAGAACAGCGGGTTACACCAGATGGGATCTTAAAAGAATTGAAGACTACGCCAATTTTGGAATATATTAAACAGTACCAACTAAATTGGAAACACCATCTTCAAAGAATGAGTTCAAATCTGATCCCCAAAGTTGTTTTTAATTATATATCAAGAGGACCAAGATCACTGGGCCATCCTATGAAACGCTGGAGGGAAAATTTTCTATAGGATCGTAACAGGCCTTGGCCTAATACTTGGAAGGAAGAAGAAGAAGACTATGTACCTCGTCCTCTGAGGCGAATGGGTTAAATATGTACAGAATATAACAGATTTTAGTAATTATTAAACCTTAACATTTTCATAGATTATTTATTCATTTCTAAAGCAGTAGAATATCAAACATATCCTGGTCAATATAAGTAGAGTGAAGTCCGGCATTTCGTAACTGTCTACAAACATTATTACATGGCCTAGGGAAATTAGTCTCTAGTTCAAATTGACCTAGGTCTTATTATATTTTGTGTGTTATAACCTACATATGACAAACATTATATAAGAGATTGAAAAATGTTATATACTAGACAAGCACAGTTTATTATATGTCATGATAAGTTGGTTAAAAGTCCCGCGCCGTAGCCGAATGGTAAAGTCAAAATGCCTTCGCACAGAGCTACGGGACTTGCGCTGGTTCGAATCCCCATGGGAGAAGACATTTTTCACATGGATTATCGGCTAAGTAGGTTTTAGTTTTTTAAAACTATTATTTATTTTTATATAATAGATATATCTCACATGATCTTCATCCCCTGCAAAAATTGTTTGATCATCCGCAAACAACAATGAAGAACTAAACCATTTTTTTTTTCAAATGCCCCATGTTTGTCTTTCGACATTCCTGGTTTCTCTCCTGGCATGGCGTACTTGTATCCCACTTCTGAGATTGGGGCGCCTGGAAGGCGGGGTTACGTTGCCCCGATGATATGATGGGTGGTGATGATGATAATGGTGCGCCAGGAGAGTCCCTAATCCTAAGCCTAATCTAAGATGAATATGA
This sequence comes from Diploptera punctata, assembly GCA_030220185.1. Lineage (NCBI taxonomy): Eukaryota > Metazoa > Arthropoda > Insecta > Blattodea > Blaberidae > Diploptera > Diploptera punctata. The sequence goes on from JASPKZ010002326.1 coordinate 1,253,110, forward strand.
ATGATGATTGCGATGGCCATATGATTGTATGTATCACATTCATTACTTGACTATTAGTCCCTCGGGCGACTTATAGACTCTCGGGCCAAGGTTCTCGGCTTAGTAAATATGTCGCCTTGAGGCGTAATCGTAAATATAAAGTCTTCTTCTTCTTCTTCTTCCTCCTTCCAAGTATTAGGCCAAGGCCTTTTACGATCCTACAGAACATTTTCCCTCCAGCGTTTCATAGGACGGCCCAGTGATCTTCGTCCTCTTGGTATATAATTATAAACAGCTTTGGGGATCCGATTTGAACTCATTCCTTCAAAATGGTGTTTCAAATTTAGTTGGTACTGTTTAATATATTCCAAAATTGGCGTAGTCTTCAATTCTTTTAAGATATGGTTCATTTTCCGATACCATCTGGTGTAACCCGCTGTTCTGCGCATGAATCTCATTTCACAAGCCGTTATTCTGCTTTCATGTTGTCTTTTGAGTGTCCATGCTTCACTACTATAGGTCAACACTGGTCTAGCCAAAGTGTTATATAAACGGAATCTGGTGTTTTTTTGTACAAGGGATGGTTTAATAACTTGATTAATAATTCCTAAACTTTTATTATAACTAGTAATTTTTTTAGAGATTTCCTTTTCATCCCAGATAGAGAGATAATATCCAAGATATTTAAATTGATTAGATCTCTCTAAAATTTTATTCTGGAGACAGATTTTACTTTGTATGGGGTCCTTCCATTGAATTGCCATAATTTTAATTTTGTTAATTGATATTTCCATATTAAATTTGGGTAAATATAAATTCACCTGATATATATATATATATATATATATATATATATATATATATCCATCCATCCATAGTAATTCTGCCCGAAGGCAGGTCCTTCACTGCAATCATAGCATTTTCATGCTATACTTGCAGCTTTACCAGGGAACTGTAGGTATGGTAGCTTCCCGTTGCTTTCCACACCGGTGAAGGATGATGAAGATGATAATGATAAGTATGATGATGGCCATATGATTTCGGGGACCGTTTGGGCCTTAAAGTTTTCCTGACATTTGTCTTACGGGTGAGGAAAAACCCCGATAAAAACCTCACCCAGAAAAACTGCCCCGACCGGGGATCGAACCCGGACCCGCTGCGTGACAAGGCAGCACGCTACCTCGAGACCACAGCGGTGCACCTGATACATATCTTAATATATAAAAATATCGTGTCACGTTGTTTGTCCGCGATGGAATCCTAAACAACTGAACCGATTTTAATAAAATTTTACACACTGTGTGCAGTTTGATCCAACTTGAGACTTAGGGTAGTTTATAATTAAATTTATAGTCGTATTATTTTTTTATTGCAAATTATTTGTTTATTATTTAACAAAGAGTTATAATTATCTGTGAGTTCCATACGATTCTAACAGATGGCGATGTAATTATCTGTGAGTTCCATACGATTCTAACAGATGGCGGTGTAAGGTAATTTGGTAAGGTAATTGGTTTATTATTTAACAAAGAGAGATCCGGATGGCTGTGCTTTTTATTGCAATCGCGAATTTCAATTGAATTACAAATATTGATTATTTCATAATTTAAGTGTGTTCAGTGTTTATTTTATTTTCAATATTATTAATTTCTTGTGTAAATATTAGTTTTAAGTAATCTGGCTGAAAGATAACAACTTAATTAAAAATTTTAACGTATACCTTAGCCACAGCAACGCGTGGCCGGGACTTCTAGTATATATATATATATATATATATATATATGACTGTAATTGATATGTAAATATCCACTGATTCGTTATGTTATCTTCCAGCTTTGTGTCACCCTGATGTTTATATCTCAGATAGTAATAGCGTTTGAATGATTTTCATTCGCCATAATGCAAGGTTTAGTGTCTTGTTCTTCTTCTTGCAAGGATTGAACCTTTTTGGTTCGTTCCAGCTCCAAGTATGACATCTCTTTCGTGGGCGTCCTCGATTTCTTTTTCTTGTTCTAGGTTGATTGTTCAGACATTTCCTAGGCAATCTGTTGGTATCCATTCTGCAGACATGTTCATACAGTTTTCTCCTGTACACTTTTATTTTATCTGTCAAACTGAATATTTGTAGTTATTTACAGATATATTCACATCGTTTTTTATTCATTAAAGTATACTCAGCCACAAATCGTGAATATTTCATTTTTGCTGCTTCTATTCTTGACTGTTTATTCAGAATCCATATTTCTGAGCCATACACTATTGCAGGTACAGCCAATACTTTATAATATTTTAAATGTGTTTATTTTCTTACTTTCTTTCCCAGTGATCTTTAAGGGTGCCACATAAATATTTAGATATTTGTAATTTATTATTTATGTATTTTCCTCTATTGCAACCTAAAGATACACGTACATAATTGAAATCTTTTACTTGTTCTAGCGTTTTGTCATTTAGTACTATTTTTGTTCTTTCTATTTCTTTGTCATACTGGGCCATTACTTTAGTTTATGTTGATGTAGTTTCTAGGTTTAGAGTAGGCTACGTTATGAATAAAACTATGTGATTTGTGGAAAGCAAGTACAGGAGGTGTGAAAATAGATGGGAGTGAACACGTGCGGAAATGTAATCTTTTTTTATTAAGTGTGAAAAATTTCATTAAGAGAAGGGAGTTGACTGCGTTAGTTACTAATGTGCTGCAGGAGCATCCAATTAAGCACAATATATCATTCACAGCGTGGCATGCAATTTACGTTATCCCACGCATTCCTATTTCCACTTTACTGCTATCTTTACACATACCGTTTCAATGTGTTCTTGATATGGCTTTTATTACAAGTGTCACGCTTATGGTTGTTGGCTAGCATATCCGATCGTCCTTTCAACTTAAAACCCAATGGCTCAACTGCACTTCCACTAGCGCTTGATTTTTCATTTATATTGTTGTAAACTATAGCTCTTCTTCTGTATTTACTAACATTATTTAATGCTTTAAACTTTTTCAAACAATTTGTATAACATTATTAGACAATTTTGAAGTATTTATTTAAATATGCAAATCACAATATTATGACACTGTTAGACAATATTATGATGCTGCTATTTTCTCCACAGAGTATATTACCTAGTCTATGATTTTTCTATCGCTGTTTTGGGTTATTGCTGGTTGGATCAGCGTTAGGGAGTGATAAGTAAGTATACACACATTTTTAATAAACGTTTGGTAATTTTAATATTATTAATATATATTTTTAACAAAGATTTGGGGATTTATGCAAATATTAGTAATTTAAATTTCATAGGGACGAATAGAAATCGAGGATGATAATCGATATGTGGTTAGATTGTGGGTTATCGCTGGCTCTATAAAATCTGGCGCATGCGCACTGTTGTTCTATTGGACTTTGAAAATATTTCACGCTAGTTTAAGTGCACTTTTCCCCCCAAATTTACTTCTAATCTATGTTGTATAATCCTCATGCTGGTCAAAACATCATCAATACAAGCGAATTTTGCCAATCCCCCTCATCTTGTACCAATGGAAAATATTCTAGTACTAGCTAATACCCGGCGTGCGCTGCTACGCCTAAATAAAAGGAAATTAATATGTTTTTATGTTTAGTTGAATGAGTGAAAGAAAAAAAAATATAAATTTATAGTTTTTAGACACCCCGTGATGATTAGCCGGCGTTGCCCGGGAATCTACTTATCTCGATCTTCTTGACATTAATGAGTGAAATACGAAAATTAATGTGTTTTATATTTAGTTAAATAAGTAGAAGGAAACATTTATATCGTAATTATTTTTAGATACTCCGTGCTGTTCTACTCATTCCAGATCTTCTTAGCATAAATGAGCTGAATGACAAAAATTAATGCACTTCTTACGATTAGTTGAATAAGTAAAAAGAAAAATAATTATAAATGTATAACGTAGCCTAATTATTTTAAGATTCCCCGTGCTGATTAAACGGTGTTGCCCGGGTATCTACTTAGGCCTATATCGATCTTCTTGGCATAAATGAGCTAAAAGATAAAATTCGTTATTGTGAGTTATCCGTAAAAGAATACCCGCCATGTGCTGCTATGCTTGCACAAGAATCTACGTACCGATACTTGCCTCGTGCTTCTTGGCATCAATGAAAGACAAAAATGATTATTGTGAGTTATCCGTAATAAATAAACACATGCTGTCGCGGAATTTTATGTAGACAGATATTCAATTCTGTGTACATTAATTTTGTGTATTTGTTATGGTTTATTTAGCGTAAGCCATTTAAGTGTCAAAATAGGGACTTTATTTCACGTTTTTCACTATAAAGGGTGATTTTTAGGGGTGAAGGGGTTGAATATCACATCTATCTTATAGCCTATGTTCATCCCGGGGATATCTTGAACATTTTGCAAAAAGCCCCATCACAATCGGATCAACGGTATGGCCACTCATGAAGTACGAACAAATAAACAAACAAACAAACATTAATTTTTATATATTAGATTTCTTCTTCTTTTTCTTACGAGGATTAAACCTTAATGGTTCGTTCCGACTCCAAGTATAATATCATAGCTGCTGTGTCCATCTCTTTCGTGGGCTTCCCCGATCTCTTTTTCATCCTCTCGACTGATAGTTAAAAAATTTCTCCAAGGCAATATGTTGGTATCCATTCTGCACATATTTTCATATAATTTTCTCCTATACTCTTCTATTTTATCTGTCAGACTAAATATTTGTAGTTCTTTACGAACATGTTCACTTCGTTTTTTATCCATTAAAGTATATCCTGTCACAAATCGTATTTTTTTTGGGGGAAATATCTTCTATCACTATTTTTTACATAACCGCATCATTTTTATCGTTTTGTTTTTTTAAGAAATCTATAATATTAAAGTGTCAACATTCAGTTTTTTAATTACACTATTTCTTATTTTATTTTTAATTATGACTAGCTAATACCCGGCGTGCGCTGCTACACCTAAATGTTAATGTGTTTTTACCACCAGCCGTGCGCTGTTATACTTGCCCGGGAATCTGCTTATCCCGATGTTCTTGTCTTCAATGAAAGACAAAAATGGTTATTGTGAGTTATCCGTAGAAGATAAACATGTGCTATCGCGGATTTTTTGTAGAGTTTTTTGATATGTTCAAGTTTATGTAGACCTACATTAATTTGGTGTATTTGTTATGGTTTAGGCAGCGTAAGCCATTTAAGCGTCAAAATAGGGACTTCATTTCAAGTTTTTCACTACAAAGGGTGATTTTTAGGGGTGAAGGGTTGAGTATTGCAACTCTCTTATAGCCTATGTTCATCCCGACAATCTCCTGAACATTTTGCAAAAAAAACTATCAAAATCTGATCAACGGTATGACCGCGCATAGAATGCGGACAAACAAACCAACATACAAACAAACAAACATTGATATTTATATATTAGATTCCGGCTGAGAGCCTAAAAAAATCAATTTATGAAGAATTTAATTTACTTATTGCCTTTGAATTTGATTCACATGTTCCTACACCATACGCCACTGTATTCCTTATTAATGTATTACATTTTTTTTTTAAGTTGCAGGCTTATTATTCTGGTCGCATAAAACATATTTTTATTTTAATATCTCAGGTTTACCCTCATTTTTCTTTACAATTATTATTGTTATTGTTATTATTATTATTATTATTATTATTATGGTATTATTATTGTATGGCCTGATTTAATAACATAATTTTCTAGGAACTAAAATTTAGCCGAGAACCCTACAACGTAGTAGGCATGTCGATTTTGTTTTTAATCTCCTTGTATTTATATGAAGCAAAATTATTGTAATGCATTTATCAGGAGACCGATCTTTAGGAATTCTTGATTGGGGCGGATAAAAATTGGATAAAGCATTCCTCTCTCCCCCTGCCGCACGTCATAACTTTTATTTGCCGTTTTAACGAAGCCTATTGTATTTTGTGCTTAATGGGCTACAAATCAATGAACGAACCAATCAGTTGACAGCGAATGAATGAATGATAAATTATAAATATTTTTAACAGCTATGTAATTAATTTACATGTAATTTAAATTACACAGACATGCCATTAAATATTCTCTCTTGCCAGCATCAAATCACTATTCATTTTAAATATATTTATATTCATATCCATATTAATTTAATTAATATATTTTAGTACAATAACGTATACAACTAAAGAGAAGAAAACTGCAAGCGCTGGGTTCGAATGCCGGTTCATACATTTTTCTATTTACTTACTTACTTACTTACTTACTTACTCACTGGCACTATCGAACCCGAAGGTTCATTGCCGCGCGGACATAAACTCTCCATACATCCCTATCCTGAGCTAATCCTTTCCAGTCATTCCCTGTATAATCTACTTCCCTCAAATCATAGTTAATGTTATTCTCCCACCTCATTCTTGGTCTATCAACTGGGCTGTTTCCCCTCTTGCTTCCTACAAGAAGCTTCCATGCAAGTCTTTCATTCCCCATACGTGCAACATGTCCTGCCCATCGCAGTCTACGAGACTTGACTGTTATTATATCTGGCTTCCTATAAAGACCATGTACATTTTTCTATTTAGATGTATTAATTAGTGCATATGGATGGCTTCCTGAGTGTATTAATGCAATATTCTACTTCTTTTTTCATCATATCAGTTTAATCTCTCAGCAAATAGGTACAGCCTTTGAAATAATTGATGGCGCACACATAATTTTCAAGTCTCAGAACGAAGCCACTACGCATGATCAGAGATAAGCTATTTGGTTCACAGGTATACAATTATTTGTGAAACGAAAATCCGTTCTATTTCGGTGCGTGTAATGCAATAGTAAATAATTTCGCGTAAATAAATAGTGGGGTAAATATCGAAAATAAAACAAAGCAAAACAAATGAAACAAAAGAAAGAATTAATTAAAATAAGGACGAGAGTGACAGAGAAGAAAAAGCATGACAGCGGGATCGAACACTCGACCTTATACACGGGAAACATAATCTTTCTCCACTAGATCACAACCATCCTGCTAGGAATTGCCTGTATGAAGCGATGCAATAATCAAGGACTTATTTGTGTAGTGAAATTAGATATTATCTTCACTTAATTTAAATTAATTAAACGTGTATTGTATCAGTAGTGGAAATAAATATACCCTGTGTTTTATAAACAAAGTAATGAGACGTCATAATCGTTATTCATTATATATATATATATATATATAGTATGATAAGAAAAATAAATGCCTGGACGGGATTCGAACCCGGATCTCTGAGTCTGTACCTCAGCGTGATATCCATTACACTACCAGGCGAATCCAATTCAAACACTAATTTTTCTTATATAGCCTATGTATTATACTCTCCATTATTACTAGATGTCGCGAGAACACTGTCTTCACTGCCATCTAGTAGCTGACTATATCAAGTATAGGTCGCGCAAGGGATTTTGAAGAATGCCCTTGACCGTAAATCCAATCGGAGAGCCTATCCAGACTGCTCAGCTGTGAATTCTCTGCCTGCCACGCGTACAAACAAAACAGTTCATCTTACAAAACATGTACAGTCCATAGAGAATTATAGTGAGACGCGGATGTGTTGATTTTATATTTTAAACCGTAGACTATAATTAAAATATTTTGTACACTTGCTGCCTCAAGTCTTAAAATTATAGTGCAATGTGAATATCGGGTCTTCTCAACGTGGAGCCGCTACTTATTATAGCCACCCAAATGTCTCATGATGCTGGGTGGGCACCGGTCCCATAGTGGCAGAAATTCCTTGAGAACATTTCTTCCCCCATGGAGACTCGAGCCAGCGCAAGTCCCGTAGCTCTGCGCCAAGACATCTTGTCTTAATCACATGGCTAAGACTATAGATGGTTTAAATTAAAGTGACATTTAGTGGTTATTTAAAAAATTAACAGAGAGATATAAACCAAATATAGAGTGTGTGTGTGTGTGTATATATATATGTGTGTGTATATATATATATATATATATATTTGAATATACTTCCTCCACGTATAAAGATGTCCTAACTCACGGGCACTATCGAACCCGTAGGCTCATGGCCGCGCGGACATAAGCTCTCCATACATCCCTATCCTGAGCAAATTTTTTTCAATCATTCCCTGTAAAATCTACGTCCCTCAATTCATAGTTAATGTTATTCTCCCGCCTCATTCTTGGTCTACCAACTGGGCGTTTTCCCTCTGGTTTTCGGACAAGAAGCTTCCATGCACGTATTTCATTCCCCATTCGTGCCACATGTCCTGCCCATCGCAGTCTACGATAAGGATTACCTATATTAATTAATTTTTTTAGTGATATTTTAAAAATATTTAGCAGTGACTGTATTTGATATTCGCTAGCGAGCAGCTAGCGAGGGGGGAGTTAGCAATGACGTGTGGTCATACTTCCTATTGGCTGAGACCTACAACTGGTTAGTACAGGACTCGCATCTAAGCTCTCATTACAAATTTCATTCCTCAGGAATCATTGCTACACCTATAAGCAAATTAAAGAGAAAATTTATTTTACTTTATAGCAGTGATCTTATCATACCATATTAAGCTTGCATTGCTCAATGTTAAAGATTTAATTATAACATCGATAAAGCGTCACTGCTATAAAGTAAAATAAATATTCTCTTTAATTTGCTTACTTGATATAGTCAGCTACTAGATGGCAGTGAAGACAGTGTTCTCGCGACATCTAGTAATAATGGAGAGTATAATACATATATAAGAAAAATAAGTGTTTGAATTGGATTCGCCTGGTAGTGTAATGGATATCACGCTGAGGTACAGACTCAGAGATCCGGGTTCGAATCCCGTCCAGGCATTTATTTTTCTTATCATACCATATTAAGCTTGCATTGCTCAATGTTAAACATTTAATTATAACATCTATAAAGCGTCACTGCTATAAAGTAAAATAAATATTCTCTTTAATTTGCTTACTTGATATAGTCAGCTACTAGATGGCAGTGAAGACAGTGTTCTCGCGACATCTAGTAATAATGGAGAGTATAATACATATATAAGAAAAATAAGTGTTTGAATTGGATTCGCCTGGTAGTGTAATGGATATCACGCTGAGGTACAGACTCAGAGATCCGGGTTCGAATCCCGTCCAGGCATTTATTTTTCTTATCATACCATATTAAGCTTGCATCGCTCAATGTTAAAGATTTAATTATAACATCGATAAAGCGTCACTGCTATAAAGTAAAATAAATATTCTCTTTAATTTGCTTACTTGATATAGTCAGCTACTAGATGGCAGTGAAGACAGTGTTCTCGCGACATCTAGTAATAATGGAGAGTATAATACATATATAAGAAAAATAAGTGTTTGAATTGGATTCGCCTGGTAGTGTAATGGATATCACGCTGAGGTACAGACTCAGAGATCCGGGTTCGAATCCCGTCCAGGCATTTATTTTTCTTATCATACCATATTAAGCTTGCATTGCTCAATGTTAAAGATTTAATTATAACATCTATAAAGCGTCACTGCTATAAAGTAAAATAAATATTCTCTTTAATTTGCTTACTTGATATAGTCAGCTACTAGATGGCAGTGAAGACAGTGTTCTCGCGACATCTAGTAATAATGGAGAGTATAATACATATATAAGAAAAATAAGTGTTTGAATTGGATTCGCCTGGTAGTGTAATGGATATCACGCTGAGGTACAGACTCAGAGATCCGGGTTCGTATCCCGTCCAGGCATTTATTTTTCTTATCATACCATATTAAGCTTGCATTGCTCAATGTTAAAGATTTAATTATAACATCTATAAAGCGTCACTGCTATAAAGTAAAATAAATATTCTCTTTAATTTGCTTACTTGATATAGTCAGCTACTAGATGGCAGTGAAGACAGTGTTCTCGCGACATCTAGTAATAATGGAGAGTATAATACATATATAAGAAAAATAAGTGTTTGAATTGGATTCGCCTGGTAGTGTAATGGATATCACGCTGAGGTACAGACTCAGAGATCCGGGTTCGTATCCCGTCCAGGCATTTATTTTTCTTATCATACCATATTAAGCTTGCATTGTTCAATGTTAAAGATTTAATTATAACATATATATATATATATATATATCCATCCATCCATCCATAGTAATTCTGCCCTAGGGCAGGTCTTTCACTGCAATCATAGCATTTTCATGCTATGCTTTGCAGCTTTACTTGGGAATTGTAGGTGTGGTAGCTTCCCGTTGCTTTCCACACCAGTGAAGGAAGAAGGATGATGATAATGGCCATATGATTTCGGGGATCGTTTGGACCTTAAAGTTTTCCTGACATTTGTCTTACAGGTGAGGAAAAACCCCGATAAAAACCTCACCCAGAAAAACTGCCCCGACCGGGGATCGAACCGCTGCGTGACAAGGCAGCACGCTACCTCGAGAGCACAGCGGTTGACAATATAACGAGGTTAATATACAAGGCTATTCAAAAAGAAGGAACAGACTTCAAACATTTATTTATTCCAAACTACATAAAATAGAAACACAATTCCAACGTTCCTGGAAAGAGAAAAGTTCAAATTTCACTATTTTATGCATTCAATATGAGCACCATGTGTTACACGACAAATATCAAAATGGTGGCTCATTTCTTGCCACACACGATTCAGCTGGTCTCTAGTTAACGAATCCACATCTTCAACAATTCGATGTCGCACATTTTTAAAAGTGTCAGGCGTAGGGGGGTAAAAAATACGGTCTTGTACGTAAAATCCACATATAAAAATCACATGGGGTTTGGTCTGGTGACCTGGGAGGCCACTGGCGATGAAATGTATTTTCTGCTCCTCCTCTTCCAATCCAACTTCCTCGAATGGTGTTATTCAGGTAACGTCAGACGTGGTTAGAGAAATGCGGCCGTGATCGGAACTTCAAACTTTTCATTTCCAGGAACGTTGAAATTGTGTTTCTATTTTTTTTGTAGTTTGGAAGAAATAAATGTTCGAAATCTGCTCCTTCTTTGTGAATAGCCCTGTATTTAAAACTTACATAACGTTTCATTATATGGTATTTATTCTATCATCATGATTAATTAATATGAATTAGTATAAATATATTTTGTGCGTGAAAGCACTTCATATTGGCTTTTTTTAAACTTGTAGATGAAGTAAAACGAATATTTCTAGGTAATAGTTAAATATTTATTTGTCAAGAGAGAAGTATCCGTTATAAAAAGAACACTTTTATCCCTATGCAAAGCTAATCCATGCAAAGTAAGGTTAACAGTAAGTAAATTAAAACACTTCATAAAATATGTATTTGGAGAGTTGCGTTTGATGTAGTTTCGTGACTTTTTCATCTAGTAGCAAAGAGATAAGACCACACAACAGCAATAAATAATAATGGATAAAACAATAATAAGTTCACCGCTGTGGTCTCGAGGTAGCATGCTGCCTTGTCACGCGTGTTTGTCACTGAACTCCTCCAAAACGACTGGACCAATTCTGATAATTTTTTTTGTGCTTATCTGATTGGATCTATCGATGGTTTAGATTCACAATTGGATCATCTAGAACCATTAGGTATAGGAGTTCACCTGAAGCGAACATTGAAAAATCGTTCTAGCGGCCACTTTTTTCGATGTTTCACAACGAAACTCAGTTTATCTTATTAAAATTAACTGAGGTAGGTATAGTAAAAAAATAGCCAAATCAGACAATTAGAAGTGGAGGTTTACTTGAAACCCGAAATTAAAATCTGTCTAAACGGATGACCGATTTTGATGATTGTGTGTGTGCGTGTGTGAGTGGGTCCCTGGATGCTTTAGGTTCACAATTGGACTCGGTAGCTGGCGCTGCGATCGGGTTATAGGATTGTTTTTTTTATTTCAGATGTGTAGTCATCGGCATTATGGACATATTTTGCGCGACATCATTGTGACGTCAATATGCACGCTTCTTGAGCCACAATAGATGACTATGAGAGGTTTTCTTGCAAACTTATTTATTAATATCAATTATGTCTTAATTAGCGAATTTTACGGTAAAAATTAACTTATACTTTTATCGTCCGGCCATGACACGAGAATTCAACGTTCGGGCAGGACAAGGTCAGCCGGGTCCGCTAGTTCTTTATAAATGTTGAAATTGAAGATAATTTTAAATGTAAAATAATCGATTATATTTTCAAGTAAAAGGACGCTAATTCTGAAATCTGAAGGTTATTTTCCTTGCCGTATGTTATAAAAATGTTTTATCAGACATTAAAATATCACTGCAAAAAAAAAAAAGTAGTGAAATATCAACCATTGCATGCCCAAACCTACCTTGAAATTTCTTCCAGTGAAGCATTGTGATCTACCAAAGCCGTGTTAAAAAATAACCGCCTTTTTAACTGCTAGGCACAGAAATCGAAGCCAGAATCCAGCAATGGCAACTTATTGTACGGAGGAGATAAACTCCCTGCGTGAGTAACTGCGGAGTGAAGTGAGGCGGGACAGCAGGTAGTGAGGGTTATCCAATCTACCAATTCAGTAGTTGTATTACTTCCCTATAGCTTAAATAAGAGATTTGGCGCTGGATTTTTGCGCCATGCAGTTAAAAAAGAACAGATATTTTTTGAGACAGTCTTTATTCAACACAACGCTTCCCTGGAAGAAATTTCAAGGTAAGTAGGACCTATATATACAGTAAAACCAGTCTTAGCCGGAACCTTTATAAGAAGGGAACCTGTAGAGACGGAAAAAAATCTCCAGAACGGTACGATTTTATATGTAAAATCGCCCTGTATAAGCCGGAAACCTTCATAACGCGTAAACGGATTGTTTTTTAAAGTACAAATAGTTAATTTTTACCTCAGTAAGACGGAAAATTATTCTTAAGCACGCTTTAATTACCGTATTAATAACCACACGTGAAAATTCTGCATTACATCGTTTTAATTTATTGTGTTGCCATTTTATTGCGGGGATACCTTGCTTATGGGTGACAGCGGGGAATGCTTTTCCTTGCCTGCTTACGTAACCTGCGAGGGAGTTGGGAAACTCTTCAGTATGGTTGAAGTCTTCTTGTAGTTGAGTTCCTTCTCGCTTTTGTGTAATAAAGTTGTTTTGTATTGTCGTACAATCTGTGCTGTGTTACATACATGATTTTGTCTATGAATGATATTGAAGATTTTCGGGCTGTAGGCCGTGGTCGTGAGGCTTGAGGATGCCAGACGCAGTCTCTGGCGAAACGTCGGGGAACTACAAGCCTCACGACCACGGCCTACAGCCCGAAAATCTTCAAGATTATCATAGCAACTCTGGCCGTGAAAGTCTACGTCAATACATTATTTTGTCTCTATTTTAGTTCAATACGTTGTCTTTGAAGCGTGCATGTAAAACCCTTACACTGCGTGAGAAAATTCAAGTTATAAACGAACATGAGAAAGAAAAGCGAACTGCTAAAGATTTAACTGTTAAGTTCAATGTGAGTAAAACCAAAATATAAGGACATTTTAAAATATAAGGACAAAATTAAAAAAAATTGGTTTCAAGGAAAATCGGGTGATGTGAAAGTGGTTTGTTGGTGCGAGTGCGAAGGGAATGTCCATTTTTCCCTGTGTCATTCTATTGTTATTACTTTTATTAGTATTTATAATAGTTATAACAATATGTATTATTTATGTTATTATCTATAATTGTTATAATAATGATTATCTAATATATAAAAATGTTTGTTTGTTTGTTTCGTACTTTATGCGCGGCCATACCGTTGAACCGATTGTGATGGGGCTTTTTGCAAAATGTTCAGGAGATTCCCGGGACGAACATAACTATAAGAGAGTTGTGATACTCAACTCCTACACCCTTAAAAATCGCCCTTTGTAGTGGAAAACGTGAAAAAAATAGCTCTTTGGACGCTTAAATGGCTTACGCTGCCTAAACCATAACAAATACACAAAATTAATGTACACAGAATTGAATATCTCAAAAAGCTCTACAAAAAAGTCCGCGACAGCATATGTTTATCTCTTACGGATAACTCACAATAACCATTTTTGTCTTTCATTGATGCCAAGAAGATCGAGACAAGTACGTAGATTCCTGTGCAAGCATAGCAGCACATGGCGGGTATTCTTTTACGGATAACTCACAATTACGAATTTTGTCTTTTAGCTCATTTATGCCAAGAAGATCGAGATAAGTAGATTCCCGGGCAACACCGGGTAATCAGCACGGGGAATCTTAAAATTATTACGATATACATTTATAATTGTTTTTCACTTTACTTATTCAACTAATCATAAGAATTTCATTAATTTTTGTCTTTCAGCTCATTTATGTCAAGAAGATCGGGATGAGTAGATTCCCGGGCAACGCTGGGTAAACAGCACGGGGTATCTAAAATAATTACGATATAACTTTTTCCCTGTACTTATTTAACTAAACACAAAACACATTAATTTTCATATTTCAGCTCATTTATGTCAAGAAGATCGGGATAAGTAGATCCCCGGGCAACGCCAGGTAATCAGCACGCGGTATCTAAAAAATATAAATTTATAATTATTTTTCCTTCTACGTATTCAACTAAACATAAAATCACATTAATTTTCATTTATTTAGGTGTAGCAGCGCACCCCGAGTATTAGCTAGTTATTTATAATAGTTTTAATAATACTCTATATTATTTGTATTATTATTATTATTATTATTATTATTATTATTATTATTATTTATTATTATTATTATTTATTATTATTATTATTATTATTATTATTATTATTATTATTATTATTATTATTATTATTATTATTAGATCCCTCATTCTGGTAGGACCTCCATGTCCTTGTGTTGTCAGAAAAGCATAGGCCTATATGTGATCCATAATTAAACTGCCTCCCTCGATAGGTTGTATCACTCTAAGGCCAGGGTGATATGTCGGACATAAAAGTACCAATAAGGTGAGAAGTTAAACTACGATGGTGGAACATAATTTTTTTTTCGATGCGTATAATGTACAATATGTTTCCTCATGTACATTTGAAAATTAGAAATGAAAGGGGTGCGTGTCTTTTATAGAATTCATGAAATAACACATGTGTTATGTAATTATAAACAAAGATTTAGTTCCCGTAACAAAAGCCCAAATCGTATTAGCGATAGTGTGAGGCTTGAATGTAAGTTGTAATTATTTCAGTTTGAAATGTACCAATTACAAGGATTATATTATACAACTCCTTTAATCTCCTTTCAGCTTTCACATTGAGCAATGGTTAGTTAAAAAAAAAACTGTATTCTGTAATTATACTTTCCATATAATCGGATGAACTGCGATTAAATATAATTGGAACCTTAGGGATTAAAAAATAAGAATATGCACGTATTACCGGACACATGCAGTATAGGGTTTAATTCTTCATAGATCTAGCGTTTGATAACAATTTATCTAAATGCGGCGTTATAAATTAACTATAAATACATGCTATTATTTTTTAATGTAAATTGGGCAGTACGTTACACACTAGAAGTGTCGTGGGTTCGATTTCCGGTAGGATAAGGATTTTTAAATTGGTCCAAATCTTCTAACAGCACCATAACTATGAGGTTCGAATAAGCATTTAACAGAAATTAGTACTAGAGGCTGAATCTGGTGATAGAGATCATCACACAAAGTTGACAACCCGACTGACATCTCATGCTGATTGTCTAGTCTAGACCTTCTCCTACCCCGAGCGTCTCTTAAGACCTGTAGAGGGATCATTTTAACTTAATAATGAAAATAATATTTAATTTCCAGTTTCTATTTAATGATGATAATAATAATAATAATAATAATAATAATAATAATAATAATAATAATAATAATCTTCACCATCATCATCATCCGGTATCATGGCAGCTGCCGCCGTCTTCCGGAAACCAAACGCCATTCCTCTCTATCCATCCATTGATCTTCCTCCATTCCTCTCATATTCATAGCTGCTTGTACCCTTCTATCCAAGTTTCCTTCGGTCTTCCTCTCTTCCTCCTTTCCATTGGGATCCATTCCATAACAATTTTTGGTAATCTTTGCTCTGGCATTCGTTTGACATGACCATACCACTGCAATATTTTCTTTTCTATGATGTCCGGCTCCTCTTGTACACCCATTATTTCCCTTATTTCTTTATGTCATGTTTTATCCATTCTAGATTTTCCAGTAATAATGATAATAATAATAATAATAATAATAATAGTAATTATTATTATTATTATTATTATTATTATTGTTTTGTTTTACATCATTATTGTTATTATGTATAGAGTATGAAACTAAGTGGCGTACAGCTGGTAAAAATGAAAGTGGCCGCACACTTGAACAATGGGTATATTCTAATTTTCACTTTGTTTCAAGGTACGGATTTTTTATTACAATATAAGCGCTTGTAGATGCGTTGAATTGAAGTAATTTCTGAACTATGGCGATTATGAAGGATTCAGTCCATGTCTCCTCTCATGAAACGGTGGTAACCCACTTACTTTATAATTCGGAGGTTATGAATTCGACCTTTGTTCAAGTTTCTATTTTTATTTTGTCTTTTGATTAATTTTAATTAAAACTCTGTGATCAATTTTAATTAAAATAATTGTATCTGCGATCTTCATTATAAGACGATTTACCTCTGACCAATTTTAATTACATGACAAATCGTCTTTTTATGACTGATTGTTATCGACCAATTTTAATTAAAACGAATTGTCTTTGTGACCAATTTTAATTATATGACAAATTATCTCCAATCAGTTTTAATAATATGCCGAAGTATCTGTAACAAATATTAATTACTTGAATTATCACTTTCCAATTTTAATTTAACGAGTAATTATTTTGTGTTCCAACTTTACTGAATTATATAATATATATAATTATATAATAATATGAAAATCAAATAAAACTATGTTTTATTTTTATTTAATTAGTAATTATTTTTAGAGTAATTCTATTCGTAACGAATTCTCTTTGCGAACAATGTTAATTAGGCCTATATGATTAATTACATTTGATCAATTTTAGTAATATATAGAATTTCTCTGAATAATTTAATGACAAATATATCTGTGACCAATTTTAATTATAAGACGAAATAAATCTTACCAATTTTAAGTATAAGGCGAATTATCTCTGATCAATTTTAATTATAGGACGAATTATTTTTAACATGTACTAGCTAATTCACGGCGTGCGCTGCTACATATAAATAATAGAACATTAATGTGCTTTTATGTTTAGTTGAATAAGTGAAAGAAAAATAATTATAAATTTATATTTTATAGATACCCCGTGCTGATTACCCGGCGTTGCCCGGGAATCTTCTTGACACAAATGAGCTGAAATACGAAAATTAATGTTTTTTATGTTTAGTTAAATAAGTTTAAGGAAACATTTAATCGTAATTATTTTAGACACTCCGTGCTGTTTACCCGGCGTTGTCCGGGTAACTACTCATCCCGATCTTCTTGGAATAAATGAGCTGAAAGACAAAAAGTAATGTGCTTCTTATGATTAGTTGAATAAGTAAAATGGAAAATAATTATAAATGTATATCGTAATTATTTTAAGATTCCCCGTGCTGTTTACCCGGTCTTGACTGCGAATCTACTTATCTCGATCCTCTTGGCATAAATAAGCTAAAAGACAAAATCCGGAAGAAGAAGAAGAAGAAGACAAAATTCGTTATTTTGAGTTATCCGTAAAAGGATATCCGCCATGTGCTGCTATGCTTGCACAGAAATCTACATACTTGTCACCATCTTCTTGGCATCGATGAAAGACAAAAATGGTTATTGTGAGTTATCTGTAAGAGATAAACATATGCTTTTTGGGGACTTCTTTGTAGAGTTTTTTGAGATATTTAATTCTGTGTACATTAATTTTGTGTATTTGTTATGGTTTAGGCAGCGTAAGCCATTAAGTACCAAAAGATCTATTTTTTTACGTTTTCCACTACAAAGGGCGATTTTAAGGGTGTAGGAGTTGAGTATCACAACTCTCTTATAGCCTCTGTTCATCCCGGAAATCTCCTAACATTTTGCAAATAGCTCCATCACAATCGGACCAACGGTATGGCCGCGCATAAAGTACGAACAAACAAACAAAGAAAATAATAAACATTCATTTTTATATATTAGATTGATTATAACCAATTTTCTCTCAGACCAATTTTAATTATATGCCAGATTTTTCTCTGACAAATTTCAACAATATATACAATTTTTCTGATTTTATTTACGTGACGAATTCTCTCTTAATAATTTTAATTATATGATGATTTACCTCTCAGGAATTTTATTTATAGGACAAATTATCTATTAATTTTAGCTATATGATTAATTATTCATCATCATCATCATCTTCAAGGTATGGGCCTGTTGGCCCGTTTCGCTCTCCAGTGCACTATATGCTGCAGGTGCAGGTCGTCTTTCCAACGACGTTGATTAATTATTTGTTGACCAATTTTAATTATAACAAATATTGTATGGTGAATTTTAATTATAAGACGAATTGGCTCTGTGACGAATTAATCCCTTCTTCTTCGTCACGTTTTAGGCTTATTTACTAGCCTATTCTGGCTCCAAATTGCTGCTCTTTCCATCTTTTCCTTGGTCTTCCCAAACTTCTTCTTCCTCGTGGTGAATTGTTGTATGCTGCTTTTGGTATTCTATTCTCAGTCATCCTTGCCAAGTATTCTTTCCGGTTTGTTCTGTATTTCTCTATTGTTGATTTTAATTCCTCTACTTTTAGTTGTCTTATTTCTGTGTTATGTTTTTTGTCTGTTCTTTGACATCCTGCTATTGGTCTGAGGAATCTCATTTCAGCAGCTTGTATCCTGGAAGATTGTTGTGTTGTCACTGTCCATGTTTCGGATCCATAAGTAATAATAGGCACTGCCATTTTCTTGTATAATTTCATTATAGAGTCTTTCCTGGCTTTATTTTTCAAAGTTCTTTTTAATGTACCTGTTATATAATTAAACTTATTTAGTTTGTTATTTATATCTGTTTCTGCTGTGTATGATATTTCGCAACCTAGGAAGTTATATGTTACTACTTGTTCTATTGGTTTATTTTCTAATATTATCTTTGTCCGAACTGGATGAGCGCCCTTGAAGGCCATTGTTTTTTATTTTTGTGAGGATATTTCCATGTTGTATTTTTAAAATATTTTATTTAGTTTATATAACATTCTTTGTAGTTCGTCTTCTGTTTTTCCTATTAAAACCTGGTCATCTGCAAAGGCTACTGTTTTTATTACTATATTTCCTAAGTTAATTCCTCCAGTCGTCATTTGCTTCCATGATCTTGTCATGTCGTCGAAATAAAGTTAAAAAGCGTGGTTGATATTGGACAACCTTGTCTAATTCCTCCAATTATATGTACTGGTTCCCTTTGATTTATTTTTATTTTTGTTTTCTCATACATTTTCTTAATTACTTACAACCTTGTAAATCTACAGCACGGTACCCACCATAACTTTACTCCTCTTCCGAATAAATCCACGCTCATGGTTATTAAGTTATACGATTGGCATATCGTGGTAGATAATATTGTCGCTACTTGAAAGTGCTTGTCGTGTTCGTGCCTACTCAATTGCAACATATGATACATAGATTTGTTAGGAAAATGGACTATATATTGAATCGTGGCTCTTTCTTTACTTTTAATTCCTTGAATTTTCTAAACTACGGTACTTCGGTTTATCTCACGTAAGATATTTTTGCTATTTAACTCATGCCGCAAATGGTAGTCAATGACCAATCACATTTCAAAGAATTCTGATTTACAACCAATCACAGTCGTGTTTCACCTCGAATTTATCAATTTAATCTTATCATATTAAAGATAGCTCCTTCTTTTTAACATTCTGAATAGGTAAGAGCATTATTTCGCAATGACTGACTCTCTAAGAAATACGTTGAATATAACAATTTATATATATATATAATCCTAGAATACAAGTAGCTCCCATCCCAGATTGAATATATAGTGCACGAATCTAACCAGATACTGCTTATGGGATATAATGGAAAAACATTTGTAGCAATTTATTATACCACAATAAAAAGAAACCACTATTTGCAATTTCTTAAACGTATTATTTCCCAGGTATTTACGTTCCAGAAAAAAAATGACATATTTACATCATAGGACATCAGATATTAATTAATAACCTATAATGTTGGTTATAAACAGTTTGATGCGTTTCATTTTTTCTCCACTAGGGTGCATTCTTACAATATTGCAATCCTTTGGCAATAAATAATATGATCTGGTTGCCGTGATGAACAAATGAAACACAGCAAACGTTTCTCATTCGTTTTCAAACATCGCCGTTTACATTAAATATATAAATATTTTAAAATAACTATATTTAAATAACGATTTGTGAGTAAACAGCTTAATTTTATTCGTTAAATAGTCCTAACAAATGCCACTCATGATTTTCAAATTCTCTAGATAAATTCACTCGTCACTTCGTGACATCATGGATTTATCGATAATTTTGAAATCACTCGTGGCATTATTTATGATTATCTTCCTTTCTGTTTACAGCCGTATGGTAAACATAAATAGTATAATGGCATAATACATTCATAAACCTGGTGTTAATTACTGAAACAGTCATAATGGAGACAACAATAATTATATTTTCTCTCTTAAAGAATAAAAGGCACTTTGTCCGGCAAATATACACTATAGTTTATTTAAAACTGCCAGCCATCTAGTTTAAGTATAATATTAAATTTGTTGCTAAAATTTATCCTCTGTAAATGAGTACAATGCAGTGGAATTAACTGATCTGTGCACTCACTACAGTTTAGTATTTGTCAATTGTGAGTGTGTTATTATAACAACGCATTCAACCTTGACAACAGCTAATCATGCGAGACCACTCTTTATTTTACTGCCCATACACTGAAAATTTCCGGCTAATTATTTTTAAACGTTGTAAATTATCCGAAACACATGCACGTGTTTTAAATAGATTGTGTTCATCAATTTTAGTTTTGATTTTATTGTAAATATTAGTACTTCGTATAGGCTTATTAATGATAGTAGTACTAGCAGTAGCAACAGAAACAGTATATCCTTTCATTCCATTAGAAACATAGGGCATTTGTGAAACATTTCCATACTCGTATGTTTCTGTATCTCGCCAGCAGTTTTAGTTTCTTCCATATTTAATTATCTTTCTAGACTTTTCTGAAACAGTTCTTTTCCATATAAGTTTAGATTAGTTTAAGGTCTGTATTATAATTGCTGGTATTTTATTTAGGTTTGTAATTAACAAAATATCACAACTGTGGCGAGAAATAGAAGGGTAAAAGAACAGCAAACTGTTATTAGATATCACAAAGGGCATCAGGCTCTTTAAGTCCATCCTTATTTAATATTATAATGGATACAATTATTGAAAACATACCACCACTAGATTCACTTAATATGTTACGCAGATGATGTCATTCTCCTTTCAGAATCTGAAGATAATTTACAAAGATCTTTACATCAATTTAATATAAATGACAGAAAATACAATATGCTGCGTGACAAGGCAGCACGCTACCCCGAGACCACAGCGGTGGACTTCAATCAGTGTTTATAAGTCATATTAAACGCTATATTTTGAGGAATTCATAATTCAATATCTGCACACTTACATACGTTACCAGTCACGGAAAGTCCAGAAACAAATAATGGGAATACGAAGATTTTACTTTTTCATAATTCAGAAGTTTTTTAGTTGGTGTGATAGCTGTATCTCATGTCCATTTCTCCGGCTTACACTATCACACCGCAACAGGAAATCCGATACTTCCCTGAGGGGGGACTTGTGTTAAATATTGCATGGGAAATCTCCATCCCTGTCTTACTTCTTATTCCGCTGAGGAAAAAAAATCGCAGATGTGTGGGTTTACCGCAGAGAAATGGAGTAGACGGATCTGAATACAAGAGAAGGGATTTTTCTGCTACAAGAATGTAACACAGCAGTATTTAAAGCTCAGTTTCATGACACTTGACACACATAAATCTTACAGTGTTATGTTTCTAGCAAACACAACTGTCTCGCTTTAGCAATAAAAACATTTAAAACATCTCTAAAAATGCCAAAAGGATCCATAATAAAGAGTATTATATCCCTTAATAAAGAACTGTTTTATTTCTTAACAAAAACAAAGGGCGATTCAAAAACTTTTTATTACACATTGTGATTCATTTCAGTATATACTTTACGATTTTACAAAAATACCGGAAAATAGAAAATTACTCTACTGTAATATTGAGAAAATCGCAATCAAATTTCATCAACATATGAATAAACATAATACTAAATAAATTTAGAAGTAAACAAGCAGGACTTATCATAAGTCATGCCACGAGTGATTTCCAAATTATCGGTAAATTCACGACTCACGAAGTGAGGAGTGAATTTATCTAGAGAATTTGGAAATCAAGAGTGGCATTTGTTAGGACTATTTAACGAATAAAATTAAGCTGTTTACACACAAATCATTATTTAAATAAAGTTATTTAAAAATATTTATATATTTAATGTAAACGGCGATATTTGAAAACAAATGTGAAACGATTGGTACGCTTCATTTGCTTCTTTTGTTCATCACTGCAACCAGATCATATTATTTATTGCCAAAGGAACGCAATATTGTAAGAATGCACTCTACTGGAGAAAAAATTAAACATATCAAACTATATATTAATTCATTTCTGATGTCCTAAGATGTAAATATGACAATTATATTTTTCTGGGAAAAAATACATTTAAGAAAGTGCAAACAGTGGTTTCTTTTCTTGGTGGTATAATCAATTGCTACCAATAATTAAGAACTTCCATTTTTTATTTGTTTATTTATTTATTACAATATATATATATATATATATATATATATATGAACAGACGTTTAGGCCTCGATTTTCCCGTGGTGTCGACATATATTCTTTATATATAATTCCATTATGAGCAGAACATATGTTCCATGCTGACTCACCTGTAATTTCTGTTATTTTCACCACATCCTCAAAGGCTAATATGGGATATTCTCACTAACCGCTTTGAAAATATTCAAAATACTTTCATTTCCTCCGACTTTTCCAAAGTTTTCCTTTTCAATATTTCAGGAATTCTTGGGGAGCGGCCATTTTGAAACTACTAAAATTCTAACGGATTCTGCATTGCGGATGCGTGGGAATAAAACAATGCATATTCTACATATTAAAATTATAATTATGTATTTTAAGAGAATCCTCATATGACATACGTTGACGTGTGCTAGATATTACGTCTTTTGATTTTCTTTATTAAAATTTTCTTGCTCGCTCAAACGTAAAATCGTCATTCGACCAATGAAAATGCAGTCATACATCTGCTCTGTTTACATCACAACTGCAACTTAGCTCGGAAATGGTATAGATGTTAGTTAGATCTCTCATGATACATGAAATACTGTTGAATACAAACCTTTACAATGAAACAAATTATTAGAAAATGCTTGTTTTGTGTTAATGTAGTGTATAAATACAATTATGTATGCATGGTGACCAGCCACATGGTCAGATGTTCTGACTGTAGTTCATTTGTTCATGGATTCCCGGTCAGAGCACTGCAATTTTTTTCCTATGGTCGCTCATGGTCTGGATTTGAACTATGTTTAGGTTTAAGGACTCTCCTGGTGTCATTATTATTAATCACCCATCATGTCATCGGGGAGACTTAACTGTCTTCCAGGCGCCCCTTCTTAGCCCTTTGCTTAAGATTTAAGTATCCAAAATTTATTTTATTGAAGTCAAGAATGAAAAAAAAAACTAAGATCTGTATACTAAAATAAGTAAACTCAAATAAAAGGATAGAACTCTGATAATTAGCATCGAATTTAAATTCAGTCATCAAAGTACTGATACAGAGGTCTCTCAATTTAATTTAATTTTTATTTTTGGGGGTTTAGGATGTTTTGCGAGCTGTAAGTCTATGATACTGGATCCATGGCTCAATTCCGTTTCCAAGAATGATGTATTCAGGAATTTTATGTCCCTAAAAATTAATTCACCTAAGCCAGAATTGCAACTGCAAAACTCGAAATTTGAGACGACCATGATAATCAATAGTCAATCAGGAACGATCTGTTGAACTAAAAACGCATTTCCAAGGTGTAAAGTAAAGTAAAGTGATCCCACAACAGGCCCGGAGGCCCTTGGGGTAGTAGGAAGTTAAGGCTCCCACTTTTTCTAGACAATCGGCACTTTACGTCAGCCGGGTTGTCAGCCCTGCGTGACGGCCGCAGAACAAGCATCTGGTACTCATTTCCGTTAGAGGCTGAGTCGACCCCAGGGCCATAGTGCCGCCAGAGGGTTTGGGTCAGTTTAAAAATCCTGACCCCAACGGGACTTGAACCCTCGACCCTCCGGCTTGTAGCTCAGTGCCTTAACCACTACGCTACGGCGTGCCCCATCCTTTCCAAGATGTATACAAAATATTGTAGATTAAAAAAAACGACTTTTTCTTTGATAAGAAAATAATGGGCCATAAAAGGCACATTTAGGACTCGTTAATATAAGTGGGCTACAGTTCGACTATGCCAGGAGAGAATACCAAAAATGTCATAAAGACAAGCTGCTGGCATTTGTAAAAAAAAGAGCACTATATGGTTAATAATTTATAGAGATGTTTGTGAAAAAATGACGTATGTAACTTCAATCAATATTAATTTATCTGCGTAGAATATCATAAAACGACACGTTATTTTCCCCTGTGTACAGAACTTGCAGAAACCGGGTCTTGCGTCTCTGAAGAAATAGCTGTACCATTCACTTTCATGTACCGTCAGGGTTCTGTTTCAATTATTTTTTCAAACGATAGGTATTACTAATGGCATTAAGATATTAAGAGCTCGTATAAAATGTTATAACTAAAAACTTATCAAATTATTATTTATTCTGGGAATTGTGCTCCTCTTGACACAAATCACAAATTGCTTGGAATGTTACAGCATGTTTCATAAAAACCGTACACTTTCTTTATAAAGTAAATAATTACATTTTAGGAGTCGGGTGTTAAGAAGTGTTAACAATTACCTGGTAATAATATAGTTGTTTTCTATATTAATAATTTTATTATTATTATTATTATTACTATTAGTATTATTAATAATACTAACAATATCAATAAAACTAAATATAAGCTACGGTTACACATAGGAATATATTACACAGGGCTATTCAGAAAGAAGTAACAGACTTCAAACATCAATTTCTTCCAAACTGAAAAAAATATAAACACAATTCCGAAGTTCCTGGAAAGAGAAAATTTCAAATTTCAGTATTTTATTCATTTAATATGAGCACCATGTGTTACACGACAAATATCAAAACGGTGGCTCATTTCTTGCCACACACGAATCAGCTGGCCTCTAGTTACCGAATTCACACCTTCAACAATTCGATTTCGCAGATTTTCAAAAGTGTCAGGCATGGGGGGATAAAAACACAGTCTTTTACGTAACCCCACAGATGAAAATCACACAGGGTTAGGTCAGATGACCTGGGAGGCAACTGGTAATGAAGTTGATCTTCTGCTCCTCCTCTTCCAATCCAACCACCTAATGTGTCGCCATTTTAATACAATCAACATGACAAGCAACAGCGCCAATGAGGTCGCGATGAGAACTTCAAACTTTTCTCTTTTCTGGAACGTTGGAACCGTGTTTCTATTTTTTATAGTTTGGAAGAAATGTTTGAAGTCTGTTTCTTCTCTCTGAATATCCCCATATAATGGTATAATAAACAGTAATAGACAGTTAATAACAAATGAGGGAAATTTTGAAAAAGTGGTTGAATTCAAATAATTACCTTTGAACAATAATTACAAATAGGAATGAGATGCACAAATACATTAAACACACGTTAATTCAGGAAATTTATGCTATTATATATTACAGAGGGGGCACGCCGTAGCGTAGTGGTTAAGGCACTGAGCTACAAGCCGGAGGGTCGAGGGTTCAAGTCCCGTTGGGGTCAGGATTTTTAAACTGACCCAAACCCTCTGGCGGCACTATGGCCCTGGGGTCGACTCAGCCTCTAACTGAAATGAGTACCAGACGCTTGTTCTGGGGTAAAGGCGGCCGTCACGCAGGGCTGACAACCCGGCTGACATAAAGTGCCGATTGTCTAGAAAAAGTGGGAGCCTTAACCTCCTACTACCCCAAGGGCCTCCTGAGGCCTGTTGTGGGATCACTTTTTATATATTACAGGTGCTCAGGTCGTTCCAACTTCTATAAAATAAGGTTAAACTTAAAATATATAATACTGTTATTCTGCCAGTTATATTACATGGATGCGATATGTGGACTCTTATTTTAAGGGGGGAGAAAAGATTAGGAGTATCGGCATTTGAGAATAAAGTTTTAAGGAATTTTTTTCGGATCAAAGAGAGAGAAACAAACGTGCGAAAGGAGAAAAAAAATTATAACAGTGATGGACTTAATAGAAAAGCAGATACAATAAGAAGAGTTAAGTCTCATAGATTGCGATGAGCAGAGTATGTGGTACGAGTGGGGAATGAAAGAGGGGTATGGAACCTTCTTGTAGGGTAACAAGAGGGAAATTGTCCAGTTGGTAGACCAAGTTTCAGGTCAGGGGATGATTGTAAATCATTAGCTCAGCTAAGGGATGTATGGAGAACGAAATCTCCGCATGGCCATGAACACACGGGTCCGATAGTCCCAGTAAGTTATTAAACTATTATTATTATTATTATTATTATTATTATTATTATTATTACTATTACTATTATTAGTCACACATTACAATATATTACCAATGCTATCAGGTTGTCTTTGACATTCCTGGTTTGATCTCCGGAATTGGCGGAATTGCAATCCATCTTCATTGCTTGGGGCACCTTCTGGGCGGAGTTACGTTACTCCGATGTTATGATAGTTAATGAATGTTGTATAATGGAAATGGATAGTTAATGACAAATGAAGAAAAAAATAAAGTTACTGAGTTCAAATACTTTTAATAATCAATTGGAAAAAGGAATGAGATGCACAAAGACGTAAACATAGGCTAAATTCTGGAAATGTATGCTATTATATTATTGATTTCGTACATCTCAATGATGGATAAATCATATTTGAAGAGAAAAATTATACGCTCAGACCGGGACTTGAACCCGGGACCCTTGGTTCTCTAGACCAAGTGCTCTACCAACAGAGCTACCTGAGCAAGTACCGATCTAAACGCAAATCTTTCTCTTTATACATTGTAATTCCCATCCACCAAATGCTGTGAAGCCATGCTTCTATCTTGCAAATGGCGGCTCCTTTATTAAGAAGACATATTTGGGAATTATACATTACAGCCAGTACGGCTTTGGAAAAAGCCGTACTGGCTGTAATGTATAATTCCCAAATATGTCTTCTTAATAAAGGAGCCGCCATTTCAAGATAGAAGTATGGCTTCACAGCATTTGGTGGATGGGAATTACAATGTATATAGAGAAAGATTTGCGTTTAGATCGGTACTTGCTCAGGTAGCTCAGTTGGTAGAGCACTTGGTCTAGAGAACCAAGGATCCCGGGTTCAAGTCCCGGTCTGAGCGTACAATTTTTCTCTTCAAATATGCTATTATATATTACAGGGACTTCCTTCGTCTCAAATTTTCAAAAATATGAAGTGAATATAATTATATAAAACTGTTATTATCCTAGTTATACTATACGGATTCGATACCTAGTTTCTAACTTTAAGAGAGGAGGAAATATTACGTGTACTGGCATTTGAGAATAAAGTTCTTAGGAAGATTTTTGGACAAAAAGGGAAATGATCAGTGAGGCGATTGTAGAAAATTAAGTAACAGTGCTGCATTCTATGTAAAGGAAGCCAGATATAACAAGAAAATTAAGTCTCGTAGACTGCGATGGGCAGGACATGTACGACGAGTGGGAAAGGACAGAAAGTCATGGAAATTCATTAGCCCATATAAAAAACAGAGAGAAAATGAGTAGTAGGTAAATCAACTATGAAGTGGGAGAATTCATTAGCCATGATTTGAAGGTACTAGATTGTACAGGGATCGATTCGAAAACATTAGCTCAGGTTAGAGATGTATGGAGAGCTTATGTCAGCGCTGATATGAAGCTACGGGTTCGATAAAGGCAATTAGTTTTTCATTCGTATTACGACTGTATTTTATTACTTCCGTATTTTCTTTGGTAAATTCCACTCTCTTCATACTTCTCCTGATGCCATCCATCCTTTATTCCTCTTCTCCTTTTGGTTTCAGCATTCCATTCCAAATTCATTTTCGGAATTACATTGATCTTGTCTGAAATTGCATGATTGTCCCAACATCCAATATTCATTACCTCCCATACTGCATCCGAGCTAAGTTCCAGTTGTACTGTAAACAAACTTGCATAAGATATTACTCCGCCGACCCCGTCTTTTGGCGGAACGTGGTGTTACTTTTACTCGCCAAATTACTGAATTGTGTACGCAAATATTTTTCTTGGGTTATGTCGTATAACTAGGAGAAATAATCCTGAATACAAGACAAGATGGTACCAATAATAGCCTATAATTAGTAAGTTCCATATCTTATTAATTTATGACAAAAAATTATATATGGGCCTACCTAACCAGAGGTTTACATTTTTTCCATGATGTCGGTAGATATCCTGTATTTACAATATGATTTGGTCTACAAGCAATGCTTTCTACATGCTCAATGCTTTCTTACCTGTAAATTCTCTCTCTACAGGGGAGAAATTCAACCATAATAATTTAGTTGCACTTGTTTTCGGATAGATGTAAGATTGGCCAGTGGTCAGTGTTGGATCCCATAGTGACGTCTAGGAAACCAAGGTAGTACTAGGATGGGTAACTTTTGCATAAAAGTAATTTATTCAGGCTTAGGTATCTTACATGAGCTTGAAAATCTTCAGACTCGGATCCCACGGCCTAAAGTCCTCTCCGGTGGAATTGCTCCTTGGATGTTTTCATCTTAAAAAAATGCCATTGACCCCGTCCGTGTGTGAACACGCGGTCCTCCGGACCAGAGGCAAGTAGCATAATAACCACTAGTGCATCGCGGTGAATGCTTGTTTAATATATTTAAATTATTATAGGTCTATACCTAAATATTCTTCCACGTAACTTGTATAGACCTAATATAGAGGCCTATAGGCTATATAATCCACGTATTATTCATTTCGAGTGTTAGAAAGCGAAACATTTTTCTTACAATTGTAAAGGTTATCATTTACTCGACCAATGAAAATGCAATCCATACATCAGGTTTGTTTACATTACTCGTAGGCCTAAACTGAAATTTGCTCGGATTTATTCACTCCTACTTTATTCTCATTTGATCTAATATGAGTACACATATTACATCTCTAGAACAGGGAGCTGGCCCATTGCTAAAATATCCAACCTGGAGTAGGCCTAACAGGTAATTTGTTATCGGGATTGTCTTCTTCTGAACTTTAGAGAATCAACACTGAGCTATGAGGCAGCAGCTGCTAGTTTTTGGTTCTCTTCGTGTATCAATAACAGTAATAATACAATAATAGTAAATATTAAATTGAATAACAATAATTATTTAATTTCCAGGTTTACAATATACATACATCTGTTTGTAGATCAAACAAAATTATGCAGTATTTCTTTATTCAGTATTCCCTGTTTTTTCAGAGATAAGTTTGATTTCAAAATTAATATTTTTAAGTACTCTTTGACTTATTCCAGAAAACAAATAGATAATCACATTGTCTGTGGTCTGTAAATATTAGTAGCAAAAAAATATATATATATTTCGTACGAAAAATTTCATATGCACTTTCAGCTATACCTCTACGAGAGCACGCCAAGATTTGCTGAATATTATGTTTCAAACAATGTTCTTAAAATATGTTGATATCAGAGTAGTTACAGTGATTTGTTCCATTTAGTACTTGACGTACAGAACACAATTTAAATTAGAACAAAACAGAAAGATTTCAACTATGTTGTTATGCATATTTTTTAATAAGCAAGTAATTATATTAAAATAATAATTGACTTATGAGTAAATATTGGTAAATTTAACAAATACAAATTAAAATATAAACTTTACCTTTACATATATTATGTTGTCATCACCCTCGCCGTACACATCCTCGCACCAAAGACGAAAAATCTACTTTCTCCATGAATTCATTGGTATCGGGCCCCGACTACTCCTGTTCCTAAGGAATTCAATGGAAACATCATACCAAGGAATATATTTTCAATGTTATATTTTATAATTTTCGCGTAACTAATTTAACGATTCAAGAGTATAACTAATAAATATTGTCTTTACACACACATTCACACACTGACGTTCACACGCTCACGCGGACGCACACACAACAAATACACGCGCGCACACACACACCACAAACACGCGCGCACACTCACTCACTCACCGACCGACCGACCGACAGACCGACCGACCGACCGATCAATCAATCACTCCCTCTCTTCCTCTCAAACACACACACCAGCTCTCTTTCTCTCAAACACACACACCAGCTCTCTCTCTCTCTCTCAAACACACACACACCAGCTCTCTCTCTCTCTCTCTCTCTCTCTCTCTCTCAAACACACACACCAGCTCTCTCTCTCTCTCTCTCTCTCAAACACACACACCAGCTCTCTCTCTCTCTCAAACACACACACCAGCTCTCTCTCTCTCAAACACACACACCAGCTCTCTCTCTCTCTCAAACACACACACCAGCTCTCTCTCTCTCTCAAACACACACACACCAGCACTCTCTCTCTCTCTCTCTCAAACACACACACCAGCTCTCTCTCTCTCTCTCTCTCTCTCTCTCTCAAACACACACACCAGTTCTCTCTCTCTCTCTCTCAAACACACACACCAGCTCTCTCTCTCTCTCTCTCTCAAACACACACACCAGCTCTCTCTCTCTCTCAACACACACACACCAGCTCTCTCTCTCTCTCTCTCAAACACACACACCAGCTCTCTCTCTCTCTCTCTCTCTCTCAAACACACACACACCAGCTCTCTCTCTCTCTCTCTCTCTCAAACACACACACCTGCTCTCTCTCTCTCTCTCTCTCTCAAACACACGCACCAGCTCTCTCTCTCTCTCAAACGAATTCACTCGCTCTGTCCCTTCTCAAACACACCCTATCACACACACACACACACACACACTTCCACTCGCACTCACACACATTCACGTTCTCACACCATCAAAATGTTAGATATTCACGGACATCGTTTTGGTCCTAACATATTTAATATTATACTTGCCGTGTTAAAATAATCATATTTAAACTTGTAGTGTCTACTTCAAACTGATTTTTTATTTTTTTTTTTCGAATGAACTTTTCTAATTACTAGGGAAAGTAATATATAAGTTTAAACAGTGTTTATAAAAATTTGAGATAGTCACAACCGTTTCAGTAGCAAATATCTAATGTAAAATTTCCTTATGAGTTGTTTTCATTATATCTTAATCTCCTGCATATTTTGAGTCAGGTAACAAATCCAAATTCACAGCTCAACCAAATTATATGTTAAATAGCATGGGATTTGCCCTGAAGATTTATTGAAATTGTTTAATATCTATAAGTGGAATTGCTCACCTGCCGCCGACGTGGCTACTGTAGCATAATGGTTCCGCAAATTCGGCCTTCCAGGGCACAGTGATCCAAAGAACCGCCAAAAAAAAATATATATATATACATATATTTTACTTTTCGTTAGAGGGGAAAAATGTGAACAGGTTACTACAAAAGTAGATGAGGTAACAATCTGCCAAAGACATTAACATCCGCCCGACTTCCGCCACAGTTTCAGACTTTCAGACTTTGAGCGATCGAGAGTCATCAACACAATGGTTAACAGTAATAATGAGAACAAGAGGACTCTGGAGGTTATGGGGTTGTTATAAAAGTGCTTTAATATTTAAACGGAAATTAATGGAATTAATTGGTTACTGCAACTAATAATTATCATAAAGCAAATCTTTGGATTTTAAAATAAACTATTTAAAATTAGAGAAAGATATGCATTTATTTCAAACAATAATGGACACATTTAGAAAAGTGAAAGCTAAGTTAACTCCAGAACAATACTTTCAATCTCATTTTAAAACCTTGGGAATATTATTGAAGTAAAGAGATTGAAAACATATATGTGGCGGACGATGAACATGATGGTGTGTGTGGGAGTGTGATGGAAGGAGGCAAAACCATCATGTAAGTAGATCTCTATAAACATATACCTTTTTAAATACTGCCATAATGTTTTAGTTTCAAAATTATGACGGATACCTAAATTATATATCAATATTCTTGCACGTAGCTTCCAAATTGAAGTTTTTTTTGATTAGGCCTAAATGTGAACTTTTATACTTCTGAACTAACAAATTATTAATATATTTCCAAGTATAATGTTTAAGGGAAGGAACAAAATTACAATTTGAAAAAGTCTAGTTAATTCTTAACACTTAGTCACAATCTCAAACTAAGAGTTAGATTCCGGAATATGTTATGTATTTAAGATAGTTTGTAAATGCTCCTTACTTCCTAGGGATTACTTAGCTCAAAAATGTGTCATTGTCAAAAATTAATGTTATATCATATGTAAACTTGATACTTCAGTGGTTATACTGATAAAATGTTAAAAAATCAGTAGTGACCGTAATAGTATTCCTGTCCTCTTATTTATGAAACATGAAAACCAGTAGCCGCGACTCTCCCGAAAAATAGAGTTGATCCTAATTAAGTCTGATTCATAACGAAATATTTATGCCCTAAGTATTAACCTAGGCCTCGCTGCCATAATAGTCAAAGAATCCCCCCTAATTTCACTGTAAGCAAATATATAAAACCCCCGTAGAACGATCCCAAATTGCTATAGGGATAGAAGGATAAAGAGGAATGTACTAGGAAAATACAACTTTAAGCACAGGAAGATGTGTAAACATTAAAAATCTGTGAATAAATAAATTATAAAAATTATTCTTATTTTCTAATTTAATACGCCTATCTATGATTATGGATTAATATATTACCGAAATATCTCGCAAAAAAGTTATTTGTTAAAATCGGTTACTAATATTTTGCACGTAACAATTAATTAAAATTCCTCGCGTCAATTATGCAGAGTCAGATATTCCTATACAGTTATAATTTGTTATGTTACGCATGTAGATACATTTGTTAGGCAAATAGTGACTTCTAGATTTATTTTTCGCATTGTGGATCACTGTGCAGTGATCTTCGTTTCGCACGCCATCCCTAGAATAAGAAAAAAAATTCTTAGTAGTTTTTTCTTTAAATATAACAGGTGTTGAAGAATAGCATGCATAACAACATAATACCTTTCTATTTAGAATTGTCACAAAAAATCTTAGAAAATTCTTTACTAAAAATATGTGTTTAAAATAGGAAGACTTACATAATATTCAGCAAATAAAAATAATGAACACATAGGAAAAAAAAAGAATTAGCGGTTTCAAAACGCAGAATCCCTGCTGTTATGACCCACTGCGCATGCTCGAAGAGCTTAGAGCTGTGTTTCACGAGATAACGCATTTTTAAATGTTTCAAATACGCTGTATTTGGCTTTAATGGTCATAAGTAGTTAAAGATCAATGAAGGAGACATATTTCTAGATATTTACGAGTGTTCGACGTTTACAATATTACTCAAATTACGACACTTCGAATAAAGTTCAACTCTTGTGCATTGTGTAAAACTAAACAAGGGAACCAATATTTAGAAGACCAGTATCCGACGTACGAGTAGCGTAAATCGTTAAACCAATTACGAGAAAATTAAACATATATCTGAGTCAGGCTTCAAATCCCTCGACAACGATTTTTTGTTGTTTATTGGTATTTATGCAAAAATAATCCTATAACATTTAATTTCCACGTAATTTACATCCACTTTACACTATATTAGGTAAACTCTATAACAGTATTTAGCTACCGGTATAAATTTAATTGTATATGCAGTACCACGTTTCAATAATAATGCAATAAATATATGTAAAGTTAATATAACGTCATATATTTGTGTATTTATTTGTTGGGTGTTAGTGAGAAAAACTTTTCACCCTTCAATTTAAATATTTCGTTCACAGTCTATAGGTCAGATCCAGCCTAATAATAGCCCACAGATGATGATGATAATAATAATAATAATAATAATAATTAATAATAATATAATAGTTAATAATAATAATAATTAATAATAAATAGTAATACTTCTAAACAGTTAGTTCGTTTTTCTTTAAGAATGGATAGATAGAATATAATAGAAAGCATTGTAACAATAAAAAAAAATTAACCTAATCCGGAACTGAACCTGTGACCTCTTGCATACGAAACAAGGCACTGAGCTAAGCGTTCGTTGGCTTGCTGTACTTTAAATAATGCTGTTCAGTGGAGAAAGGGGAACGTGTTTTAGCTCTATTGTGTAATTAGTTTACTCGTGTGAATCGCGCTTTATAACTCGACCTTCCGGCTTGTAGCGCAGTGCTTTAACCACTATGCTACGGCGTGCCCCCTTAAGCATATAATATTTATACATTAATAACGTGTTAAAACAAGCAAATGCTTTTATTTCCTCATTTTATTTTTCAATAAACATATAATGAAAGTGATGTTACACAGAAAATAAAGACTGACTCTCTGAACTGAAACAACCCAGTTATTTAAAAAAGTGTTGTTTTCAAGTTAAACATACGATCTGTAAGGCTTAATAATTTGAAAATACGCTCAAAATAAGATTAATGAAAATGTATATATATTGTTTCCCCTCATCGAAAAATTCTGTAAATATAATAAAACATATGAAGTAAGTGTTTATAAAACAAACACATTACCAGCTTTATGTACATTTATTTTAATTTTAATTAAAATAAATGTACATAAAGCTGGTAATGTGTTTGTTTTATAAACACTTACTTCATATGTTTTATTATATTTACAGAATTTTTCGATGAGGGGAAACAATATATATACATTTTTCATTAATCTTATTTTGAGCGTATTTTCAAATTATTAAGCCTTACAGATCGTATGTTTAACTTGAAAACAACACTTTTTTAAATAACTGGGTTGTTTCAGTTCAGAGAGTCAGTCTTTATTTTCTGTGTAACATCACTTTCATTATATGTTTATTGAAAAATAAAATGAGGAAATAAAAGCATTTGCTTGTTTTAACACGTTATTAATGTATAAATATTATATGCTTAAGGGGGCACGCCGTAGCATAGTGGTTAAAGCACTGCGCTACAAGCCGGAAGGTCGAGGGTTCGAGTCCCGGTGGGGCCAGGATTTTTAAACTGACCCAAACCTTCTGGCGGCACTATGGCCCTGGGGTCGACTCAGCCTCTAACTGAAATGAGTACCAGACGTTTGTTCTGGGGTAAAGGCGTCCGTCACGCAGGGCTGACAACCCGGCTGACATCAAGTGCCGATTGTCAAGAAAAAGTGGGAGGCTTAACCTCCTACTACCCCAAGGGCCTCCTGAGGCCTGTAGTGGGATCACTTTACTTTACTTTTACTTTATATTATATGCTTAATCTTTCAGTTGTTCAAAGAGATTTTAACTGTTAGTAGTACAGTCACTAATTTTAATCTTTTTGAAACTTATCTGTAGATTGGCCTGTTTGTTGCATTTTTAGGTTTCGGAAAGAAACAAAATACATTGCTCTGGACATGACTCCAAGTTTAATGCGTATTATGGCTGTTACAGGCTAATATTGTCAGAAGATGTTAGGAAACATGAAACTGAAAGAACCGTACTTAGAACTGTTAACAGATTGTTTCCTTAAGATGAATTGATACCTATATATATCGTTATGTCATGCTTGAATAACGTCCTCATGGGAAGAGATCTTTGGGATGTCCTAGAAAAGTTAGACCGAGAACGCTTCACTCAAACCATTACAGGCTTCGGGCCTTTAACTTGCTCGTAAGAAGCAGAAGAAGAATAGGAAGAAGATATAAATAAATAAACACATATTGGCTCAGAGCAAGTGGTTGGAGGTAATGTTGGAGTCTGTGCGTAAGGCACAGAATTCTCCTTCTATATAATTGCAAATTACTACATCAACTCAGATGGATAATAATTAAAAGCCATAAATGTTGTCCTTCAACAACTGTAAGTGAGGCAAGAAAGTTTAAAAAATATACTCTTTTACTATGCTTAAACAAATCAGGAATACTGGCTTTGGCACATAAACATCCCTCATATTCTCATGTACCAAACATTCAAGCCTTATTCAGGGACTTCTAAAATATCCAGAAAATAATTAAACTTAAATGGATTCCTTCCCGTTGTGGAATACAATGAAATGAAATAAGATACACATTAGCCAGGGAAGACCCCAATTTATCATACAACTACGTTAACTCGTAGAAGCTGCTGTCAATTTATCATACAACTACACGAACTCGTAGAAGCTGCTGTCAATAGAAATGTAGATAAAAAAAATGTTCCAACATTATAGACACATCAGGTTAGAAAAAAAAATGGAATACGCTTCTTGCAATATGCCACATTGTACCAAAAGTGTCGAGGAAAAAATCCGTTGCAGGATGTCAAATCTTAACTGATCACACCGACTTATCATCTTACCATCACATGGCTGTGTTTTGTGTTGTGATAGGGGCAGTGTCATGAACTAGGATCTTATGAAACTAAGTACTGCTTTGAAAACCTCCAATTTAATTTGATGGCGAATTATAATGGGAAGTTTACCGGAAAGTGACTTTGCTCTTAATGTCAGGGCATTAAATTATATAAATTGATAACGTTACTGTGACACTGAATACAGTGTGTTGTGCAATAAAAGTTTTAACGATTTACTTATCCAATAACCTCGATATATATTAAAGATAAAATCTGCAATATTAAGAACGGCATATTTTGCTATCTTCTAAATATTGTTCTACTACAATGCATACATTATTCTTAACTCGAGTAAAATTGTAAGAAACTACATTTATCAGTCATCATTTTAGGGATTTTGCTATAAGCAAACTTGTGCAAGTAAAACAAACATCTAAAAGGATCTTCTCCATAATGCATCCACTAAAGCGTCTTAAAAATTTTCTTTCCACAGCTCTTAAAAGAATTTTAATTCAAACCTTACTGATACCGCATTTTGACTATTGTGACGTTCTACTAACTGACATAAGTGACGGATTGTCGGACAAACTGCAACGTGTCCATAATATGTGTATCAGATTCATATTTAATGTTCGAAAATACGATCACATTTCTCCATTATTCCACGAATTGTCATAGCTACATCTAAAAGAGAGAAGAAAATCGCACTGTCTAATTCTCTTATTTAAGATCCTACATACCTCGATTCCCAATTATTTATCATCCCGTTTCCAGTATCTATCCTCAAACCATAACTTAAACACAAGATCACAACATAGTCTCTTGCTTAATATACCGCAACATAGGACATCACATCACTCCATGTCATATACCATCTTCACTTCTCGCAACTGGAATTCCCTACCACAAGAAATAAGGGGCTGCCGGACATTGGTATCTTTTAAAAGAAATCTAAATTTATATTTGCTCTGACCTCGACTTCATTATTACCCAGTGTAAGGTACATTTATATTAATTGGCGTTTCTCTTATAATTTATCATATTTATATTATTATTATTATTATTATTATTATTATTATTATTATTATTATTATCATAAGTATTATTTGTTATTATCCTATAAAATGTTGTTTGTACATGAAATTTACATTGCTACATTTAATGTATCTTTAACTGTTTATAATTAGTATATCTATATTTGTCAAATATTTATTTGTATTTGTGCTGGTTGAGTGGAAGAGAAGGCCTTATGGCCTTAAATCTGCCAGAATTAATAAAGCATTATTATTATTATTATTATTATTATTATTATTATTATTATTATTATTATTATTATTATTATTATTATTATTATAAGCATTTTAAGGTTTAGAGATTTGAAGTGCTGCAAATTGACGACATTTCAGCAGATGAGAATGAAGCATTTTGTTCGAAGTTTTCTTCATGCACTTCGATTCGGAAGCTCTCTAAATTGGCGAAGAAAACAGATACTAATTATTTCTTGGGAGTCCTGCTAGTGTTCACCACAATGTCTTGCTCGTATAATTTCCTTACCACTATCTTCTATAATGATGCAATAAACACTAGAACATAATAGGACACAGTAAATATGCTATTTACACTTAATTAGATCACACAGAATAATTTTAAATGTTACTTTATGTAATTTACCTTATTTAACAAGTCTAATAACGAAATGTATATTTTAACTTACCATATAATAAAATTTCTGTTTTGTCATCAAAAAATTGCTGGATGCCCACTACTAGATCATAAAGAATGAAGACATCTTAGAAAAATTACATATTGAAATTTAGAAAACATAGTTTCTGATTATAAGTAGAATCCGGACTTGTATGTAATATTAATCTATAAATATGTAGTGAAAATATTCAAAATATGCAAAATACATTTTTATTATAAAGTATCAAAATTTATGTTTTAATGAAATAATGTGTTATTTCTTTGTCCAAGATTTGTATTGTTTTTATATTTCTTTCTCATAAAATTCACCAATTTTATAAAAAGCGTTGAGGTTGATATATTTATACTACCGATGATAAATAACAAACAATCCAGAAGAATCTTTGTGTAAAATGATATAATGAACGTATTTTATACATAGGTCCTGCAACTAAATGAACATATATAGTCCCTAATATTAGAAAAAAAAATATTAGAACATAGCGGAATGTAAAACTTTACAGTTATTTTCACATAAATTTACTTATTTTTATATCCATCCTTCCACACATAGTAATTCTGCCCAAGGGCAGGCCTTTCACTGCAATCATAGCATTTTCATGCTATGCTTTGCAGCTTTACTAGGGAATTGTAGGTATAGTAGCTTCCCGTTGCTTTGCACACCGGTGAAGGACGACGATGATGATGATTATATTGATATGGATGATGATGATGGCCTTATGATTTCGGGGACAGTTTGGGCCTTAAAGTTTTCCTGACATGTGTCTTAAAGGTGAGGAAAAACACTGATAAAACCTCACTCAGAAAAACTATCCCGACCGGGGATCGAACCCGGGCCCGCTGCGTGACAAGGCAGCACGCTACCTCGAGACCACAGCGGTAGACTATTTTTAATATGTTTGAATTATTTGTAAACAACTCTCAAAATACAGTACTTACAGTTATCTTGCACTTAAACACATTAACTGTTGTAGGCCTATAGTTTACAAGGTGTATATGCCTACAACACTATTTTACCACCTGTGATAAATGTGATAAAAAAGGATCATAGATAGTTATCCATGGCCAATATTTTCCATTATTTTTAAATCCCTGGGGAGCTAGGGTTTAAATGCCATCTGGATGTAACCACTCTGTCTACCGACTACGACTCTTATAGATTCGACACTAATCTCGCTCATTTTTTATTTTCTATTTTGTTTACCCCTTGCCACCCTCACCCTACAAGGAAGACTAGATGTCAAAAGTTCGGATTAAATGTCATCGGGATGTCAATAATCAACTTATCGACTACAAAGACTATAGATTCCACACTAATCTCGGCCCGTTTTTAGTTTTTATTTTTCTTCCCATCTCGCTCCCTCTTAGGGACTCTTTACGTAAAAAGTAGGGCTTATATTTAATCGGTGTAGACAGTAGTATGGGTCGTATTACATTGTTTTTACATGTCATATCCCTATGGGTGCTGGGGTCTCTAACACCTCATAGTATATTTTGCAAAATGTATGCCATGTCCGTTCAAATATTGAAGCATGTTTTTTTAAAAAAAACGTAAAAATTTCGCATTTCAAAATACTGAGATTTAAAATACGAAATCTGCTTTGTTTATTCTTCCGTCCATGCCTGATCTATTTGTATTTTATTATAAAACTATATTTAATATTTAATATTTTTCCATTAAAAGTAAATTAAGGAATATATTTTGATATAACACTAAATTTATCTAGAAGTAGGTTACGATGCAAAAACTGTACACCCTTAGACAAAAAAAAAACAGTCATCTCTTGATTCTATCAATCGATCGGGGAACTTCGTGAGCACTCGCAGAAGCTTTATTCACATTAACACGTTTTCAGTAATTGTACTGTGTTGTTTGCTAGTTAACGCAGTGCACACTCAAGTAACATAAAAGAGAGAGCTTGCCTTTGTGTGTTTCCGTGGTCGAGAGGTTTAACACACAACATCTGCGTTCGTAACCTCACGGGTTCGATTCCCGTTCTACTTTTTTTTACTAAATGTTAGGATAGCATTTCGCCTGTAATATAGTTTCATATTTAATTTTATATTTGAGTTTTATGGCTCTAATGCACACACTAAACATCATAAATGAAAATCTTCTAATAATTAAATGAAGAAAGAAAATAATATCTTCTAAAATGAAAACTTTAACAAAATTAATAGCGGGTGTATGAAACCTCAGCATCTATTACCGCCCTCAATCCTCGGGGCATTATTGCAATCAAATTTTTTCAGGCACGTGGACAATAGTCTAGAGCATCCCAGGCGTCTTGAATTTGTGCCATAAGCGATCTTTCGTCTTTCGTGCATCTGCAGGCCAATTAGAGTTCATCTCTATATTCATCTTAGCTCATACATTTTCGATTGGATTCAAATCAGGTGAACAGCGAAAGTTGATTTGCCTTCTCCTTTAAAAATAAAATCAAATTTAGCTAAACACATTTCAGAAAGCGGCCACGGTTTCAACAATATCGATAATACAATGTCAATTGTACCCAGGGAAAATAACAGACACAAAATTAACATTTTGGAAGAAATCGAAATTATCAAGAAGGCCAAAAATACAAACATTCTCAACGAAAATATGCCTAATGCGCAAAACCCTCTATTAGACATACAGTTAATACAATACTACTACTACAACAACTCCAGAAGATGAAGCATGCATCGAAAGGCCTAAAGTGAAAATCAACGAAAATTTTAAATAGTTGAGGAAGACGGTAGTATACAAGGGAAAAATAAATAATAGTTCATCATCATCATCATCATGAACAAATTCGTTTTAGGCCATGTGGCCTGTACGGAAAAATAATAGTTTAAAACACTAAAAAACAACACGCTTTATTAGAAAACCGAACTAAAAATGAAAAATAGTTTTAATTTCCAACACGCCTGGGACAAAA
The DNA here is from genome assembly GCA_030220185.1 of Diploptera punctata. NCBI lineage: Eukaryota > Metazoa > Arthropoda > Insecta > Blattodea > Blaberidae > Diploptera > Diploptera punctata. The sequence continues at coordinate 1,294,384 of JASPKZ010002326.1, forward strand.
TTAAATTTGTCAACAAAAAATCATCTCCAGCATATCTAGAATAAAACTGGAGTTATCTACAAAAAAAAATAATTCTACCATCAAAAGCGTGAGGTGCCCTATATCAATTAATATATTTGATAATAAACAGATATTGGTTAAATTAAAGTCTCTAAGAAGAAAACGTAAAAACCATAAAAAGCACCCGACGCTTTTGATAGTAAAATTATTTTTTATAGATAACTCTAGTTTTATTCTAGATGTGTTGGAGATGATTTTTTTGTTGACCACTTTAATTTTATCCCAAGCGTGTTGGAAATTAAAATTACTTTTTATTTTTTAGTTCGTTTTGTAATAAAGCGTGTTGTTTTAGTTTTTTAAACTATTATTTATTTTTAATTTTTTAGTATGGTTTTCTAATAAAGCGTGTTGTTTCAGTTTTTTAAAACTATTCTTTTTTTTTTATTTTTAGTTTAATTGATTGTCATAAACAGGAATCCCATGAAAATTTAATTGCTTAATACTCTTCTAAAAAAATCCTCCGGCCTTGATTTGAACCAGCGGCCTATGGATTACTGGAATTATATACCACTACAGTCCACCGCTCTACCAACTGAGCTCTTACAACGATTGACTAAAAAGGCGATAAGTCCGCAACCTATTACACCGGTTTTTATTATTTTTGATTTTCTGATGATTCTGGCCAGGATTTTAAAAAATAATGAAATTATTGTATTGTCATGAGTCCTTTACAAGTATACAAAGTTTCAAGTCGATCTAATGTTTTAAGTGGGTGAAAATCGTGTTCAAAAATTCCGTTACATAGATACAAGTCCGTTACATAGACAGATACAGGTCAAGTTAATATAAAGCGTATAAAAATGTATAATTTAACATTGTTATAACCTGAACGGTATAAAAACCAATTATGAACTTAAAAAGTATAGATTAATTCAAATGTCGAAATAAAATGTATTTAATTCATAAAACGTTTTAATACAAATATCACGAAAAAAAATTGCGTAATTGAAGACGCGAAACTGCGATCTTCACTAACAAAAATAGTGACCGCATGCTTTACCGCTGACCTATCAGAACACGTAGGAGAGTCTTCAGTTTATGCCACATAACACAGTAGCTCACGGACTGCACATATATGACTAGTTTCCTAGTTTGAACCCAGCTCTGTGCCGAGTATGACTTAGAAGAAATGTGCGTTCAAGAGACGACTCATTTTTTTTGTCGAAGGGTGTACATCCGAGTTTTGAGATAATTTTGCTTTTAAAATAAAACTTAGACACGTCTAGCAATAAAACATTACAGAACATCCCTAAATTAATCTGAAAAATAATAATTTGCATGTAGGCACCTAACATAACTATGTATAGTTTTGAAGTCTGAGGACAAAATGACAAACTTTAAGCAGTAGTCTAACTTGATGAAGATAATTATTATTATATAATATCCTCACCACGTGGTCAACTTAGGGTCAGGATGAGGGGTAAGATGAGATGAGGGTCCTATATTTATAGAAGTCTGTGAACGACATGTGTGCCAGTCGATCACGTCTGACGCTACGTCACAGGGGCGAATGAACGAAATGTATGAGATGAGTATGGAGAAATCCTGAATTGAAATTTGTGGCAGGGAAAAACGGTAGAAACCAACAAAGATATAATTACTAATGAAAATAATTATATTAAAATGTGGATATCCGAAATAATCACATAACCTGGAGTTTATAAATAAAATTATCAATAGATGGAAGAAAATTATTGACCTGGAAATTTTGATATAATTAAAAATATAGAAAATTAAGAATGGATCGGGATGACGCATCATGCCTTGGCGCAGAGCTACGGAACGTGCGTTAGTTTGATTCACTTTGAGAAAAAATGTTCTTATGCAATTTTGCCCAGTATGGGACCGATGCACAGTGGGCCAGAAACGAAATCTAGCTGGAAAAAAACTATTTTCACTCGCCGTCATCAATTTATCTCTTTTTTCACTCTAATATAATTGTTATGTGACTGTTCTTAACTTATCTGCAAAGGAGGGTAGAACTCTAAAGTATACGAAGACAATATAAACATCGGAATTTGCCGATAGTAAGAACTAATTTGGTCTACATCCCAGTTGCGTTGTTAGCGTTGTGTGTTCAAGTTCAGTGAGATTTTCTTCTTATTCTATATGGAAACTTCACCTCAAGGTTTGTAATTTTTATTGATGTATTTATCGTCTTTCTGTATAACCAGATATTATGTTAAATACATGTGGAATCATACTTTCGAAACACAATAAAAAATTACACAATCGTCTTATTTTAAATTGAGTTACAAAGAAAACAGTTCTGAACAGTAGTAAACATTTTTGTTATAATACAGCGTGATTTATGGACTTTCATTTCCGCACAATAACATGTGTGGGACATTCCATACGAAATCGGCAAACGAAATGTGAAAATTGAACTCACATCTTTAAAAGTTTACAATTTTTTTACAGCGAAACTTTATGATATACTGAATATCTGAACCGATTTTTAGGTCTTCGTTTGATGTAATTAAAGAGTAATAGAGCTGTCAAATTATCGTATTGTTTTAAAAAGTTTATTTCATAAAATAAATTTCTCGAAGTAGGATAACTACTCCCTCAACTTGAGAAGATAGTCACATTGTAGATGATTTTATGCTCTATCGCTTGAACATTAGCATGCTAATATTTAAGTTTTTCTGAAGGGCGTAAATGCAATTAATATGCAATTGACATTTCCAACCAAAAATTTTATAAAATCAAAAAATACTAGATTATTATCTGATGACCAGTTAATTGTTTGTAATTAGTATTAAAGTGGAGGGATGAAAGGAAACTACCAAAAATAATTATTTTCCCTAAAATCTCCTATGTGTAAACTGCCCGCAATACCTATCACGTGAGTAAAGGTCGCTCGCTCGTACAAACAATGACGGAGCTACTTGATTATAGTCCTTTGTTCACTTCCAAACATTTTTTATTGTTATTATCATCATTGCATTATTTTTATTGTCATTACTATTATTACATCATCATCATCGTGGACTAGTGGTTACTCTGCATACATCCGATTCTGAGGTTCGCGGGTTCAAACTCGTTAGGAATCGATGAAATTTTAAAGGCGTAACAATTCTGTATGTAGCTTTCCCTCAGAGGGAAGGAAATCCGTGAGTCTCGTGTCGTAGATTTACGAAGAAGAACCTCGCGCTTGAAATAAATTGCTATAAAATGACCTCACATGTTAGTGAGCGTCGTTAAATGTAACAATCTTTATTGGTATCTCCAGCAGGTGGTTAATTTTGTGCTGTTTTTGGCTAATGTATAGTTTAACTTAAATTACTAAGCACGTACAAATTCAATATTATATGCGTAATAAAATTATTTTCAAGAGAGTAGTTTGTAATGTGTTGTAATATTCTGTACTTGTACACTACACTAACATTTGATGTTTAATATTGCAAGGAATGTTAAGCTATCGATAATAATTTATAACAATTTTCATGCTATTACAAGTAATAGTTAAGAGGTATAAATGTATTTTATTGGCTTGGCATCACTTACTGATCTTGCATCCCCTACTCATGACATTCAAAGATGATATTAAAATGTACGATATAAGTTAAACTATTGTTATATGTGACACTTAAAATGATGAGGTGCACTAAACGCGCACAGATTTAAATTAACTGTCTAGTAAAAAATCTGAACTTGAGAATTGTTAATGGACAAGCAGATATATAAGGGAGACTTGCTGATTCTGCATTGTTATGGTTTGGTAGGAAGTGGTACGAGTATTAAAACATTCGGTTTTATTTGGGAAGATGTCTTATAACAACACTATTTCGTCATAGTTTTCAGTGTATAATACAATACACTGAATAAAACGCTATTTTAAGATTGAAATTAGTAATTATAACATAATAGAAATCTATACCAGTTTATTCAATTAATGATGTAAGAGTTTTTATTATATTAGATTTAAATTCAATCAATGATAGTGTTATGCCCAAGAGCAGATCTTTCACTGCAAACTCAACATTCTGCACTCTTTCCTAAATTCAGCCTTCCTTTTTGTATCTGCATACGAACCATTTATTTTAATATTGTCTATCATCTGATGATATTTAAATTGTAATGAAACATTTTTAACAAAATAAATAATTTGTCTAATAATTCACAGTAAATGTCAGTAACAGAACTCTTTACTTCTCGCTTCAGCAATTAAATCCCATAAATGAACATTTACTGCGTAAGAATTAAAATATCGCCACTTTTTATAAATTAACGTTACTGTTCCATTAAGCAGAACATATAACATTTGTAGCGATTAATATGATAGGAGACATATAAACTGAGATACAACTCTAATATGCATGGATCTGAAACTATTAAATATATTAAATTGTTATTAAAATTAAATAAATCTATAAATAATGAAAATAGAATATATTACTAATATCACTATAAAATATGTATGTGGAAAAGTTGAAATATATCCAGATAAAAATTCCACGTACATTTGTCTAGAATAAAATACTGTAAAACGCTACCTGCTATACAAATGACAAATAATAGAATAAAAAGGTATTGTCAAAACTCTACCTACTACACAAGTTACAAATAATATAGGAACACAAAAAGGGTATTGTCAAAAGAATATAACTAATTCCAATTAGCAGGCTATACAACTAATAAGAAATATTCATTCTTTAAGAAAAGATAACATTAGTTATCTATTAAAAATATTAAAAATCTATTGACCCAATTCTTAGAAACCAATTAACGTTACCAAGTAATTCAAAGAAATGAGGATAAAGAATTACTACCTGGCTAGTACAGACAACAAAATACATTCATTCATCTTTAGAAAAGATAATCTCTTAATATTGACAGTTTACAAAGAAACTGAAAAACATTTATCTATTAAATATCAAAGAACCAATTTACTCAGTTCTTAGAAACGTTATATATACTAGTAAATAAGATTATTGTAACATAAATATATATTCAATTGTAAGGAGTGGATTCCAGAGAAATAGGAGGAGCCACCGCTTTTATAAGCGAGAACTTATATCAAAATATTCTCACTTTCAGTGACTCTGTGTTTAGTGTTGGAACATCGTAGACCTGCATACCGCGATCTCCGATTCAATTTAAATATTAGATTCGTCCGAGAAATAGTTAAATTTAAAGTTATAGTCCGTTAAGCATTTGGACTTTGAAAATATTCGATTCGAGCACGTGGACCTCTAAGTATTTCATCGACTCCACTCATAGATAAAACTTTGTAACTGTATTAACAAAAGTGTATTTTTTTGTAAATAAACAGTTTCTTGGATTCGTTAAAATTGAGTGTACATTTGTACGTTGTTCTTTTGCTTATAAAGAGTACATAATCCTGAGATCTCTTGCCTACCACCGAGCTCCGGTACACATCAGACATACACTTTTGAAGGAAGTCTGTTAGTGTATTCACGTAGACTTTCACGGCCGGAGTTGCTATGATGATCTTGAAGAAGATTTTCGCCAGAGACTGCGTCTGCGACAACCCTTGAGGATGCCAGACGCAGTGTCTGGCGAAACGTCGGGGAACTACAAGCCTCACGACCACGGCCTACAGCCCGAAAATCTTCTTCAAGATCATCGAAATCTGTTAATACTTTTCGTTCCATATATTTACAGTTATTTTTTGTTTTGTGTGTAGCACACAATATGGATTACTTATACAAACAGAAACTTGTCTTTTGTACTAAACTGCGCACTTAATTACAAATATCACACATTAATATATATATATATATATATATATATATATGTTATGAAATAAATTTTATAATGTAATGTAGAGAGTGGAACTATGCATTATTTAAATGTATTCAGTCATTTTTTGGAGGATAGAATTTACAACGTGCGGACAATCCACACTTAAAATCTATCAAGAATGAATTGTTTATATATAAGTAGCGGAAAAAACAGTAATGTGTTCACATAAGCAGAACAATATAACTTTTCTATTTTTAAATTTAAATAATCTACTAGATTTAATGAGAGTTGAAAAAATCGCTGATGAACGCGCGCGAAATTGGTTATGAAGTGAAACAGCTGTTCTTTGATCCGCCAGGTTTTAACGAAAATAGAATAAAAAACAATATATTGTCTGAACTATTCATCTCTCCAAAAAGGTATTTGCTGGAAATTAATCCTTATTACATGAGTAATATCCTGTATTTTTTTCGTTTTCATTTTTTTATATATACCGGAATAAACCGCCATAAAATAGAAAATTAACACCGAAAATAAAAAAGTTCTAATTATAAAAATAACATCCTTAAACTACATGATATCACCTATATGAATACGTTTGAAACAATTTTTTTTCTGTTTACCGTTTCAGAAATATTAACCCGTCAGCGTGGAGCGACGTGACGTGTACGCAAGTTGAATTCTTCACCCAATGCGGAACGACGTGACATGTACGCTAGTTACACGCACTGCTTCAAAAATGTAATTATGACCTTTGTGTTTACATTAACTATTTACCGTGTATACAAATTTTATGTAGAGACTTCAAAGTTTCTATTAGTGCATATAATAACTGATTACGGCCCTGAGTAACAATTTAAAATAATTTTATATTTGCATTTATTCTTGCGGCCTCTGACATTTTTCTTAAATTTATAACTTGATAAAGGATTTCTTATAAAACTAAATTCGCCTTTTTTTGTAGATTAGCTTGTCTATCAAATTGAATCTATTTTCAAATCTCTTCATTTTTAATAATAATGTCGCAAAATTCAGTATAAATAAAGGCCCCAACAAAGTTATTTCCGATTTACGCTACAGTACAGGACCACAACAGTAAATTTCAGATATATATATATATATATATATTTCAAATGACGATATCCTTACATTATGGAAAGGTAGTTAGTCTACAATTCAGTCAGTATCTAAAAGGAAAGTGGTCCACTACAGACCTTAGAAGGTTCTTGGGATATTAGCAGGTTAAGGCTCCCACTTTTCTAAAGTATCGGTACTTGATGTAAGCCGAGTACTTATTTCTGTCTGACGGCCCATAACAAGCATCTGGTACTCATTTCAGTTAGAGGCTGAGTCAACCCCGGGTTCACAGTGCCGCCTGAAGGTTTGATTCAGTTTAAAAATCCTGATCCACCGGGACTCAAACCCTCGATCTTCCGGCTTGTAACATGTTAATCTTTTAAGTCCACACCTCCGGTGAAACTATTATAGTCATATTTCATCAAATGGTTTCAGTTTGGAAACCAGAAGAAAGGCATTGAAATTTAGGGTTGATGAAGGTCTTTTAGTACAACAGGTCTGATGTGTAGAAAGACCATTTTTGAAGGCACACGACCTAAAATAATGTTTCAAAAGTGTTAGAAAGATACATTTGGAGAAGGCTGCCCCCCCCCCTACAAGAAAGAAGGTCAGCACATAGAAGCAATGTGTTTGTAATAAACATGAACAAAGTAAACACAAGGGGAAAAAAAAATACACTTATTGTTGCCCGAGTGTCAAACAGCTGGTTTACATTTTGAAGATTTATCACACCAATTTTTGAAGTTCATTTTTTTAAGACCCTTCTCTTTGTGTAAATATTTCGTTTTGTTGTTAGGTAAAGCCGGTTTCTCTGAATTCTTCAAAGAATCCCTAGTGCAATACACTGTGTCACTTATGTGGAGAAATTTACAAAAAGGACCTATTTCAACTGTGGCACAACAACCATAAATAAGTCTGCAAAAAATGCAGAGATGTTATGTGAGAACCGTAACAAATTTAATTAATTAAATATTATATAAAGGGTTCACCATAAAGGAATTGCAAAAACATTTAAATTACTGAAGATATATCAATTTAAATGCGTTATTGGAATACTGGCACTGAACGGCTGAGTTTAAATACCGGTGAACTTCCTCCCACATCAGAGTATTCCCGGCCATTTAAATCCATCCACTCTGAAGGGTTAATTAGTAAACGTTTTAGTTTATCATATTTACGATAATTTTAGATCGTCGTAACTATGAACCTATAAATTATAAAAATTATATTTCGATATTAATACGATTATAAATTTATTCACTCTATTTAGGGATACATAAAAAATTAATTGCGAGATTTTTTGCTGTCCGATTTGATATGGATTATCCCCTACCCTATAATGCTACTAGGGAGCAAATTTGTTATGCTACCCTTCCAAAGACCATGTAAGTAATAGATATTTCAGCAGACTATAATTTTTTTTTAGTTTTTATTCTAGCCTTTACGAAAAATATTTTAGGTCTTACAATTCCATAAACAGAATGAACAGAATTTTCCAACGACTGACATTGCTTTCAATTCTTAATAACGGAAAAGTTAACATTCACTTCTAGCCAATCATAATATTTCAGTAGAAATGGGTCTTTTTTTTTTCTCGCGCACAACTTCCTATATTTTAGAAAATCGCTTTTCAAAAATATGTATTTTTATATGTATTTTAAAACATTCTCCAAGCATCCCCTAACTCTAATTTATTAATAAATGATCACTTATTGTCTCTATGAAACACTTTTTTCATATATTAAATTAACAAAATATCTGCGCGCGATGGTAGGCCTCAGCTGCCGGCTGCCTCCTGTTATAAGAAAGCTAATTACAAAAAAGCAATAATTTGCACACTTGTTATTATGAGGGAATTAAATTATATAAATCACTCTATATTCTAACCAAAATTTGTACTACTGTTCGGCACTGTTTTTTTCGTAACTCAATTTAAAGTAAAATGATTGTGTAATATTTTTAGTGTTTTTGTGTATCTAACACAATATCTGGTTATATAGAAACCTGTAAAATATATCAATGAAAAGTACAAACCATGAGGTAAAATATCCATATAGAATAAAAAGAATAACTCACTGAACTTTAAAACAGAACGTATATATTTCCACAGCTCGGAACACAGCTGGGATGCGGACCGGATGAGTTCTTAACTAGCGGCAAATTCTAATGTTTATATTGTATTCAAAATTTTAGAATTCTACTCTCCTTTGCAGATAAGTGAAGAACAGTCATCTGATAATCATATTAGAGTGAAACAAGATGAATTGGTGAGAGTGAGTAAAATACTTCTTTCCAGCTATATTTCGTATCTGGCCCACTGTACGATGTCCAGTCAGCATCTTGAGGAATTTTGGTAACTCTAAAATACAGCGGCTCCAGATTGAGGAAACTAGCTGTAAATAGTGTAGGATCGGCACATGTTAGCCATATACTATCTAGATTATTGACTTTCTCTGAAAAAAATATAATAGTCGTAAGTGGTTACACAGTTCCAGGTCTGTCGCGCCAACAAGTTTTTTTTTTTTTTTTTGTCTTTGGGTTAAAGAACGGGGAAGCTTAAAAAAACCGTTTAACAACATATTATGTGAAATGATATAAAATGGAATATTTCTAATTTGAGAGTAAAATTTGTTATAATTTCAATTAACATGCCGTATCTGCATCACGATATATCATAATAACAAGAATTTAAACGACAATAAATGAGATATTTGAACATGTATTTAATATTTACCTGATATAGGAAGCGTTGTCTGTAAATCTCAGCTACACAGATTAAACAGTTTTCAATCCAATCTGTAAAATATTAATATATTATTAATATCATTTAAAACCGTAATTTTGTATTTCGTATTCAATCACGTTGCTTCGTAACGTTACGGTTATTGTGTCATTATTCATGTTGTCGCTGTGCAACAAGGCGCATTTTGTGCAAATTTTTACGAAATCAATCTTCTTTTAATAAATGTGTTAAATGTGCTTAGGGGAAAAGTCCCTTTATAAATTTAAGTGTTATTACGTATAGTTTCGATTCGGTGGACTAGTGGTTATGCTCCTTGCCTCTGGTATCGTGGGCTCTGGGTTCAAATCCTGCCGGAATCGATGGAGTTTTTAGGAAGGAAAAATCCAAGGAGCAAGTCCTCCGGAAGGGACTTTAATCTGTGGGTCCCAAGTCTGAAGATTTTTCAGGCTCGTAAAAGATCCTTCAGCCTGAATAAAGAGGCCTCTAAGCAAAATTTGTCGACCTCAACATCCTAGTATTACCTTTAGTTGCCTGTTAAATGTCTCATTGGCTGGATGTGTTGACCGCAAGCCATCCCTGACACCTATCAGCAAATAAGATAACTAAATATTAACTTGGACTAGTAAATTCTTACAAAGGAGAGGCAATGGCTCAACAATGCACTACGCCAACTTAAAAATGTATAACTTTGTAGCCTGATGAGAACAAATAAAGCCCATGCAACACATTTTAAATAAAGTAGAGAATTGTGAAAAAAATATTGAAAAATATTATATTTCAAACAATATATAACCTAGAGTTTATAAAAAAAACAAGTAACCGATAGAAGAGAGTTGTTGGTGCGGAAATGTTCATAAAATTATAATGTTCAAAGGGAATAAATAATAGTTTTAAAAAACTAAAAGAACACACTTTATTAGAAAACTAAAAAATGAAACATAATTTTAATTTCCAGTACGCTTGGGATAAAATAATGTGGTCAACAAAAAAATCATCTCCAACACATATAGAATAAAATTAGAGTTATCAACAAAAATAAAATAATTTTACCATCAAAAGCGTGGGGTGCTTGGGATAAAATAAAGTGGTCAACAAAAAAATCATCTCCAACACATATAGAATAAAATTAGAGTTATCAACAAAAATAAAATAATTTTACCATCAAAAGCGTGGGGTGCTCTATATCAATTAATATATTTGATAATAAACAGATATTGGTAAAAATAAGCTCTCTAAGAAGAAAATGTAAAAATCATAAAAATCACCCCACGCTTTTGTTGGTAAAATTATTTTCTTTTTGTTGATAACTCTAATTTTATTCTATATGTGTTGGAGATGATTTTTTTATTGACCACTTTATTTTATCCCAAGCGTACTGGAAATTAAAATCATTTTTCATTTTTTAGTTTTCTAATAAAGCGTGTTCTTTTAGTTTTTTAAAACTATTATTTATTTTTAATTTTTTAGTTTTAATATTTTACAGAATAAGATAAAAATGTAAATATTTTTAAATTCGATACAATTGTAGTATGAGCTAAAATTAATACTGTTCTATAAAAAACCCTCCCAGCCGGATTTGAACCAGCGACGTATGGATTACTGAAATTATATACCACTGAGCTCTTACAACGATTGACTAAAATCTCGACAAGTCCGCAATCTATTATACCAGTTTTCATTTTTTTGATTTTCGGATGATTCTTGCCAGGATTTTTGAAACAAAATATGAAATTATTGTATTGGCACGCGTCCTCTACACGTATACAAAGTTTCAAGTCGATCCAATGTTTCTAAGTGGGTGAAAATCGCGTTGAAAGATTCCGTTACATTGATACAAAAACACGTTTTTTGATTTTCTGATGATTATGGCCAGGATTTTAGAAAATAAATATGAAATTATTGTATTGTCACGGGTCCTCTACAAGTATACAAAGTTTCAAGTCGATCCCATGTATCGAAGTATCGCGTTGAAAGATTCCGTTACATTTATACAAAAACACTTTTTTTGATTTTCTGATGATTATGGCCAGGATTTTATAAAATAAATATGAAACTATTGTATTGTCACGGTTCCTCTACAAGTATACAAAGTTTCAAGTCAATACAATGTTTCTAAGTGGGTGACAATCGTGTTGAAAGATTCCGTTACATTGATACAAAAACACTTTTGTTTTTATTTTTTGATGATTATGGCCAGGATTTTAGAAAATAAATATGAAATTATTGTTATGAGTTATTGCTCCATGAGTTTAATTTAGTTTAAAGAAAGGAACGGCTTAATTTTAAAGCATAATAATAACATGTTATCTAAAATAAGGTAAAATAAAATATTTGTAAGTTTAGAGTTAAATGTGTTACTTTATTGAATGAGACATTTAAACGATGATAAATATGGTATCTGAAAATGTATTTATATTAACTGATAGGAATAAATAATAGCTTAAAAAGAACTAAAACAACACGCTTTATTAGAAAACCGAACTAAACAATGAAAAATAAGTTTAATTTCCAACACGCTTGGGATAAAATTAAAGTGGTCAACAAAAAAATCATCTCCAACACATATAGAATAAAACTAGAATTATCAACAAAAAGAAAATAATTTTACCATCAAAAGCGTGGGGTGCTCTATATTAATGAATATATTTGATAATAAACAGATATTAGGTAAAAGTAAAGTCTCTAAGAAGAAAATGTAAAAATCATAAAAAGCACCCCACGCTTTTGATGGTAAAATTATTTTCTTTTTGTTGAAAACTCTAGTTTTATTCTATATATGTTGGAGATTATTTTTTTGTTGACCACTTTAATTTTGTCCCAAGCGTGTTGTAAATTAAAATTATTTTTCATTTTTAGTTCGGTTTTCTAATAAAGCGAGTTGTTTCAGTTTTTTAAAACTATTATTTATTTTTTAGTTTTAATATTTTACAGACTAAGATAAAAATGTAAATATCTTTGAATTCGATACTATTGTAGTACGAGTCAAAAGCAATACTCTTCTAAAAAATCCTCCCAGCCGGGTTTGAACCAGGGACCTATGGATTACTGAAATTATATACCACTAGAGTTCACCGCTCTACCAACCGAGCTGTTAGAACGATTGACTAAAAAGTCGACAAGTCTGCAACCTGTTATACCAGTTTTAATTGTTTTGATTTTCTGATGATTCTGGCCAGGATTTTAGAACAAAATATGAAATTATTGTATTGTCACGGGTCCTTTACAAGTATACAAAGTTTCAAGTCGATCCAATGTTTCTAAGTGGGTGAAAATCGTGTTCAAAGATTCCGTTACATAGATACAAATACACGTTTTTTGATTTTCTGACGATTTTGGCCAGGATTTTAGAAACAAATATGAAAATATCGTATTGTCACGAGTCCTTTACAAGTGTACAAAGTTCCAAGTCTATCCAATGTTTTTAAGTGTGTGAATATCGTGTTTAAAAATTCCGTTAAATAGATACAAAGATGCTTTTTTTGATATTCTGATGATTCTGGCCAGGATTTTAGAAAAAAATGAAATTATTGTACTGTCGCGGGTCCTTTACAAGCATACAAAGTTTCAAGTCGATCCAATGATTTTAAATGGGTGAAAATCGTGTTGAAAGATTCCGTTACATAGACAGATAGATAGATAGATAGATAGATAGATATATAGATAGATAGATAGATATAGGTTAAGCTAATGTAAAGCGTGTAAAAGAAGCGTTTGTTATTGATATATCTAAAATTCTTAGCTGTATAAACTTACAGATAAAACAGTTTTAAATTCAAATTCTGAAATATTAATATTTTATTAATTAAAAATATTTTTTAATTTCACATTTAATGGCGTTGCTTCGTTACGTACTCGTAAATTATTGCATAATTTTTGTTATTCAACAAATGGTTTATGGAAGTTATTTCTTTTAAGTTATTAGGGCCAAAATGGTCCCCGAACATCAGCTGGCCATCATTATCATATTCGGCATGTTTAGTTTGAATGTGTCTGTGAATGTCGTGTTTTGTCTTAATATTGTGCTGACCACTCATTCGATGAAGCCCATGTCCTTGTGTGGTTAAAATAGCGTGTGTTAAAATCCTTGTCCAGACAAGTGGTGCGACTGTAAGGCCCGGGTGACGTGTGGTATGTAAAAGTACCGTACATACAAAGTGTGAGGTTAAACCACGCTAATGGAATAGACATATATATTAACTATAGCCTACGTAGCGGAAAAGTCCCATATCGAATAAAACAACAAATTACATTTAGTTTTCTCTTGGAATTTCTTGTTTAAAAATTCTCAAATCACAACTTCATCTTCGTAAAAATGTGACATTAAGTTAAAATTTTGTTAATTTGACATTGGATGGAAGTTCAGAAAGGCGAATGGAGAAGCCTACTTAAGAGTGAACTACATGATCTTAATAGGATGAACAGTTAAGTGTCGTAGACTGCGATGGGCAGGACATGTGTCAAGAATGGGAAATGAAAGATGTGCGTGGAAGCTTCCTTATAGGAAAACCAGAGGGAAAACGCCCAGTTGGTAGACCAACGATGAGGTGGAAGAACATCACCCATTATTTGAGGGAAGTAGATTATACAGGGATTGATTGGAAAACATTAGCTCAGAATGGGGATGTATGGAGAGATTATGTCCGTGCGGCCATTTATCTACGGGTTCAATAATGCCACTGAATTAGTTAGTATGAAATATTCATCCAAACAGAACAAATATATCAAATATATAAATTTGGGAGATGATAATTAATTTCCAATTGTCTAAAGATGCGTTAGCCATAATTTCCTACTTTTTCAATAGCTCTCTGAGACCTGTAATATGATCGCTTTACACCTTTACAAACATATAACTTGGGGTGATGAGTGCTTTCCACCAGATGACTTGATGCCTTTACAGAGGGTATTCAGTTCTTTCAAGACGTTTTGTGATGTATTATGACATTTGTTTTGTTAACTTTTACACTAAACTAGACCTAAAAGATGATGTTGATCTACCAAAATAACTAACTTGTGTATGTATAATATTGTAGTATGAGAACAAATGAGTGTCATGTATTAACTTCCAAAAGATAGAGAATTATTAAAGTAGAAAAATCAATAAGTTTGATATTCCAAATACGTAGATAACCTGAAGTTAATGAACAAAGTAAGCAATAGGCCGAAGAAAATCATTAATGATGAAATTTCCATATAGTAATTAATATAGGAATCGAAAAATCCAATGACCTAATGTATCATGTCTTGGCACAGGTCCACAAGTCCCTATGGGGAAGGAATTTTCTCATGGAATATTGGTTAGTAGGAGATCGGTGTCCTTGGGGAAACGCCCAGTTGGTAGACCAAGCATGATTTGAGGGAAGTAGTTTATACAGTGGTTGATTGGAAGACATTAGCTTAGGATAGGGATGAATGGAGAGCTTATGTCCGCGCAACCATAAACCTACGAGTTCGATAGAGCCAGTGAGTTAGTTCGCGATGAATTTGGGCAGCTCTAATAAATAGCGACTATAAGAATTAGGAGACATCCTGACCACATACCAACCACATACTGTTTACATTATCGTCTATGGCCTGTAGTGGGATCACTTTACACACTTACCTACCTCTATAAAATGACACTAGAAGTCAGTCAATTAATAGCCTCTCGCGGTATGAAGTTTTGTTTATCTTAAAGAACGGGGATGTTTACTTTTAAAAACAGAATGAAAGAAAATGTTATGCATAAGAATGAAAAACAGAAAATTTGCAATTCTAGATTTAAATTTGTCTTGATTTTCAGTGAGTTATATTTCAAATGCATATGTGGTGTATCATGTTATATATTAATACACATGAGGGTAAAGGTCAACAAATGCCCTAAATTCGTGAATTTACTATGATGATGAAGATAATGAATATACAATTTGTGGGAAATGCACCATTACAATGGTTTGGACACGTGAGGAGGAACAATGGAGACAGATTGCCAGTTAGGAGTTTGGAGTGGATTCCAAATCTGAGGAGAAGAGGGAGACATAAGAAGACATGGAAGAGGGAATTATGAATTTGATGAAAGACAGGGACTGCAGGATGTTGACTGGAAGGATAGAGATAAATGGAGGAAGAGAATCGAAACTTAATATACCAGGTAGTCATTTTATTGTAGAAATAGTGTATTAGATTCACAATGGAAAGTACTAATTTTAGGAGTACGAAAACTTAAAAAGAAATTATGATGATCTTGGAGAAGATTTCCGGGCTGTAGGCCGTGGTCTCGAGGCTTGAAGTTCCCCGACGTTGCGCCAGAGACTGCGTCTGGCATCCTCACAACCCTTGAGGATGCCACACGCAGTATCTGGCGAAACGTCGGGGAACTTCAAGCCTCCAGACCACGGCCTAAAGCCCGGAAACTTCTTCAAGATCATCATATCATCTCCGGCCGTGAAAGCCTAAGTCAATACATTACAGTAAATTGTTTAATCTTGGGTTTATTTGCCTTCCATATTTAAAAAAGTAGGTACTTTGTATGATTGAAGAGATTAGAAGCTAAAGTGCAAGTTTTGCAGTATTGAGAAAACTGTTTTAAAGTTCAAGTTGTTTAAGAAAATAACAGATAATTCAAAATGATAACTGCGGGTGATGTGTATTTTCTTCCAGGTAACTCGAAAAAGACATTAATGCCTTTACACACTCACTTTTTTCAAGAGAACAAATCATTTAAACCCTTTATTTCTAGTCTTCTCAATTAAAAGGCATTTCTTTAGTGGTGGAAGAGTAACGTTCCTGGATTTTTCCTTGCAACTTTTATTTAAAGATGATAACTTTGGTATTGAATATTTACCTGATAGAGGAAGGTCTATATATACATTTCCACGGTATATATTGATAGATGAAACACTTCTGAATTCAGTCTGTCAAAAAATATATTTTAAAATCTAATTTCTAATCTTGCATTTTGACATTTAGTGACGTTGCTACGTTACGATACAGTTATTACGTCAACATTAGCAACAAATGACATTTTTATAAACATTATTTGCACGATAGTTCGTTCTGTCGTACTTACAGGAATGGCGACCATGATTAAAAGTTCAGTTTCCTAAATTTCTGAGTTGTCAACCTATAAATAACTAAATAACTGTACTGTAATATTACAAATTAAACACGAGGGCGGGAAGTAAAACCACTGCTATTTTTGTTTACTATGTTCAAAGTAGACATCCATCCATCCATAGTAATTCTGCCCGAATGCAGGTTCTTCACTGCAATCATAGCATTTTCATGCTATGCTTGCAACTGTACTAGGGAATTGTAGGTATGGTAGCTTCCCGTTGCTTTCCACACCGGTGAAAGATGATGATGATGATCAGGATAATGATAAGGAAAATGATGATGATGATGGCCATATGATTTCGGGGACCGTTTGGGCCTTAAAGTTTTCCTTACATTTGTCTTACAGGTGAGGAAAAACCCCGATAAAAACCTCACCCAGAAAAACTGCCCCGACCGGGGATCGAACCCGGGCCCGCTGCGTGACAAGGCAACACGCTACCTCGAGACCACAGTGGTGGACAATGTAGACATATAGAAAAATATATCCAAGAGGTGGTGTGAATATAGATTATACCAAACAAATCACTGCATTTTAAATGAACTGAACTTTATTTGAAACAATATGAAACAATAAGTACGTACTTGTTGCCATTTTATAACTGATTGGTGGCACGGCCTGCTGTAGTCTCAACTAAATTATTTTCGGCATTTACCGTATATACATTGATCAAACTTCTAACGACAGTCAGTTGTTTATAATGAACGGACATATTTCCAACAAGTATGTTATTATTTTACTATTATTTATTATTATGATAACACCAACGTGCAAACAATATGTACAAAACAAGTTGGTGAAGTGTTTTACAGAATCTCTCAAATTATAAACCTCGGTATCGTTCGATTTAAATCATTTCCTCGCTTCTGTAAAAAAAAATTCCCATCAACGCTTTGTAATTAACTATTGTGATATTTATCTGTTTTTAGGGTTGCAAGGGATAGTGACGTGCATTTCATGACCTCTCCTATCCAAATCTCATCCTCAACCTGCTCATGGTGCAACCTACTATTACAAATGAGGTTCTGAAGACCGAGTACTGGCGGTATAACCACATCACCTTAATGTAGAGGAAATGCTACATTAGTGGGAACCCCACATGATACCACTCTGGGCCAGCAACCCATTGGGCGAAAAAAAATTACATTTGCTTTCAAGTCTCAAAGCAAGCCTCGGATGAATCAGACAAATCAACCTGTTGACGACCTTTGCGAGAATAACGATACGACGAAGAAGAGATGAAAGCCGAATAACAGCAAATGAGATGCGATCAAATAATCCTATAGGGTTAAATAGAAATATTTATAAAATTCCCTTCCATCCTTACTTTTCCATTAAAGACACTTTCGGATTCTTAATTTTAATTACAGTGCTAGCAATCTTAACCCGCCCAACAGCAGGCTACACAAAGTGGGACATAAAAGAAATGAGGAAATTATGGAAGAGTTGGATGTAGAACCCTTTCTTCACCATATACAAGACTACCAGAACAACTGGAAAGTCCATCTTCAACGAATGCCGTCTCATAGAATTCCAAAAGCCATACTTCGCTACTGCCCCCAAGGCAAAAGATCGCTGGGACATCCAAAAAAGCGCTGGATGGAAAATTCCTCTTTGAGACCGTAACAGGCCACATGACCTAATACTTGCATGGATGATGATGATGATCTGTTTTTAATAAAATTGTTTTTGGGGCGTAGGGGAAAAGTTCCCATATCGATTTAGATGTCAAATTACAACACGTTTCCTCTTGTTTAAATATTCGTAAGAACAATTTTAATTAAAAAAAGTGACATGTTAAATCCCTATTAGGTTCGTCTTCCGGGCATATAGGCCGTGGTCCAGTCGTTCTTCTACTCGACGTTTCGTCTACTGCTGCGGTAGACATCTTCAGGAGATACTGCGTGCTCTCTGTGAACTCCTCAACAGTCGGCTGCAGACCACGGCCTATATGCCCGGAAGACGAACCTAATAGGGATCAAGACGCCGGCCGTGAAAGCCTACAGTTATGACATGTTAAAATTTCGGATAATATGACATTGAGAATGTAAATGCATGCGAGTAGATAATTTTTTTAATTTCCTTCTTCTTAGGCGCTGAAATCGATCTTGCTAGACTAGAGATTATTACCTTGCCGGCGGTTGTGGATTATTTAGGTCGTAAAAATCTTAAGTGTATGTTCCTTCGTAAAGGACTAGAAACCAGTACCACCTATCTGGATTTAGGGCATATAAGATAATATCAAGATTGTAAGACGAGGTCTCTAGGCACAATTATTGGTCCTTTCTCGCCTAGATTAGAATTGCGATAGTAATATTTGTTTAGCTTTTAAAGAGTGTCATTGATTATTAGTTATGACGTAACACTGATTGAACGTATTGGTTTGTTTAAAATTTTACTCCGATGTTATGATAGTTAATGAATGTTGTATAATGGAAATAGATAGTTAATGACAAATGAAGGGGAAAAAAAAAGAAAGTGATTGAGTTCAAATACTTTTAATAATCAATTGGAAAAAGGAATGAGATACACAAAGAATTAAACATAGGCTCAATTCTGAAAATGTATGCTATTATATATTATAGAGACTTTCGTCTTCTCAACTTTTTAAAAAAATATAAACTGAATATAATTAATAAAACTGTTATTATCCTGGTTATGCTGTATGGATGCCAAACCTGGATTATAAA
Organism: Diploptera punctata; assembly: GCA_030220185.1. Classification (NCBI taxonomy): domain Eukaryota; kingdom Metazoa; phylum Arthropoda; class Insecta; order Blattodea; family Blaberidae; genus Diploptera; species Diploptera punctata. The sequence goes on from JASPKZ010002326.1 coordinate 1,313,759, forward strand.
TTATGACTTTAAGGGAATATTACGAATACTGGTATTTCAGAATAAAGTTCTTAGGAAGATTTTTGGACAAAAAAGAGAAATGATCAATGAGGGGAATGTAGAAAACTAAGTTACAGTTGAACTGCAATCAATATCTTTATGGGAAGCCAGATGTAACAAGAAAATTACGTCTCATAGACTGCGAATGGACCTCTCCATAGATTTTAAGTTCTATGGCCAATATGAATTCCACGAAAAATGAATTATATTAACGTGTAAGGTAAGTTTTTCCCCCTAAATTTTTGCAGACGTAATCATCAATTTTATATCAATAATTATCATTTATATCATTAGTTTAAATCTGATCAGGGGTCCTCATCTAGGGGATATGTGGATGGCGACCACAAGGTGCCCAAGCTGTGCAAAACATTTCTTCCACTTACTTGTGTTTTGCACTCTTTTAACTTTACTATCTAACCTCTCTTGGTTAACTCTTGTTTTTTTCGACCCCGATGCTATTAGGGCATCCGAGGGCTAGGGAGTCCTTCCTTTCTTCCATTTCTTCTTTCCTTTATTTTCTTTTCTTCTCCAGAAAGCCTGACCAGAGGCTATAAGATGGCAGCCCCATCACTGGTCTTGCCTTCCTTTGGCCAGCAACCAATCGAAGGGACTATTATTATGCTTTCAAGTCTTATATGAGAATTTCCCATAAGGGAAAATTTTCTATAGGATCGTAACAGGCCTTGGCCTAATACTTGAAAGGAAGAAGAAGAAGAAGAAAACATTTCTTTAAGAATAAGCAGTAACCTGACATTAATGCAAGCACTATCAAATTTGAATAAGCTAACAATGAACCATGAGTAATTATATTGATAAATATTATTAATCAATTGAGCTGGTGTTTACTTGATGAAAATCCATATTTATTAATTAAATAAAAATAAAACGTAGTTTTATTTGATTTTCATATTCATTATATAATTCAGTGACAGCTGTTTCGGTACACTGTACCTTCTTCAGACGTGTTAACAAATTATGAATTGTGTTCCAATTGATCTAAGCAACAATACAACAATATTTATTTAAATTTTTTAATTTAACAAAGGGGATTCATTCAAATCAAGTTGAGAATTTAACAGTTTGTTACTACTTTTTAATTTATTTATTTCTACAGCCTCCAAACAAGATCAAGCGTCCTACCCTTATCACAAACGTGTAAAATTTCAAAATTTGGATCGAAACAATGATTAAATTGAAATTAAAATCGGATCATTCGATCCAAAGTGTGAAATTTTCCCCGTTTGTGTTAAGGGTAAGAACTTAGATCTTTTGGAGGGATGTGTAGCAATACATAAATTTAAAATAGTAAGTAACAAACTGTTCAAATCTCAACTTGATTTGAATGAATCCCCTTTGTTAATTTTAAAATTTCAATAAACATATTGTTGGATTGTTGCTTAGATCCGGTGGAACACAAATTAATAATTTGTTAACATGTCTGAAGAGATGAAGAGAAGGTACAGTGTACCGAAACAGCTGTCACTGAATTATATAATAAATATGAAATTCAAATAAAACTACGTTTTATTTTTATTTAATTAATAAATACTATTATTCCCAATTTAATTTAAACAGAACTTAATTACACAAACTCATTGTTTCTATTGGATTACATATCTATAACATTGATGTTTAACAAAATGTAGCAAAACAAATACTGACAGTTTGAACAACAATGGTCACGCGCAATTTTAATTCCTCCTCTTTCTCCCTTCAAACTTTGATTCAATCAACATATACATTCACTGAATATGAAATGTACATCTTGGCCAGTTTGTGTTTTACTTAAGTCTCAAGTAATTTTCATTATCATTTGTTTTTGTTTTTTTAATTGTTATCTATTGTCATGCCAAAACCAAATGTGTCAGCCATAAGTAGGGCACACGAATTCAGCAGTGAAAGTTTTTTGTAATGATAAAAAAAGTATTGATGTCCGGTACTGTGACAAAAGACTAGAATGTGAAAGAAAGGACACATTGCTAAAATATATAGCCAGTGAAACTCACAAAAAACGCTAAGAATAAGAAGACATCAATGAAGCGCCAATTATCTGTTGAACGGTCCTTTTTTACAGAATAAAAAAGCAAAAATAAGACACAACAGAGTTCATTGTTGACACTAACGGAGGCATTTTTGAGTGCAGGAATTTCTGTGGAAAAGTTAGATCATCCCAAGATGAGAGAATGGTTGGGCAAATATATAAAGGACATGGTCATGAGGCTTGTAGTTCCCCAACGTTTCGCCAGAGACTGCGTCCTGCATTCTCATATAGGGGAACTACAAGCCTTAAGACCATGGCCAACAGCCCGGGAATCTTCTACAAGATCATCATAGTAACTCCGGCCATGAAAGCCTAAGTCAATATATATAAAGGACAGTTGTGACTTGCCTTCTGCAGATAGAATTCGGCAACATTACATACCAATTATTGGGACAAAAAAGTGGAGGATGGAAACAGTTATTTGAAAATAACAAAAATAATATTTAAAGGTCGATCTGAAATAGCAATGTTGAATGTAATTTTGTGGGATAAACAGATATTCAAAGAAGCTAATATCCATATTTATAAATCAATAGTAAGACGTTTAATGGCCTATGGAGCAGAAATGTTGAGTGAAAATTCCAAATTAAAATCAAAATTCAATCTACAAAAATTGATTTTTTAAGAACATTTGCACGATGCAATAATTAGTCAGGATCAGAATCATTATTATCCGAGAAAAAAATAAACTTTATCGAAAGAAATATACAATTTTTCAGGACGTCCATTCAAAAGACTTCTGGGTGGTGTTTCTCTTGAGGCCGAAATAGGTCAACAAATGCCCTAAATTCGTGAATGTACTATGATGATGAAGATAATGAATATACAATTTGTGGGAAATGCACCATTACAATGGTTTGGACACGTGAAGAGGATGAATGGAGATAGATTGCCAGTTAGGAATTTGGAGTGGATTCCAAATCTGAGGAGAATAGGGAGACATAAGAAGACATGGAAGAGGGAATTATGAATTTGATGAAAGACAGGGACTGCAGGATGGTGACTGGAAGGATAGAGATAAATGGAGGAAGAGAATCAAAATTTAATATTGGATAGAGGAAGATGTTGTATACACGTAAAACCTGTTAAATAAATGTAAAGATTCTTGTTGCTCGTTAAATGTTTCAAAAGAATTTTATTCGCGTTAAAGTGTACGTGAACGTGATTTTATATGCTCTTGAACGGTGACGTCGCTTGCGGAACGTATTAAATATGCAGGTTATCCAAACTTGGAGGAGTTCAACCGTCAAGCTCCGTGTTTTATCAGAACTCTCATGTACGTTGTAGAAGCTATTTGTATATAATTTGTTTCTATTTTAATTTAATACCGCGGTTAGGTTTTATTTTGAAATTATTGAGTAACTTGTTAAATAAAAAAAACTAAACTCCTGGCGCGACAGGCCTACAAGGCCCTTAGCCTACCAGCCGGCCTCACATCCACATGTGTGAATCACAGAGGTAGATGATCAGCAGCCAGTGTAGGGGTGACATGTGGTTAGCATGTCGAGTCCCCCAGCCGTTATAGCTGGTTTCCTCAACCTGGAGCCGCTACTTATTGTAGCTACCCAATTGCCTCACGATGCTGGGTGGGCACCGGTCCCATACTGGCCGAAATACCATGAGAAAATTTCTTCCCCCATGGAGACTCGAACCAGCGCAAGTCCCGTAGCTCTGCGCCAAGGCTTCCTACCTTAACCGCTCGGCTACGGCGCGGGACTAACTTGTTAAATAGCCTATTGAATATTCTATTAAACAAAACATATACACTAATCGGATTTTGTTACCTTTCAGATAATACCACAAATTAAAAAAAAAATCTGTTCATTAATATTTCTGAAAGTTTTACTTTTAGGGAGGCTGCTTTGATATCACCAGTAATTCAAGCTGATTGCTGAAGGAACCGCTTGTACTTGTTATACAGAGTTCCATAGCTAATTATAAATTTCTTTGAAGCTCCCAAGATTGACAGCTTACCTTGACGCATAAGTTTCAAGGTATTCTCCGTATTTTCATTATAAACAGTCTTGTACGGAAGATAACCAACCTTATTGATAATTTCGTACTATAGTGGCTCTAAAACATTGAAAATTAGACGTAGGCCTACTATAACATACAGGTTATTCATTTTATTGTCAATTTGGACCTTTCCTTTGTACCAATGTTGTCCCGTCCTTAAAAAGTAATCTGGTAAAAAAATATTGGTGATAATACTAGTAATAATAATAGTAATAAAGATAATAATAATAATAATAATAATAATAATAATAATAATAAAGAAGCTTTATTTAAACTGATAGAATTGGCGCAGTAAGACCTTCTCCTTCACTCAATCAGCGATTAGTAGAATAATATGCCTACAAAATAGCCTATTATACACTTATTGAAAATTTAAAATATCGTTAACGTTTATACTATTCCATGCACGATGCGAATTGTACTCTAATATTAAGACTAACAAAGCATATATTAAATTTAAAATAATGTTAGAAAGGCTTCCTTGATGAATATTTATAGGTACTTATAAAATACTGAATATATTTGTTATGCAGGTAGATTTTCATTACGTGGAAAACTTAATATCAGTTAATTTATTGTATTGTAAGCCTATGTTTTTCCCTTTACAGAGATTTAGGCGCTCTCCCACTACAGGCAAGAATTTGAACCATACTAATTTTAGTTACACTTGTTTTCGTATAGATGTCATTTTGAGTGGTCCGTGGTCATACTGACATCTAGGAAACCAAGGTAGTACTAGGACGGGAAAATTCGGTAAATTTTGCTTAGAGACCTTTTCATTCAGGCTTAAGGATTTTTTACGAGCCGGAAAATCTTCAGACTCGGGACCCACGGCTTAAAGTCCCTCCCGGAGGACTTGCTCCTTGGATTTTTCCGTCCTAAAAATCCATCGACGCCGGCCGGGTTTGAACCCGCGACCCTCGGGACCAGAGGCAAGGAGCATAACCACTAGTCCACCCCAGCCGACTTAAAAAAATCAGTTAATTTGGTTTTAAGTAATGATAGTGGTGTTGCAAAAGATAGTGCAGTGCATTCTATGTAACATCTTCTATCTAAATCCCAACCCCACCTGCTCGTGCTGCAACCTGCCTAGAACAAACGGGGCTCTGGGGACCGAGTCACGGCGGTATAACCGTTCCATCAAGATACAGAGGAAATGCTGTGTCATAATCGCGCCTGTCCAGAGGTCTAAGGTGGCAACCCCAGCACTGCTAGACAGTCCTCCCGGTTAAGTCCAAGGGACTCGTGAACCATTGGTGGGGTCGGCAGGAGTTGAGCGCCTTGTCGTACTATTGCTCACCTGTTGGAGCTTGCGAACTCCACGCTGGCCCACAACTGCAACAGGACACGTCCCTCGGGGCACACCAGGGCACGGCTCGGACCAGTGCAGAGGGGAGCAACTGTGTTGGTTCCCGGCTAAGCCTACGGGCTCGTGGACAAACTGTGGGGTCACCAGGAGATGAGCACCTGGATGTACTAAAGTCTCACACTGCGGAGCTTGATGATCCAAGCCCTAGCCGGTCTCACAACGGCTCAGGATGCGTCCCTGGAGGCAGAACAGGGGAACGGTCGGTGGATCTGCGACAGCAGTCCTCCCGCCTAGGCTCTAGGAGCCCGTGGACCAACTGTGGGGTCGTCAGGAATGGGCGACCTGACGTACTATGTAGCTCAGCAATTTCCCTGAAGTTGCAACTCAAACACCTTCTCCCTGAGGTGTTGGTTTAAGGCCGAAAACTTTTACGTGGACGCTAATAGATAGGGAGGACAAGATTCTGGGATTGGGAGTATGGTATTTGACCGAGGTATCCCAACGGGTGGAGGCATGGGCCCAGATGGACTTGCTCACTTCAGGCCAGTAATCTGTTGTGAGGACTTACCTTGCTAAAAAGTCTCAAAGAAAATGTAAAAGGACTGTTCTAAATGATTCATTGAGCAGACCATTCAAACGTTGAATTGAGACCGTAACAGACCGTAGGTCTATCACATGAAATGAAGAAGAAGAAGAATGATAGTGATATACAATTCCTGATATATATATATATATATATATATATATATATATATAGCTTTATTTTACCTGGCAGAGTTAAGGCCTTAAGGTCTTGTCTGCCACTCAACCAGGTTTAAAAAATACAAAATACAAAAAAATAGTATTACAACTATATAAACAATTACATATTATAAAAACAATACAATACAATCAATATTTATAATCTATTTTGATTTACTCTAAATTTAACGAATTAAATATATAATATGTACAAGGTATAAAAAAGAGAAAAAATGATTAATGACATAGTATAAATTTAAATAAATAAAGAGAAATTAATTATTAGACAACAGGTAACAGTATAAGCGTGACTTAAAGGTGCCAAGTGTGCGGCAACCCCTGATATCTTGAAATGGATAGCAAATGGATATGTAAATGTCTCTGACAAACTGAATTCGAAAGTACTTTTACAAATGTGTAGCACTAGACTCATCTTTGTATTATTAAAATTTGACGGTCTACATATCGTCTCGTGTACAAGATATCCACAAAACGGGTATCTGCCTGGCCGTACCACTCAATCCTCACATCACTCATGAACTTCGCATCGGTTTAACATGGATCCAAACATAGGAAGTAAAAATTCAGCATTCAGAGATCTTCTGTGGGAATTCGATTTTTGTGACCAGTGATGTTGTTATCAAAGTAGCCTCCGGTAATTTAAGTAACCTTAATGGTGGTGTGTGAAAACTGATCACTGAATATAAAAAAAAATCAGTTAGAAATGTTCTCATTATCCCTAGTTATAAGTGATTATCAGGAAAATATGACGACTATAAAGTAGGACTAAATTTATATAAAATTATATTTTGTTGTAAAATATAATTTTTACTCTTGTATAAGACATTTTATGTTTACCATAAGTAAGTTCATAACAAAAATGTAGGCTAGGCACTTACATCAGTTCCATATCGAATTGGTGTATATTGTGGTAGAAGCCTGACAATGTATATCAGTAATAACAAAAAAGTATGATGATCTCGAAGATTTTCGGGCTGTAGGCCGTGCTCGTGAGGCTTGTAGTTCCCCAACGTTTCGCCAGAGACTGCGTCTGGCATCCTCAAGGGTTCGTGGTCGTGAGGCTTGTAGTTTCCCGACGTTTCGCCAGAGACTGCGTCTGGCATCCTCAAGGGTTCGTGGTCGTGAGGCTTGTAGTTCCCCGACGTTTCGCCAGAGACTGCGTCTGGCATCCTCAAGGGTTGTCTTGAGGATGCCAGACGCAGTCTCTGGCGAAACGTCGGGGAACTACAAGCCTCACGACCACGGCCTACAGCCCGAAAATCTTCGAGATCATCATAGCAACTCCGACCGTGAAAGTCTACGTGAATACAAAATAAAGTATGTTTACTATATTTAAAAAAAACATATGTTTACTCATTGTCTTTCGAAAATGTATTGACTCTAGTAATTCCTTAACTTATTGTAGTTATCTATGTGAGAAATAAGTACGTACTGCATGTAATTAATGTTTTACTTCCTCCTGTCCCTTATTTAATTAAATGTTAATAGTTATTTTACGTTGCAAGGGTTGAAAATGAGGGCATATGGAGGAGCCGAAACGAATTCGTAAAACATTTTCAAACCTTGCAATACATATGTATGTTATATTGCAGATTTTCGCGGATATAAGTATGAATAAGAAAGGTTTTCTTGGGTTTTCCGCATCTTGAATTCAAATTCGGCCTCTGGCCACCGACTCCGACGTTTCGGCATGATCCCACATGCCATTATCAAGGAATGATATATATATATATATATATATATATATATATATACATGAATTGGGAATGAAACACGTGTATGGAACCTTCTTGTAGGATAACCAGAGGGAAAACGCCCAGTTGGTAGACCAAGAATGAGGTGGGAGAATAACATTAACTATGATTTGAGGGAAGTAGATTATACAAGGAATGATTGGAAAACATTACATCAGGATAGGGATGTGTGTAGAGCTTATGTCCGAGCGGCCATTAACCTACACGTTTGATAGTGCCAGTGAGTTACTTTGTTAGAGCGATTTTTTAAATATTTGTGTACGGTGAACTCCTATGCCTTATAGTTTTAGAGCATAATAGAATCCGGCTAAACACTCGCCTTAAGTGAAAACTTGCATGTTCAAATTTTCATGATGATCTCTTGAGCGGTTTACAAATATACGCACGTTGAATTTTTGTATTATGAAGGTTTGTATAAAAAAGTGTCCTTCAAAGTTAATCATATCCTGCTTTCGAAATATTATAGGCTCAACAATAAAATTGCCAGGCCACAATATTTCGTATATTGAAAACTAGTATTTAAAATTTCACAATTCTACCTATATGATATTATATTCCAATTTTAATTATATCCCCTATAAATAAATATTTGATTTGTTATAATACGTAATAACTACGTAATACCTGGCGTGCTCTGCTACACCTCAATAAATGAAAATGAATGTGCTTTTATGTTTAGTTGAATAAGTAAAAGGAAAAAAATTATAAATTTATATTTTTTAGATACCCCGTGCTGATTACCCGGCGTTACCCGGGAATCATCTTATCCCAATCTTGTTGACATAAATGACCTGAAAGACGAACATTAATGTAGCCTACTTCTTATGATTAGTTGAATAAGTAAAATGAAAATAATTATGCATTTATATCGTAATTATTTTAAGATTCCCCGTGCCGATTACCCGGTGTTGTCCAGGAATCTACTTATCTCGATCTTCTTGGCATAAATGAACTAAAAGACAAAATTAGTTATTGTGAGTTATTCGTAAAAGAATACCCGCCATGTGCTGCTATGCTTGCACAGGAATCTACGTATTTACCTCGATCTTCTTGGCATCAATGAAAGGCAAAAATGGTTATTGTGAGTTATCCATAAGAGATAAACATATGGTGCCGCGGACTGTTTGTAGAGCTTTTCGGGATATTCAATTTTGTATACATTAATTTTGTGTATTTGTTATGGTTTAGGCAGCGTAAGCCATTTAAGCGTCCAAAGAGCTACTTTTTTCACCTTTTCCACTATAAAGAGCGATTTTTAAGGGTGTAGGAGTTGAGTATCACTAATCTCTCATAGCCTATGTTCATCCCGGGAATCTCCTGAACATTTTGCAAAAAACCCATCACAATCGGGTCAACGGTATGGCAGCGCATAAAGTACAAACAAACAAACAAACAAACAAACAAACATTCATTTTTATATATTAGATTAATCAATATCCATACACTTATATAGATTATTAACAAATGTATCATCATCATCATCATGAACAAATTCGTTTTAGGCCATGTGGCCTGTACGGTAAACCTAGCGAAGATGGTCTTGTAATGCATTCTCTTATCGGTTGATTTCCGACTCTTGCATTAAAATCACCAGCAATTATGAGATAATCTTGTTTATTTACTTTGTCAATGGTTTCTTGTAAAATATCATAAAATTCTGTGGTTTCTGAATCGTTTCCTTCTACAGGGGCATAAATTCCAATTATATTCAAATTATGTCCTAAAATTTTTATTCTAACTGTTACAATTTTTGGGGAAATCCATTGGTAATATAAAATGTTGTGTTGCAAATTTTTCCTTATTAAAATTGCGACTCCTGATGATGCCCAGTTCTCTGCTGGAACTCCAGAATAATTAACAAATGTATTAATTATAAATCCAAATTCGTTATAGGACCTTTACATAATATATGTTTTTTCAATGCCTCAGGTTGTCATTTTGACATTTCTGGTGTTTTCTCCTGGCATGGCTTACTTGTAACCCACTTCTGAGGTTGGGGCGCCTGGGAGGTGAGGTTACGCTGCCCCGATGAATGAGAGTTGATGATGATGGTAATGATGCGCCAGAAGTGGCCTTAAACAAAACTTAATCTAATTAGGCAAATATGATATGTCCCGGCTGGGGTTCGAACCCTGGCCCCCTGCATGGTTACTTCGAGACCAAAGTGGTGGACTTCAATATACACCGTGTCCCATTCAAACCTCCCACATTTTAATTAATCATAACTTTCAAAGTATGCGGAATTATGAAACGAGGTTGGTATTAAAAGAAAGAGAAATTCGAAGCATTTTTGTTTTCATTGTTGCCGTTAATTCATCTGTCGCATGTTGGACAATAATGACATAAAACAAAATGGCGACCCCTCAGCAACTGTAATTATTGACTTCTGAGGGTATGTAGAAGACCGTGTGTTTGCGACTCCAGTACAAGATCTTCATGATTTACGAAGCCGTATCCTTGACACAATTGCAACAATACCAATCGACATGTTGGGCAGAACGTGGCACGAAATCGAATACAGACTTGATATTGTTCGTGCTACTAATGGCGCACATATAGAGGTGTTTTAGTATGTGGAAATGAAAATTCTTTGAGTTTCTGTTTCGTTTAATACCGGCCTCATTTCATAATTCCGCATACTTTGTTAGTTATGATTAATTAAAATGTGGGAGGTTTGAATGGGACACCCTGTATATATAAATAATAGTGTATTTGTATACCATAATATAAACTTACTGAAATCTTTTTTAAGATGAGAAAACTGTATACCTCAATATACGTATGTGATGTCCAAACCACAACTGTTAAGAAATTAATTTAGATTATTTATTTATTTAATAAAACTGTCAAAGTTTTATATGATTTTCATAAATACTAAAACCTTGTATTAATTGCACTTATTAGGAACCAAATTAGACCATTCAGGCTATAACACAGTGGAAATTAAAAATAGAATCGCACAAACAAAACAAGCAATAAATGCTTTAAACTCTGTTTGGTGGAGCAAAAATATTACAAAAAATAGAAAATTACAAAAATATCAAACCATAATTCAGAGCATTTTAACATATGGTGCTGAAGTCTGGCAAATTCCTACCGCGAAAATGAAAATAATTTTAGTACAGAAATGGATGTTTTAAGAAGATCAGCTAGAAAATCTAGAATGGATAGAATACGAAATAAAGAAATGAGGGAAATTTTGGGTGTACAAGAGGAGCAGGACATTATAGATATTATAGAAAAGAAAATATTACAGTGGTATGGCCATGTCAAACGAATGCCAGAGCAAAGATTGCCAAAAATTGTTATGGAATGGATCCCAATGAAAAGGAGGAAGAGAGGAAGACCGAAGAAAACTTGGATGGAAGGGGTACAAGCAGCTATGAATATCAGAGGAATGGAGGAAGATCAATGGATGGGCACAGAGGGATGGCGTTTGGTTTCCGGAAGACGGCGGCAGCTGCCATGATACCGGATGATGATGATGATGATGATGATTTACTTTATTCAACATTCGCAACATCTGTTTCAACACACTGTACCTTCACATACGTCTGAAGAAGATACAGTGTATAGGAACAGCTGTTACGAATGTTGAATAAAATAAATCTATATATTAATACGTGAAGACGAAACTCTGTATCCCTTTTTAAGCAGATTGCGCGCACGGAGGAGTGTGATATTTGGCATAATTAAAGTTTATATAGAGAAGGAAAGAGATACTAGATTGAAGTTTTATAAAACATTGGCAGTTCCTGCATTACTTTATAGGAGCGAAACTTGGGTAATGTCCAAAAAAATGAAAAGTAGAATACAAAGCGCAGAAATGAACTTCCTTAGAAGAACAAAAGGCTGCACAAGATTGGATCGGATAAGGAATGAACATATAAGAACAGAGTTAAATATATATCCATTGGACGAGAAAATCAGAGAATATAGAGAGAAATGGTTTACACATGTGGAAAGAATGAATGTAATAAGATTACCAAGAGCAGCATTCAACTACAAGCCAAGAGGTTCAAGGAATGTAGGAAGGCCAGTGAAAAGATGGACAGAACAACTGTGAGGCGGAACAGGCAATTTGCCTAGCCCGTGAAGTGAAGAAGAAGAAGATAGAGAAGGAGTGCAGAAAAATAAAATTTATGTATAATATGTGTTACAAATAAATTAAGTTGAACAAAATAAAATAAATTGTCTCTAAGGAATTTATGTTTATTACTCGTTAATTTGTGTACTCATTCATTTGTTAACGTTCATACTGAAAGTGCATTGTTGTAATAAGAAAATTGTGCCGCAGCAATGTGAATTGACTTACTCTCGCGTATTTATTATTAGTGGTTTTAAAAAAGTGAATACATTTTATTATTTAAATTAAAATTAAATCCTATCTAATCTTGGTTTCAGTAATTCCATTCCATTTTTTTATATTTACATATTCGAACCTATTTCCATTATGCCTCGGCAGAGAACATTGACGGATCGGAGCGAGAGACAAAGGAGAAGGGATATATATTCCTGTACACACGATAATAGGCCAAATGCAAATTTAAATAGAATAAATAGTATAAAAAAATGTGAAATGACGCATTATTGTTTTTTAAATATGGCTTAGCCAAGCTATACCACATTTTTCCTATCGTTCGTATTTTTAAAATAAATCGAAAATTAATGCATAATGACGTATTTGTGACAAACTTAAAATTTTAATGAATTGTGGTCGAATTTCGACCGCTGGGCGACCACTAGTTTTTATGAAACCATATAAAACTTTGACTATTTAACTCATGTCGCAAATGGTAGTCAATGACCAATCACGTTTCAATGAATTCTGTTTTACACCAATGACAGTCGTGTTTCACCTGCTCTTTATCGATTTCTCTTTATCAGCTCCTGCTTTTGTGATAAAGAAAGTTCCTCCTTTTTAAATATTCTGAACAGGTTAGACCATTATTTTTCTCCAACAAATACATTGAATATATGAAATAATGAATAGATTCAGTTATTTTACTGAGTTGTTTATTCAAAATGTAAATGATTAACCTATAATGTTGATTAGAATAGTTTGATATGTTTCATTATTTCTCCACTAGAGTGCATTCTTACAATATTGCGATCCTATTTGGCAATAAATAATATGATCGAGTTGCAGTGAATATACATAACCTCACATTTCTAATTTGTTTTCAAACATCGCCGTTTACATTAACTATATACATATTTTAAAACACCGGTAACTATATTCAAATAATTATTTTTTAGTAAAGAGCTTAATTGTATTCGTTAAATAGTCCTAACAAATGCCACTTTTGATTTCCAAATTCTCTAGATAAATTGGAAATCACTCATGGTATTAGTTATGATAATTTTATTTAACAAATAAACATAATGTATTTTCTTCAAGTAGCCTAAACACCAAATCAATTGATTAATTTAGATTTGTTTAAGATATAAAAATGTAATTGTATGTTTTTAAAAGGAAAAAATCTTCAGTTATCATAAACATTCTTATAATGTCAGATAATTAATAATCGAATATATAGCTTTTAAGTATAAAATACTTTTTTACCACTCTTCGCAACTGTCTCCCCTTAAAATACAGTAATAAGATTATGCCACAGTTAGAATGAAGACATTCCCCTACGCACCATTTTGTGTAAATGAAATCTCGTGGATTCTCTGCCCTTTTACTTTGTTGTAGTCTGGAACAAAATTCATGCATATGCAAACAAGCATAAACATGGCGACGTGCGCGTGTATCATTTTTCCCCGAGTGTTGCGCAAAAATTACAACTCGCTGATTTCGTTATTCCGAAAGTAAACACACAACATTTACTGTGCACTTGTTTGTCAAAGTTAATTATACATTCATTTGCATTTATTTTTCGTATCCAAATATTGTATCTAATAAAGCGAAATAATAGAATGTTACATTTAGCAGCATGTTATATGAGCTAAAAACTAGACAACATAATGTCACATTTTTGTGCTTCTAGCTATTATTAAATCATTTAATGGATTCCTAGAAGCTCTGATTTTATTCTGCTATGAAAACTCTAGTTAGAAGGCATTTCTGCGAGAGCGGGACTGGAATCATGATATATGTATCTCAACAGAGAATCTGTTGCTGCACCATAATTCAGCATTTAATTTGTTCCCTTGAAACTCGCACAGGTGTTGTTTCAGTTCCGATTTTGTTTCGGTATAATTTAGAAGAGCAGTTCTACGGAGACAGTTGTGAAATACCAACGCGAATTCATATGTGAAACATAGGCCTATATGAAGCATCTGTTGTAAATTTCAGGCAAATATCAGCTATATTTTTTTATACCGTAGATTTGCATAATATTTTGTTGGCTGCCCAGGTAGAACTTCACCAGAGACTTGCTACTTGTCTAGCGAAGATAATCTCGCCTTTTCAGAAGTATTAGAAATGTGACATATTAAAAGCAGATTATAAAATGATAAACTACTTATATAACTAGCAAACTAACGCACTGGCACTTCGAACACGAATGTTCATGGTGGCGCTGAAATAAGCTCTCCATACATTCCTATCCTGTACTAATGTTTGTCGATAATTTCCTGTATAATTTAGCTCCATGCACGATAGGCCTAGAAGACCCTTGGCCTAAAAGCCTGCTACTGGCTTACATCCACATGTGTTATTAATAGAGGTGGACGACCGTCTTGCCAATATAGGGATGACATGTTATCAGTATGTCGGGTCCCCCAGCCGTTATAGTTAATTTTCCCAACCTGGAGCCGCTATCAATGTAACTACCCAAATTTCTCATGATGCTGGGTCGACATCATTCCCATACTGGCATAAATTTCATGAGAAAATGTCTTCACCCTTGGGGACTCGAACCAGCGCAAATCCCTTAGCTCTGCACTAAGGCTCCATACCTTAATATTTCTGTATAATTAATCTTCCTGAAATCATGGTTGATATTATCATCCGACTTCATTATTGACCTATTTACTGGGGACTTTCACTCAGGCTTTCTTACAGTTTCCACGCCCCTCTTTCATTCCCCGTTCGTGCTACATGTCCTGCTCATTGCATTCTATGTGACTTAACCGTTAATATTACGCATGGTTTCTCATAATTATCATGTATCTCACCGTATCTTCTTTTTCGCTTTTCCCCGCATATAGGTTTGCCGTCTTCATTTTCCATTTATTTCTATCATTCCAATCTCCTTCTTCCAAATTCCTATCATCCATTATAGTTCTGACATAGGTTTTCCATTTCCATCTTGGTCTGCCACGTTTATTTCTTCCAGGGGGTGAGCATTGATATATATATATATATATATATATATATATTTTGGCCATTTTTCATTTTACATTCTTTGTACATGGCCATACAATTTAAGTGCTTGATTTTCAATCCTCTTAACAACAGATGGGTGACATTCATTTCTCTCCAAAGGAATTCATTTCTTATTTTATCCTGTCTTTTTTTTTTTGGAGGCTTATTTTAAAATAATTTCATTTTAGTTTCTTTATTATGTGTAATATAATTGAGAATAATGGAAACTAATATACCGGCACTACAAGCCAAAATATTGAGGGTTCGAGTCTCGGTGAGGTCAGATTTTTAAACCGGCATAAACCTTCTGGCGGAGCCATGGCCGTGGGGTCGACCCAGACTTTTGTTCTGGGGATAAAGCCGGCCGTCAAGTAGGACTGGCAACCTGGCTGACATCCAGTGCTAACTGTCTAGAAAGGTGGGAGGGTGGGAGTCTTAACATTCCAGTTCCTTAAGAGTCTCTTAAAGCCTGTAGTGGTATCACTTCATTTTTACCTTTAAAGTGTTGCGTTAAAAAGTCACTATCTTTAGAACAGTTTTTTTTGGAAAATTACTAAAACCTCCATGGCGCTGCAGACCTAAAAGGCCCTTGGTCTGCCAGCCGGCAGCTGGCCTTACATCCACATATGTAATCAGAGAGGTAGACGATCATCGAGCCAGTGTAAGGGTGATACGTAGTCAGCATGTTGGGACCGCCAGCCTTTATAGCTGGTTTTATCAACATGGAACTGCTACTTATTGTTGCTACCCAAATCCGTCACGATACCGGGTAGGCATCGGTCCCATACTGGTCGAAATTTATGAACAAGTCCTGTAACTCTGCGCTTATGCATCTTACCTTAACCAGTCGGCTAGGGCGCGGGACTTAAAAAAAATCACCAGGCAGTAAATAATATGTTTAACGATATTTACTTACTCACTGGCACTATCGAACCCATAAGTTCATGGCTGCGCGGACATAAGCTCTCCATACATCCCTATCCTGAGCTAACGCTTTCCAATCATTCCCTGTATAATCTACTTCCCTCAAATCATAGTTAATGTTATTCTCCCACCTCATTCTTGGTTTACCAACTGGACGTTTTTCCTCTGGCTTTCCTACAAGAAGCTTCCATGCACTTCTTTCATTCCCCATATGTGCAACATGTCCTGCCCATCGCAGTCTACGAGACTTAACTGTTCTTATTATATCTGGCTTCCTATAAATACCATGTAGTTCATTGTTATGTAGTCTTCTCCATTCACCTGTCTGTTCATCTCTCTTTGGTCCAAAAATTTTCCTAAGAACTTTATTCTCAAATACCTGTAATCTCCTTTCCTCCCTTAAAGTAAGAGTCCACGTTTCGCACCATATAATATAACTGGTAGAATAATAGTTTTATATATTTTCAGATTAACGTTTTTTGAAAGGAGTTGGGACATCAAGAGTCTCTGCAATGCATAATAGCACGCATTCCCAGAATTGAGTCTATGTTTAATTTCTTTGTGCATCTTATTCCTATTTGTGATTATTGTTCCTAGGTATTTGAATTCAGCCACTTCCTCAAAATTTCCCTCATTTGTCATTAGCTGTCCATTTCCATCATATAAAGCATTTTACGTGTGACCATATATTTAGTTTCATTGATATTTAATTCCAGTCCTAATTTCTTAGTGTTACTCAATAATATGTTTAACGATAGATTATTAATTATATTTTAATATTTCCGCCTCTTCTTATCAAACTTGTAATCATGAAGCAATTGGTAAAACCCTTGTAGAAGGTAGGAGAGAATTTAAAATATGTTATCAAGTTGTTAAAATAAAGGGCATTTGTACATCTGAAAACCAGAGCTCTAGTTGAAGTCAAGGAATTTAAAATGCTATGAATAATAATTACAAATATGAATGAGATGCGCAAAGAAATTAAACATTGGCTCAGTTATGGAAATGTAAGCTATTATACATTACAGGGACTCTTATCGTTCCAACTGCTTTCAAATGCGTTAAACTAAAAATCCTTTCAAATACGTTAAACTAAAAATATATAAAAGTTTATTCTACCAGTTATATGGATGAGAAACATGGACTCTTACTTCAAAGGAGGAAAGGAAGTTACGAGTATTTGAAAATAAATTTATTAGGACAATTTTTGGACCAAAGAGTGAAGAACAGACAGGTGAATGGAGAAAACTACATAACAATGAGGTACATGGTCTTTATAGGAAGCCATATATAATTAGAATAGTTAAGTCTGGTAGACTGCGATGGGCAGGACATGTGACACGAATGGGGAATGAAAGAGGTGCATGGAAGCTTCTTGTAGGAAAACGAGAGGGAAAACGCCCAGTTGGTAGACCAAGAATGAGGTGGATGAGGTGGGAAAATAACAATAACCGTTGATTTCAATGAAGTGGAATATACAGGCAATTAATTGAAACATTAGCTTAGGATTGAGATATATGGGGAACAAATGTCCGCGCCACTGAATTAGTTAGTTCAGTTACGAATAATATTACATACAGAACATGACATTAAGGAGGATGATTTACAGACAGCAGAACTGCTAGTCGCAGAACCAAGTGCATTAGAGGTTGAAATGGCGATTGAAAAATTGAAGATCTATAAAGCATCAGGTTCGGATGAGATCCCAGCAGAACTGATAAAATTAGGGGGAGAGAAATTGATGGACAAGATACGACGGTTGCTAAGTATGATTTGGGAAAGAGAAGCTCTTCCAGATGAATGGAAAGAATCGATTATCGTACCAATTTATAAGAAAGGAGATAAAACTGATTGCAACAACTACAGGGCCATCTCATTACTTTCAACTTCGTACAAAATTCTAACATATATATTAGTAAGCAGACCTACTCCCTATATTGATGACATTCTAGGAGATCATCAATGTGCATTTAGAAGAAACAGGTCTACAACAGATCCGATTTTTAGTATAAGACAAATTTTAGAAAATAAATGGGAATATAATGGTACTGTACATCAGGTATATGTAGACTTCAAAAAAGCATATGATTCCATTAAGATGGAGAAGTTATATAGTATCCTGTTGGAGTTCGGAATTCCTAAAAAGTTAGTTAGGCTTATACGAATGTGTCTAAATGGCACAAAGAGTAGGGTGCGTGTAGGCAAGCAGTTTTCGGACACCTTTGAAATTCAGAATGGGTTGAAGCAAGAGGATGCACTGTCCCCTCTACTATTTAATTTTGTACTAGAGCATGCCATCAAATCTTTACAGGATGAAGAAGGCCTACAACTCAATGGTATTAATAAGCTGTTAGTTTATGCTGATGATGTAGTACTATTGGCCGATTGCGAGGAGATACTAAAGGACAACACGCATACACTATTGAGTAACACTAAGGAATTAGGACTGGAAGTAAATATCAATAAAACTAAATGTATGGTCACACGTAGAAATGCATTATATAATGGAAATGGACAGCTAATGACAAATGAGGGAAATTTTGAGGAAGTGGCTGAATTCAAATACCTAGGAACAATAATCACAAATAGGAATGAGATGCACAAGGAAATTAAACATAGGTTCAATTCTGGAAATGCGTGTTATTATGCATTGCAGAGACATTTCATGTCCCAACTCCTTTAAAAAAACATTAGACTAAATATATGTAAAACTATTATTCTACCAGTTATATTATATGGGTGCGAAACATGGACCCTTACTTTAGGGGAGGAAATGAGATTATGAGTTTTTGAGAATAAAGTACTTAGGACAATTTTTGGACCAAAGAGAGATGAACAGACAGGTGAATGGAGAAGACTACATAACAATGAACTACATGGTCTTTATAGGAAGCCAGATATAATAAGAACAGTTAAGTCTCGTAGACTGCGATGGGCAGGACATGTTGCGCGTATGTAGGAAAGCCAGAGGGAAAACGCCCAGTTGGTAGACCGGGAATGAGGTGGTAGAATAACATTAACTGTGATTTGAGAGAAGTAGATTATACAGGGAATGATTGGAAAGCATTAGCTCAGGATAGGGATGTATGGAGAGCTTATGTCCGTGCGGCCATGAACTTATGGGTTCGATAGTGCCAGTGAGTAAGTAAATAAGAAAGTTACGAATACTATAGACCAATAAATTTGAATTGTATTTAAAGTCGCTGTAACCAAATTTGTAGGAAGCAATAAATAACCTATACTGATTACATTGAAATTACCAGTTGTATCTGTTTGAGAGCGTTGTGCTATATCATCAGACTCAAATTACACTTTGATGTAATTATTGAAGACTTTAGAAAATTCACTGAGAACCAAGGGAAGAATTTCCATCAAGACTTTCGAGAAATGGAAAGGAGATGCCAAGAGCGATCAATAATTACTGATACTCCTGGCTGTTCTAAAGGAATTCTACAAATAAAACGCTAAGAGAAAATCCATGTGAATAACATTCCACGCAGCAAGAAGAAGGTTGCCTCCATCTATTGAATGAAAATGAAACTAAAATATGGAAATTAATAATAGAAATTAACTAACTCACTAGCTCTAACGAACCGTAGATTAATGGCCACCGGACATAAACTGTCCATACAACCATATCCTGAGCAAATATTTTCAAATCATCCCCTGTATAATCTACATTCCTCAATTCATGGTTAATGACATTCTCCCACCTCATTTGGCGTTTTCCCTCCGGTTTTCTTGCAAGAAGTTTCCATGCCCCTTTTCCATTCCCCATTCGTGTTCCACGTCTTTCCTATCTCAGTCTACGAGACTTAACTGTTCCTATTATATATAATTCCCCATAAAGATTTGTTATGTAATCATCTCCATTCGCGTGGTTGTTCCTCTCTCTTTGATCTAAAAAACTTACTAAGGACTTTACTCTTAAATACGAGTTGTAATATTCGTCTTCCC
Organism: Diploptera punctata; assembly: GCA_030220185.1. NCBI lineage: Eukaryota > Metazoa > Arthropoda > Insecta > Blattodea > Blaberidae > Diploptera > Diploptera punctata. Next base: position 1,333,876 of record JASPKZ010002326.1, read on the forward strand.
TTAAAGTAAGAGCTGTAGCTGGGAGAGTAACATTTTAATATAGTTTTAGTTTAATGTTTTTTGAGAGATGTTGGACGACAAGAGTACCTATATATTGCGTAATATCTTACATTTCCAGAATTGTGCCTATGTTTAATTTTTTATATCCCTCGTTTTTGTTTTGTAATTAATCTTCCTAGGTATTTGAATGCATCCACTTCTTCGAAATTTCTCTCATTTGTTATTAACTGTCCATTTCCAAAATACTATTATGAATTTCTGTATGTCACTATATATTTATGGTCAACATGAATAAAATTAAATATATGGCTACACATATAAATATACTATATAAATGGAAAGGACAGCTAATGAGAAATGGGGAAAATTTTGAAGAAGTGGCTGAATTCAAATAGGCCTACCTAAAAACAATAATTACAAACAGGAATATGGTGTATAAAGGAATTTATAATTTAAATTCTAGCATTAAGTAATTCCTGGATAGGTAGGTAGGTCTACATCGAAAAAATCTAAGATTATTTTATTCTTGAAGTGCAAACAATTCTTACATGATAAAAAAAGTTAGTTTATATAATAGGTCTTACTGAAACGTTAATAATTGCAGACTTAAAACGGTTGTCATAACATTTAAATTAGCAAATAATGTATAATACTATGTTGGCTGTCCACCCCTGTAGTTCAGGGTCCTCAGACGCAGCGGATCCGAGTTCGATTCCAGGTCGATGCACGTTTCCTGGGTGAGTTTTTTTTTGGGATTTTCATTAACTGTAAGGCAAATGCTAGGAAACTATAAGGTCCAAACAGTCCCCGAACATCATCTGTCCATCATAATCATCCATATCATACTTTGCTTGTTTATTGTGAATATGTGACTGTTGTGCCTTATCTTAACTATTCGTATTATCTCGGAGGTGGCCATATCTTTGAGCTGATCACTCATCCAAGAAGGTCCTCTGTGACTTGTGCCGTCGAAAAATTATGTTCGTGATTCAGAATTTAAAATCCTCTTCCGAAATATCGTGTCCCTGTTGAACATGTAAAAGTACCTACAAAAGTATAGATTAAACAATTTATTGTTAACACAATTCATGTCTGGACATGGAAAGTTTTAAATCGTATCTAAAAAGTTTCATATTCCATCTCAAAATGGATATATCTGCTCCTCTGGTAATGATGAACAAACTGTTGAACACCTTATTTTATCAATACTAGTAAAATTCATTCAAATTCCGTTGAGGTGAAGTCATATGACGAAAGTTAAAAAAATAAATTGTACCTGTTGGTAGGTGCCGTCGTCCTCAACTTTGTTAAAATATTGTATATACAATTAATGGCATAGACGAATAGAACAAATTCAGCAACAAGGGAGTCTACAAACTAACATGTAAAGATTCTAATAAATTTTACATTAGCAGGACAAGCAGAAATTTCAATATAAGATATAAAGAACACCTAAAAGATTTAATACACGCGGGTGATAAATCAAGCTATGCTAAACATCTCATTAACGCAGATCATCGAATGAACACAATTGAAAACACTCTCACGATAATCCACCGAGAAAACATTCCAGCTAGGATAAATATATCTGAAGACCTCGAAATTATAAAGGAAACAAACTACACCTCACTTCTTAATGAGAACGCACCCCAGCCAAACCCATTATACGAGATCGTCAAAAACAAGTCAGTTGCTGCTACAAACAGTTGGAGTATACATCACCGTACACAACAACAACAAGTAGCGGAAACTCAACCTGTAGAAGATGGAAGATAACTTCCGAAAGCGCTCCAGTTAATATTATATACAATATTTTAACGAAGTTGAGGACGACGGCACCTACCAACAGGTACAATTTAATTTTTTAACTTTCACCTTATTTTAGACTGTCCATCTCATGGATATAAGCGATACATTCTAGATACTCATTTATCTGAATGTAATCAGGTATTACGCCATCCAATAAACGGTATTTTAAAACGGAAATGTTGTTACACAGCATTTAAAACATTTGTAAATGCTATTTTCACCACATTAATTCATCTAATTATTACTTATTTTATAAGTTTTAATTTCATTTGTTCTTGTTCATTTCTTATTTTTGTTCCATTTATATTTTGTATTTATGTATATCTTCAATTTTCTTTTTATATGTAACTACAACACTAACATACATTTGTTAAATAGGGCTCCAAGTGTTGGAGATCTAATAAATCTAATATAAAAATAAATGTTTGTTTGTTTGTTTGTTCGTATTTTATGCGCTGCCATACCGTTCATCCGATTGTGATGGGGCTTCTTGGAAAATTTTCAGGAGATTCCCGGGATGAACATAGGCTATAAGAGAGTTACAGTACTCAATCCCTTTACCCCTAAAAATCATCTTTTGTTAGTGAAAACGTGAAATAAAATCCATACTTTGACGCTTAAATGGCTTATGCTGCCTAAACCATAACAAATACACCAAATTAATGTACACAGAATTGAATATCTCGGAAAACTCTACAAAAAGTCCGCAACAGCATGTGCTTATCTTTTACGGATAACTCGCAATAACCATTTTTGTCTTTCATTGATGCCAAGAAGATCGGGGTAAGTAGATCCCCGGGCAAACGTGCTCTGCCATACCGTTCATCCGATTGTGATGGGGCTTTTGGCTAAATGTTCAGGATATTCCCGGGTAGATTATAAACTATAAGATAGTTTTAATTATCGAGCACTCCACCCTTAAACATCACACTTTGTAGTGAAAATGTGAAAAAAAAGTAGCTATATGAACGCTTAAATGGCATACGCTGACTAAACCATAACAAATGCACCAAATTAATGAACACAGAATTGAATATCTCAAAATACTCAACAAAAATTCCGTGACAGCATATGTTTATCTTTACGGATAATTCACAATAACCGTTTTTGTCTTTCATTGATGCCAAGAAGATCGGGATAAGAAGATTCCCAGGCAAGCATAACAACGCACGGCTGGTATTCTTTTATAACGAATTTTGTCTTTCAGCTCATTGATGCCAATTACATCGGAATACCTAGATTCCCGGGCAACGCCGGGTAATCAGCACGTTGTATTTAAAAATAATTACGATATGGCTTTACCTTATAGTGATTGCTTGAATATTAAATTAAGGAAGAAGAAACTTTATATAGGGCCTACTATTTGGATTGTATGAAAGGTAGTTTGGAAATAGAATTAATTCGTTTATTGGTTGTTTTAGCTGCAATTACGAAGAGAGCAAATTTATGATTATTTTTCCTTTTACTTATTCAACTAAATGTAAAAACACATTAATATTTATTTAGGTGTAGCAGCGCACGGCGAGTATTAGCTAGTACATAATAAATAAACAAAGATAAAGTAAGAAAAATTATGTTGGCGAACAAATCTATGATCTCTTGATGAATTTTAAGTTATAACAAATTAATTATTCTTAAATGAAGAGTCACTTAATTTAACAAATTTATTCTTGAATTTAAGACAAGATAAAAGTAATGACTGTCCATCGCGCTATATTCTCGGAGTAATGTCGCTGCCTCGTATGCATCGGGCCCGATTTCGACGTTTGAACGGGACAAGTTACCTGGATGATGTCTTTTCAGGGTTTTTCTTCACCTATAAGACAAATGGCAGGAAACCTTACGGTCCAAACGGTCCCCGAACATAATCTGGCCACCATTATCATATTCGTCATATTTAATATGAATATGTCTGAGAATGACATGTTTCGTCTTCATATTATGTGTGTAAAATGAAAATCCTAGCTTTTAAGGGATCAGATACCGTAAGAGCTAAAATAATTCTGGAGGGGAAACCAATTGAACAAGTGAACCATTTTAAATACCTGGGTTATGAAATATCCTATTTTAAAAATGATCTATTTAACAAACTTAATAAATTTAATTATATATGTGGAACAATCAAAAGGATATTTAAAAGCGCAAGGATGGAAACAAAACTAAAATTTTATAAAGTAGTGGCAGTCCCCTTACTATTGTATGGTAGTGAATTTTGGGTTTTAACTAAAAGAGAAGAGAAATTCATAGAAGCAGCTGAAATGAGATTTCTGAGAAGTGTGTCTGGTTGCAAACTTCTAGACAAGAGAAGAAGCGAAGATATTAGAAATGAGCTAAATATCTTTAAACTCTTGGATAGAATAAAAGAATCTAGAAAAAAAATGTAAAGAACATTTTCAAAGAATGGACGATGATCGCATTCTCAAAATTATACTTAAATACAAACCAAACCGACGCAGGAATGTTGGTAGACCGAAGAAGAGATGGATGCAACTATTGAATGAGAATCTATGAGACCGGAACAAGCCACATGGGCTTAATCCGTGATTGTTGATGATGATGATATTACGTGTTTGGAAAGAAACCCTAACATTGAGCTGATCACTCATTGAGGAGCTCCTTCATGTCCTTGTGTGGTCAACAAAGTATGATTCACAGATTAAAATCCCTTTCCCGACAGATTTGACGCTATAGCCCAGGTGTCGTGTTCCATGTAAAAAGTACCTATGTGATGAGAGGCTGAACTAAGTTAATGGAATTGAATAAAAGTCTCTCTCCTTCTTCTTCTTTACTTCCTGGTTTAGGCATTAGTTGCCTGTTTCGTCTTCACTAATAGATCTAAAACCATCTATTCCGAGGACGTCCGACATCTCTTCTTCCTCTCGGAAAATAATGTAAGATTTTATTTGGTAATCTACCTTCTTCCATTCTTTCTACATGTTCTTTCCACTGTATCTTGTTGTTAAATATATTTTCTTTTATGGAGTAGATCTGCAGTTCTTCACGGACATTCTCATTTCTTATCTGGTCCATTCTAGTACATCCTTTAATCTTCTTAAAAATTTCAGCTCGGCTGCTTGGATTTTACTTTCTTGTTTGGTAGTGATAATCCAAGATTCGCTCTCATACAAAAGGACAAGGATCACCATTGTTTTATAAAATTTTAATTTTGTTTGTTTATGGGCTTTATTATTCAATGTTCTATTTATCGTGCCACATATAGCTTGAAACTGATGTGTTTTATGTTCAATATCTCTACCATATCCGTAGCTGATATCACATCCTAAATATTTAAAGTGGGATACTTGTTCAATAATTTTGTCTCTAATTATTATTTTTGCACGCAGAGTTGAATAAAAGTAAATAGAGGAATTGCATGAAATTGACATGCACTCTGCCAAATTATAATTAAGATTCCTAATTATACAAAAATATCTACTTATCTACAAATTGTTAGTTCACATGTTGATAATCTATTATTCGAAATTAATTACTTACTTATTTAACTTTCACAGGGAAAGAACACTATGAGGTTTAATTTAATAATTAAATTAATGTTTTTATTACCTCACCTCATATCTTTTCCTTCTATACTGCAGTTTCGGAGCTTATCTCCATCGTCAGTAGTCTCTGGTCGACCGGTATTATGTCGTTTCTTGGCGGTTTCCTTCTTACTTCTGTCGGTGGACCGATGAACCTCTGGATTAGGTCAAAATTTGCGGGAGTTTCAAAATTCATGAGTTTTTCTTTTTTGTTTTTTTGGATGTGGATTTTTTCCCAGACTGTGAGTTCCTTTAGTTTATCTGTTTGTTTGATTAGGCTAGCTTCTGTATCTATTAAATGTTTTTCAGACCAATCTAATAGATTGAAGGAACACCTTAGAAATGTAAAAAAGGGGGAAGTGGACAAGTCAGCAGTAGCAGCCCATGCTTGGTCTGAAAAACATTTAATAGATACAGAAGCTAGCCTAATCAAACAAACAGATAAACTAAAGGAACTCACAGTCTGGGAAAAAATCCACATCCAAAAAAACAAAAAAGAAAAACTCATGAATTTTGAAACTCCCGCAAATTTTGACCTAATCCAGAGGTTCATCGGTCCACCGACAGAAGTAAGAAGGAAACCGCCAAGAAACGACATAATACCGGTCGACCAGAGACTACTGACGATGGAGATAAGCTCCGAAACTGCAGTATAGAAGAAAAAAGATATGAGGTGAGGTAATAAAAACATTAATTTAATTATTAATTACTTACATTAAATTTTAAGGAAAATACCCAAGTTAATTAATGTTTTTATAAATAGATTCAGTCAAACTGCAATATTTTTATTTCGTTTTTATTTATATATGCTTTAAGATCTAAAATCAAGTGCTTTCTGGTATCTGGTATATTTTTATTTATTTTGTGAAGAAATTTATTCTTTTAATTTTAATTATATAAAATGGGTTCTGGTGGTGTAATCCCAGCAAATCATTTGCCTTAAGGACTGAGTAGTACCACAAAAAAGTATGAGGTTAGCCACACTGGGATTTGATCCCATCCCCAACTTCTCGATTACATGTCCCAAATGTCTTCTTCCTCAATTTGTGTCGATACAGGGCCGGATCGAGGTATGAAATGCGATAACGCCCCTTACATTGAAGGTCTGTGAATGGTAGTTGTAATAGAATTTATTTATTTTTTTCAAAAGAAAGAAAATACATTTGCATATACATTGCGCACGGGCTTGCTTGGCCGTACGTGCATTCTTTTTCCATGAATAAAAAATAAAATAAATATATATATATATATATATATGAAAGTTTTCTTGGGTTTTCCGCGTCTTGGATTCAAGTTCAGCATCTGGCCACTGATTCCGACGTTTCGGCATGATCCCACATGCCATTATCAAGGAATGATAAGTTCGAGTCACAGGTTTAGGTCTTATATAATAAAACACATAGAATTTTCGCTGTGGTCCGTTTCCGAAGACTTACACCCATCATATTCATACTTATATCCGCGAAAAATCTGCAATACCTATAGCATATATAGCCTATATATATGTATGTATGTATGTATGTATATATAATATATATATATATATATATATATATATATATATATAATACCTACATGGCTATACACCTACAAAAATGAAAGAAAAAATCTATGTCTGCACTCCATACACAACTACATTCATCCATGAAAAGACGGTCTGTCAATAAGAAGGAGCCGAGTAACCACACCATCACAGGGGCAAATGTAATGAATGAGGTGAGTGTGAAGAAATGGTAGAATGAAAATTGTGGCAGGGGAAAACGGGGGAACCCCTAAGGAAAACCTACCCAGACTCTGTATTGACTTAGACTCTCACGGCCGGAGATGATGATCTTGAAGTAGATTTTCGGACTGTTGGCAGTTGTTTAAAGCACGATGTTCCCTGAAGTTTCGCCAGGGACTGCGTCCGGCATCCTCAACGGTTTTCTTGAGACTGCCAATTTTGTCGATTGCCTGCCCCATCGCTTCTTCTGACATGAATGGAATAATTTTAAAGTAACTTTATGCATATTAAACAAATTAAAAATTTATCAAAATTGCCATATACGTGAACCCTCAAGACCACGGCCAACATCCCGGAAATCATCTTCAAGATCATCATGCTACCCAGACTCTATTTCGTCCACCATGAAACCCACTTGGAGTGACTGGGGCCCGAACTCCGGACCCTAGCAAGCAAAGGCGAGCGACTAATGATAATCGCTTTCCTTCGAAGCCGCCTAGAATATGCAGCGCTCCGTCAACATATAACTTGCGTTCATAATTACAAATACAACTACCAACGTTTCTTGTGACATGAATGGAAAACTTTTATAGTAACTTGGTGCATAATAAACAAATAAAAAAATACTTAAAATTGCCATGTACGTAATTTTAAGAATTAAAAAATATAGACCAATTGATAAAAGCTATATATTAATTGATTTTATTAAACACAATGTGTACATTTAGAGTTTTCACCAGTCTTTTGTAATTTTGGTGAGAGGCTGAGTTCTGCTTTGGCATTTCATTAGGTGGTACCTGGAGCATGGCTCGTCGCAAAGCTTACATCTGCAGTCCTCCTTCGGGTCGTGGTATGACGGATTCTGACATATTTTCCAGTGGAAACCATGCGCGGCGAAGCGTGTGTATAGGTGGCGAAGTTGGAAGTTCGGTCCTTTCCACACATCGGTTTTCATTGTTTCTGTGTCCATTATTTCCATCGGTATTGCATTGGCTTTGTTTTGTCTCTCTTTGATGGCGTCTTTATATGCCTGGGTTTCTGGTAGATTGAAGCGAAGCTTGATGTCCTCAATGAAGTAGGATTCATGTGCTATTCTGTAGGCGTAGCTGTTTCTTGTGTACTTTGAGAGTGACAAGGCCCTCTTGAGATATCTGGCTTTGACATTCTCCAATTTCTTGAGGTTTTTCGCTGTTAGGTGAATCCAAATTATCTGAATACCGTATGTGGCCGCTGGTGCTACCTTGAGTTGGAACAGCGCCATCGCCGTATATATGAAACTTATAAGGATAATTAAATACAAGTTAAGATCGGAAATGAAATCTCTGAATGCAGATCAATTAATCAAGGAGTTAGATAACGATGTGGTCTTTCACCAATGCTCTTCATAATATACATGAACTCAATTATTAAAGAATGGAAACTACAACCATATGGCAGTATACCACTTAATATATTGTATAATTTAGACACCCTATTCCCGCGCCATAGCCGAGTGGTTAAGGCAGGAAGCCTTGGCACAGATCTACGGGACTTGCGCTGGTTCGATTCTCCATGGGGGAAGAAATTTTCTGATGATATTTCGGCCAGTATGGGACCGGTTCCCACCCAGCATCGTGAGGCATTTGGGTAGCTATAATAAGTAGCTGCTCCAGGTTGAGACGACCTGTTATGACGGCTGGGGGATTCGACATGCTGACCACATGTCACCCCTACACTGGCTGATGATCTTCTACCTCTGTGATTGACACATGTGGATGTGAGGCAAGCAGCCGACTGGTAGGTTAAAGGCCTTCTAGGCCTGTCGCGCCAGGAGTTTTTTTTATTATTTGCAGATGGCATTGTGTTTATAGCGAATTCAGAAGATGACCTACAACGTTCATTTCACTTGCCCTATTTCACCAATTGCAATAAACTACAACATGGACATCTCAATAGAAAAATCTAAAGTCATGGCTTTCCTAGGAAAAGACCCAGTTCGCAGTAAACTTGTTATTAATAATAAAATATTACAACAAACTAACACATTTAACTACCTCGGATACCGAATTACAAACGAAGGGAAAAATACTTTAGTAAAAAAAATATAAAATTTAACAGAGTAACAGGAATTATAAATAATATTTTCAAGTCGAACACAGTATAGCAACACACACGAACTAGAATTTATAAAACACTGGCCAGACCCATATTAGGTATGTTACGGCAGTGAGGCTTCAACAATTGGCAGTGTAGATGAACAAAGACTAACTGCGGCAGAAATGAAATTTATGAGACGTACTGCAGGTTACTCAAGAACAGACCATAAAAGGAATTCTGAGATTCTCAAAGAAAGACAAACAGAATCAGTCATGGAATATGTACAAACATATAGAAACTACTGGAAATCTCGCATAAGAAGAATGAGCTGGACAAGAATATTACGTAAAATCTTAAATTACCAGCCACCAGGCAAGAGATATTTGGGCAGACCTTTCAAACTTTGGATTCAGACCATAACAGACCCCTAGGTCTATCACATGAAATGAAGAAGAAGAAGAAAATATAGATATATAAATTCCTGAAGTACACATTTGTCTTATTGCAGGTGGGTAGTATTTTTATTTGACGACACTCTTTATCATCTCTGATCATTCGGGTTGTTATTCAATTCTGGGACTGGAGGGTAGTAGCATACCTTGGGCATTTTGTGACCATGGCAGGATAGTTGTCAGAAAATGTTTGTAATTTGCATTAGCCATTGGTCAATATTGGGGCTGCTTTAAAAGACTTTGTAGTGTGTAATTAGGAAGCCTGTTTGATGCCTTTGCAAGTATATTTCAAAGGATTGAAAAATATACTGGGTGAATGTGTACTGTTCGGTGTACAATTTGCGCAGTGTTAACTCAGCGTGAGTAATAATTAAATTAATAATGATATTAATCATACCAGTATGCTATATATTCAAATTACAAAGATAGTTATTTTCTGGTCAACGAATCTAAATATTTAGCATACAAATCAGTTTCTGGATCCAGAATTTTTTTGTTAAAATTATTTTTAAAATGTTAAAATATATTTACATGTCTTTTAAACTTCTGAGAATTTTAATGAATAAATACAAATAAACACTAAATACATGGTCACACATAGAAATACATTATATAATGGAAATGGACAGCTAATGACACATTAGGGAAATTTTGAGGAAGTGGTTGAATTCAAATACCTAGGAACAATAATGACAGGTAGGAATGAAATGCACAAAGAAATTAAACATAGGCTCAATTCTGGAAATGCGTGCTATTATGCATTGCAGAGACACTTGACCTCCCAACTACTTTTAAAAAACGTTAAACTGAAAATATATAAAACTATTATTCTACCAGTTATATTATATGGGTGCGAAACATGGACTCTTACTTTAAGGGAGGAAAGGAGATTGAGTTTTTGAGAATAAAGAACTTAGGACAATTTTTGGACCAAAGAGAGATGAACAGACGGGTGAATGGAGAAGACTACTTAACAATGAACTACATGGTCTTTATAAGAAGCCAAATATAATAAGAACAGTTAAGTCTCGTATACTGCGATGGGCAGGACATGTTGCACGTATGGGAAATGGGAGACTTGCATGGAAGCTTCTTGTAGGAAAGCCAGAGGGAAAACGCCCAGTTGGTAGACCAAGAATGAGGTGGGAGAATAATATTAACTATGATTTGAGGGAAGTAGATTATACAGGGAATGATTGGAAAGCATTAGCTCAGGATAGGGATGTATGAAGAGCTTATGTCCGCGCGGCCATGAACCTACGGGTTCGATAGTGCCAGTGAGTAAGTAAGTAAGTAAATACAAATAAACTCTTTTATATATTTAATTTCATAAGATCCTGACAAACTTTCTTAAAATGAATAATAAATGAAAATCGTATATTGCATGTCGATAGTATATTTCCAACAAAAAAAAAAATACAAATATTTTGTCGTATTAAGCTAACTAGTTTTCTCCATTCAAAAAACATTAAACTGAAAATATATAAAACTATTATTCTACCAGTTATATTATATGGATGCGAAACATGAACTCTTACTTTAAGGGAGGAAATGAGATTACGAGTATTTGAGAATAAAATTCTTAGGAAAATGTTTGGACCAAAGAGAGATGAACAGACAGGTAAATGGAGAAAACTACATAATAGTGAACTACATGGTATTTATAGGAAGCTGGATATAATAAAAAATGTTTAGTCTCGTAGACTGCGATGGACAGGACATGTGGCATGAATGGGGAATGACAGACGTCCATGGAAGCTTCTTGCAGGAAAACCAGAGGGAAAACGCCCAGTTGGTAGACCAATAATGACGTGGAAGAATAACATTAAATATGATTTGAGGGAAGTAGATTATACAGTGCATGATTGGAAACTATTAGTTCACGATAGGGATGTATGGAGAGCTTATGTCCGCGCGGCCATGAACCTCCGCGTTCGATAGTGCCAGTGAGTTAGTTAGTTTTCGCCAATTGGTCGAAATTTGACTATACGTCACTGCACTTATTATCTCACTTTATATTACATTAGACGTAAGTTTTAGATAGTGTTTTATATCATTCGACATTGAACTGGACGTTTTATTATTATCATAAGTAATGTCAAATTTCCAAATTATCGCGATGAGTGAATTTATCTACATTATTTGGAAATCAAGAGTGGCATTTGTTAGGACTATTTAACGAATAAAATTAAACTCTTAACTCAAAACATCATTATTTAAATATAGTTATTTTAAAATGTTTATATATTTAATGTAAAAGGCGATATTTGAAAACAAATGAGAAATATTTGGTTATATTTCATTTGTTCATCACTGCAACTTGATCATACTATTCATTGCCAAATAGGATCGCAATATGCACCCTAGTGGAGAAAAAAAAAATTAAATACATCAAACTGTAGATTATAATCAACATTATAGGTTATTAATTCATTTTTTCGGAAACAACTCAATGGAATCAGCATTTAAAAACACAATTATTGAACACACCATTATCAAATGAGTAGGCCGAAAGAATCTGTTCATTAATGGTTATATTCAATGTATTTGTTAGAGAGCCAGTAACTGCAAAATAATGCTCTGACCTGTTGAGAATATTAAAAAGGAAGAGCTTTCTGTATGTTGGTAATCAAAATTCGATAATTATCGACGTGAAACACGACTGTGGTTAGAGACTGAGACTCCAAGGCTATAATGCCACCAGAGAGTTTGGGTCAGTTAAAAATCCTGACCCTGCCGGGACTCGAAACCTCGACCTTCCGGCTTGTAGTGCAGTGCCTTAACCTGCAGGAATTTTACCCTTTAACCCTCTTCAAATTCCCTTATTTAATACAGCTATTCTATTATCCTCAGGAGTTACTGTTACTTGGGCCCATCATGGTTTACTAGACAATAATTATAATCAATCTCTACAAGGCTTATTCCTTACATGCTTCGGCGTGCCCACAATCAGAGGGTTAGTGTTTATATTTTTGTAGGGTGGCGTCCCCTAACCCTCTTCAACAAAACTAAAATCATCACGATGCCAAAAAAACAAATATATATATCATATTTGAAGAGAAAAATTATACGCTCAGACCGGGACTTGAACCCGGGACCCTTGGTTCTCTAGACCAAGTGCTCTACCAACTGAGCTACCTGAGCAAGTACCGATCTAAACGCAAATCTTTCTCTATATACATTGTAATTCCCATCCACCAAATGCTGTGAAGCCATGCTTCTATCTTGCAAATGGCGGCTCCTTTATTAAGAAGACATATTTGGGAATTATACATTACAGCCAGTACGAAATCAATAATAAAAAATATATATATATGTTTCCTCTTCTTCAAGAGACGTCTATGACATTCCCATTACCTATTCCAAGTATTCCCCTTGTTGAAGAACCGACAGATGTTAGATTAGAAACCACTTATTTCAGCCTCAACATTCTTTTATGTGCCTTAAATCTACGGTTTGGTATCCACGGCTTTACTTACTTTCCGAAGGATTTTTACGACCTGAAAAAAACACACAAACTTCGGAATGATTAGAAGTCGCCAAAGCGCGGAATCGGAGACGAGCATGGTCAACACTGGGACCGATGTCTTATTACAGATAATATCGGCGAGCTGTACAAGTAGTCTCAAGAAACTTTACTGATAAATTATGAAGATTGCCGATGATTATAAGTAATTAGCAAAAATGAATTCGGGGGTTCATGGGCGGTTAGACAAAATCTCTCGAACAACTCTATCCCGAGATGTTTCCAAATTATTCCCTATGTAAATCACCTCCCTGAAAGTATGGTTAATGATATCCTCCCATCTCACTTTTCATATACTACTGAGCGCTTTCTCTCTTTGGTTTTCCTTCAAGACGTTTCCATGCTCTTTTTTTCATTCCCCGTTCTCTGTTTTTCATTCCCCATTCGTGCCATATCTTCTGCCTATTTCAGTCTACTGTTTGTTATACCTAGTTTCCCAAGAAGATTACCTATCTCACTGTTATGAAGTTTTCTCCGTTCACCTGCCTGTTTGTCTCTCTTAGGTCCAAAAATATTTCTATACATTTTATTCTAGAATACGCGTAGTTTTTTCTCTTCCTTTAAAGTGACTTAATTAATATGCCTATCGTCAACCTATACGAGTGACAGACTAGGCTGTAAAGGCATAACTCTGCCAGGTAATTTAAATACATTATTATTATTATTATTATTTTGTTATTGTTATTATTATTATTATCATTATTAAAGTAGGCCTTATAGTAATAGGACTTTGTTAGACTAAAAATAAGATAGATAGAATGTTGTTTACAAATATGGATAGCAAGGGCAGAAAACCGTACATGCTGTTGTCAGTCCGTATGAATAGAATAACGTATAGTAATAATATAAAATAGAACAAAAACACAATAGGTAATAATACAATTAGATTAAAACATTAATTAGGGTACGTAAAATATTATTAACTATTAATGATATTACAATTTGCTTAAATATTTATTTATTCACGAAATAGTGTTATTTTCCTAGTTTGTCCAGATATTTATCCACGTTTAGCCAATTTTTTGGGTTTACCATTAACTCGTAGCATGTCATTCTTTAACGATTTGAATTTAGGAAACTTTCCGGTAAAAACTGATGCCTCCAATATTCTAAATCATTACATTTCCCTAAGATATGTATTTTATCTTCAAAGCTTCCGCTCATGGGACATATTCGCAAATCCTGATTGTTGATAATTTTCTAGAAATTTCCATGTCCCCAGTGTAAACTAAGCGAGGCCTGACTCTCTTTAAATCCTGGATTAAATATATATGTTACTTTTTTCCAAACTTGTTTTAGGTGTGTTTGTAAACACAGTGGACGTTTTACCGTACACATCAGCGAAAATATCTTGTTGGTTTATATCCACGTACCTCCTCCATATTTTTCTCCACGCATTCTTGCGATTTTCAATCTCATTTTTCCCTACCCAACCCAACCAATCTTTCTCAGTTCCCTCCTAACCTCGTATACCCAGAATTTCGCATCTAAGTTTCTAATTTAGTGGTCGTAGCAAATTGTTTTCAGCTTTATTTGTTCACCTTGGATTAGCTGCAACTAGTACTTGAATAAAAGAGTCTGTATTTCAAATCCATATGTATAACTGAAAAAATAACCGTTTTCTATAGTTTTATAGATGCCTATAACCCGGCCGCGGTGGACTAGTGGTTATGCTCCTTGCCTCTGATCCCGAGGATCGCGGGTTCAAACCCGGCAGGGATCGATGGATTTTTTAGGATGGAAAAAGGCCGCGGTGGTCTAGTGGTTATGCTCCTTGTCTCTGGTCCCGAGGGTCGCGGGTTCAAACCCGGCCGCGGTCGATGGATTTTTTAGGACGGAAAAATCCAAGGAGCAAGTCCTCCGGGAGGGACTTTAAGCCGTGGGTCCCGAGTCTGAATGTTTTCAGGCTCGTAAAAAATCCTTAAGCCTGAATGGAAAGGTCTCTAAGCAGAATTTACCGAATTTTCCCGTCCCAGTACTACCTTGGTTTCATAGATGTCAGTATACATTATAAATATTAATTGTATTGTATTCATAACTTGTAATCGTTTATGTATATATTGTAATTTAGATTTAAGACTATTTTTTTGTTTGTATTTTTTTAAACCTGGTTGAGTGGTAGACAAGGCCTTAAGGCCTTAACTCTGCCACGTAAAATAGCTATTATTATTATTATTATTATTATTATTATTATTATTATTATTATGAGGCGGAACGCTGACCACGGACCACTCAAAATAACATCTATACGAAAACAAGTGTAACTAAATTAGTATGGTTCAAATTCTTCCCTGTAGGGGGAGAGCGCCTAAATCTCTGTAAAGGCAAAATATAGACTTACAATACAAAAAATCGAAGGGTCAAAAGTCCTCCGGGAGGGACTTTAAGCCGTGGGTCCCGAGTCAAAAGATTTTCAGGCTCGTAAAATATACTTAAGCCTGAATGGAAAGGCTTCTAAGCAAACTTTACCGAATTTTCCCGTCCTAGTACTACCTTGGCTTCCTAGATGTCAGTATGAGGCGGAATGCTGACCACGGGCCACTCCAATAACATCTATACGAAAACAAATGTAACTAAATTAGTATGGTTCAAATTATTCCCTGTAGGGGGAGAGCGCCTAAATCTCGTTGAGGGAAAAAAAGGATTACAAGACAATACGATGCCTATAAACTGAGTATTTTAAGATAGGGAATCAATAGGGCAAATACAAGTTTCAGTACACATACAGTATTTTGAAGTTTACTAGAGATAGTGAAGAGTGCATGGTGGCAGAACTCTACTGCAGTGAATATGTCGTATCGCGATGTTAAAGACTCGGTTTGTTTAATAGGCAATTTCAGTTTGATTTCCATCTGTGAAATTAAAAACGTATTGTGGGAAATCTAATATCACTTAATTAAACGTCACTCCATCTTATTGACGGACACAACACATGACATAATGTAAATGCTTTTACAGTTGGAGCTCCGTTTCCAATTACTAGTTTTGAGGTTGACAATTTTCTACCAGATAATAATTTTCCTATATTCTAGACCTCTCCCGATTACTCCTCTGAAACAGTTGAATAGCTGATATGGAACAATACTACATATTAATTAAATAAAAATAAAACGTAGTTTTATTTGATTTTCATATTTATTATATAATTCAGTGACAGCTGTTTCGGTACACTGTACCTTCTTCAGACATGTTAACAAATTATGAATTGTGTTCCAACTGATCTAAGCAACAATACAACAATATTTATTTAAATTTTTAAATTTAACAAAGGGGATTCATTCAAATCAAGTTGAGAATTTAACAGTTTTTTACTACTTTTAAACTTATTAATTTCTACAGCCTCCAAAAGATCTAACTTCTTACCCTTAACACAAATATGTAAAATTTCAAAATTTGGATCGAAACAAAAAAGCAATTAACAAAGTTTTTCCTTTACCCAAAGAAAACATAAAGAAATATGTCGTAATGTCATACACATAGGCCCACTTTCAAATAAAATATCTAAACACTTTAAAAAGTTGAACATTAATGTGGCATTTAAAACTAATAAAACTCTACAAAATATAATAAAAAACAATAAAACCAAAACAAAAAAAGAAAAATTATCAGGTGTATATAAATTGAAGTGTGGCACATGTGACAATGTCTATATAGGACAAACTGGTAGACCTTTTATATCTCGGATAAAGGAACACATGAGAGCATATAACAGAAATTTAGAAAATTCAAAATATGCTAACCACCTATTCCAATTTAATCATTGTTTCGATCCAAATTTTGAAATTTTACATATTTGTGATAAGGGTAAGAAGTTAGATCTTTTGGAGGCTGTAGAAATTAATAAGTTTAAAAGTAGTAAAAAACTGTTAAATTCTCAACTTGATTTGAATGAATCCCCTTTGTTAAATTTAAAAATTTAAATAAATATTGTTGTATTGTTGCTTAGATCAGTTGGAACACAATTAATAATTTGTTAACATGTCTGAAGAAGGTACAGTGTACCGAAACAGCTGTCACTGAATTATATAATAAATATGAAAATCAAACAAAACTACGTTTTATTTTTATTTAATTAATAAATATGGATTTTCATCAAGTAAACACCAACTCAATTGATTATTTAATACTACATATGTTTACCATGCCTTAAATCAAGTTAAACACAATTTACATATAATTATTTATGTTTTCGCAGTGTTAGCTGAATATAACATTTTTGTGTACGTATTTATTATATAATAAAATATTCTGGAGTAGTTTCATTTCTGTGAACGTCATAGTTTTCAGTTAATAAGCTTTTTAATGGCTTTAAAAATAAAAAAAATTGTACATTTTTAAAACAATAATCTTGAATAAAAGAAGAGCAATTGGGAAATTCAGAAATGAATATCATACATAAGAAATTATCAGTAAGGAGTATAAATGCAATATGTAGCGATTATAATTTTAAAATTTCAATAAGTAAAACAAAAGTAATGGCATTTTGTGGAAGAAATACTCTGCGTGCAAAAATATTAATTAGAGACGAAATTATTGAACAAGTATCCCACTTTAAATATTTAGGATGTGACATCAGTTATGGGTATGATAAAGATATTGAACACAAAACACATCAGTTTCAAGCTATTTGTGGTACAATAATTTGAATAATAAAGCCCATAAACAAACAACATTAAAATTTTATAAAACAATGGCTGTCCCTGCCCTTTTGTATGGGAGTGAATCTTGGATTACCACTACCAAACAAGAAAGTAAAAACCAAGCAGCCGAGATGAAGTTTTTAAGAAGAGTAAAAGGCTGCACTAGAATGGACCAGATAAGAAACGAGGATATCCGTGAAGAACTCAAGATCTACTCCATAAAAGAAAATATATTTAACAACAAGATACAGTGTAGAACATGTAGAAAGATTGGAAGAAAACAGATTACCAAATAAAATCTTCCATTATTTTCCAAGAGGAAGAAGAGATGTCGGACGTCCTCGGAAGAGATGGTCTTAGATCTATTAGTGAAGACGGAACAGGCAACTCTTGCCTAATCCAGGAAGTGAAGAAGAAGAAGAAGAAGAAGAAGAGTATAAATGGTGTGTGTCTGCGTGCGTGTGTGTTTATATATATAGTGAAACCTGTCTTAGCCGGAACCTTTATAAGAAGGAAACCTGTAGAGATGGAAAACAAATCTCCAGAACGGTACGATTTTATATGTAAAATCGTCCTGTATAAGCCGGAAATTTTCAAAACGCGGAAATGGAATGGTTTTTAAAGTACCAATAGTTCAGTTTTACATCAGTAAGACGGAAAATTATTCTTAAGCACGTTCTAATTACCGTATTAATGACACACGTGAAAATTCTGCATATGACACTACTGCATTATACCGTTTTACCTTCTTGTGTTGCTTTTGTATTGGGGAGTACCCTTGCTTATGTGTGTCAATGGGGAACCCCTCGCTTTTCATTGCCTGTTTACGTAACCTGCGAGGTAGTTGGAAAACTCTTCGGTTTCTTCTCATTTTTGTGTAATAAAGTTGTTTTGTATTGCCGTGCAAACTGTGCTGTTACATACATTATTTTATCTGTATTTCAGTCCAATACGTTATGTCTTTAAAGCGTGCATGTAAAACCCTTATACTGCGTGAGGAAATTCAAGCTTGTAATTTTGGAACCCTTTATAAGAAGGAAAACTGCCAAGACGGAAATATATTTAAGGAACCGTCATGTTCCTTCATAGACAGGTTTTACTGTAATACCTATTGAATAAGTAAAGTATTCCCACTATAGGCCTCAGGAGGCCCTTGGGGTAGTGGGAGGTTAAGGCTCTCACTATTTCTAGACAATCGACACTTGATGTCAGCCGGGTTGTCAGCCTTGCGTGACGGCCGCCTTTATCCCAGAACAAGCGCCTGGTACTCATTTCCGTTAGGGGCTGAGTCGACCCCAGGGCCATAGTGCCGCCAGAAGGTTCTGGGTCAGTTTAAAAATCCTGACCCCCACCGGGACTTGAACCCTCGACCTTCCGGCTTGTAGCGCAGTGCCTTAACTACTACGCTACGGCGTGCCCCTCCATACCTATTGAATATTGTTGTATAATTTCATACAAATTTAAATAATTCTACTGATTAATTTTAATTACCTTATATAAATCATTAAATAAATTAAATCAATGTATCTCATATGATAAATTGTCAATCTAAGGGTTAATTAAATTGTATTACTCCTATATATTGCGACAAACAAAGGGCTACTACAACGATTTTTTAAATTTAGGGTTTCGCTGATATATTGATGTCTTGCTCGGATTGTATTAATCGCATATACACTGAGTTTCGTTCCAAAAATAAAAACTTGCTACCGCTAGAGCATTAACAGCACACACACTTATCCACACACAAATTAATTTATGTATTTTTTTCATTGAGAGATAAACAGAGAGAATAATTAAATAACAGTGATA
The DNA here is from genome assembly GCA_030220185.1 of Diploptera punctata. Classification (NCBI taxonomy): domain Eukaryota; kingdom Metazoa; phylum Arthropoda; class Insecta; order Blattodea; family Blaberidae; genus Diploptera; species Diploptera punctata. Next base: position 1,353,453 of record JASPKZ010002326.1, read on the forward strand.
CTACTTAATCTCTATGGCGAACCCCAGCAGGTAGGCCAAGAATGAGGTGGGAGAATAATATTAACCATTAATTGAGGGAATTAGATTATACAGGACATGACTGGAAAATACTAGTTTAGGATACGGATGTATGGGCCCTTATGTTCGCTCGGCAATGGACCTATGGGTTTGACAGTGCTAGTGAATTAGTTATGCATATTTTCATGGTTATTTTCAGTGTCTACTACATAGGTTCGGTGTAGATGCTAAATTTTTTCAAAATATTTCCTTGAAAACAGCTTCAATAGCTTCATATCTTCGGAATTTGCTAAAAGCTGACCAACATGACTCGCAATATTTCTCCGTTTATGTAGCGTATATTATTTGTAGTGCTATTATACATGAAAACAAAAACACATAAATTATATGGCGGAAGACCCTCGCCGTAGCCGAGTGGTTAAAAGATGCGATTTTATCGAGGTATTTGTGTCAGCATGTGACCGATGACCATCTAGCATCGTCTGGAATTTGGGTAGCTTCAGTAAATAGGCGCTTCAGGTTAAGAAACCCAGTTATAACGGTTGGAGGCCCAATGCTGACCACATGTTACCCTTACACTGGCAGGATGGTCGTCTACCTCTGTGATTAACACATATGGAGGCGAGGCCAGCAGCCAGCTGGTAGGCTACAGGCCTTCTAAGGCCTGCCCCCATGGTTTTTAGGAGTTTATTTGGCGGAAACGTGAATAAGAATTTGGTAAAGATGTCGGAAGAATGATATGGAACAGTTGAGTGTCAAAATAATTAGACACTTGCTACCATATTTGTTATAAGATACTATGACTACTATTTGCACAAGAATATCCGAGAACTCTACCGACAAACTTTCACAGGTCATTCAAAACGTTGACTGAGTGTTTTGAAACTGTCTGGTTTCTGTTGATTTATTACTAAATAATATGTTATTAAATATATCACGTCATTGGACCGTGATGACTTCTGGTAGATCACCAAGAAGTTAAAATTAGTTTTTTTTAATATGTCACCAGAGACCTTGGATTTCTTATATCAAAATACTCAACATCAGAACGTTTATCGATAGACTCCCGTTTCATCCATTTTTTTTTCTAAATTAAAAATACAGTTTTAACAAATGATCATCAGCATTAGAGTTAGGGCTGTTTCGGGATCAGGAAGTTTTAAAGTAATAATTTCATCTTCTTGCAGGCCTTCCTGCAGTTCTATTTCCTTCTGGATTATTCTGTAATAACAAGTTAGTTTTTAATTACACTGGTCAACACGATTTTTGTCTCATGAGTACCAATAGTTGTACTTAATGCAGGTTTTTTTATCGTGTTTTCAAGTATGTATTCGGAATTTCTCCGTCACCCACAGTTTTTTTATTCCAATTTTAATTAATTGATTTAAATAATTATTGTTTAATAAACTTTTTTCGTCCATTTGTCCATTGTAAAATAAAACCAAATGAGCTAACTAAGGAGATTTCAGCTATGGAAAAGATATATCAAGGCAAATGGAATCCTAATATGCTGGCCGATTATTGTTGGATGCTTCACGGGCGAAATATAGCAGAAAGTAATTTCTTACTTTCTAGGTGAGACCGAATATTCGAATATTGTGTAGTTACGAGTGTAGAAAATATTAAAGTGTTTGAAATTATAAATTCCTGTCTCTCGAAAACCTTGCGTGATGGAGAAAAACCGATATCACATTTGAATGCAGGAGAAAAAATACTATCAGAATCACACATTTTTCTTTCTGAGACAAAAAACGTTTCTTTTTGTTGCTCAGTGTAATTTAATAAAATTTCTTGAGAAGCATGGTGACGGCATGCCAGCGGGTTTGTTCAGTACAAAAAATGGTGTTCTCCATTAGCACTTGTCACTAAAAAATATAGAATTCGTAAACTATTTGTCTCAAGTCTAAATCTAGATCCTGTCCGAGTTTTAGAGTATGGCTTATGTATAATTAAAGGGATGGCAGTTGTAAATTTAACGCAGCATTTCCTGGAATTACTTTCAGATTAAATTAAATAAAATATTTTCATCCTGAGTGATGTGGTTCATTAATGATGTTAAATCAACATTCTCATACATGGATAACTGTAATTAAATAAACATTTTAACCGTTCAATGAATATAAAATAATTTACACGAGTCACTCTCGTTTCAAAACACCTTCTGAATATTTACTTACTTGTTCCTTTGAGCAGACACCGTGTGTTGTAATAAAGCATGACTCCGACTTTTATGTGGGCTAAATAATAATTTTTTTACACGATCACTTATTGATGAATCAGAGAGTTGTAAAGCTGAAGTAGATAGCAGGTTAGTACAAGCACGAAGAGCCATAAAAATGTTGAATGGAGTACTGTGGAGTAGGACCATGTCAAACCACACGAAGAAGAGGATTTTGAAGTCTGTTGTGGAAAGCATAATGACTTATGGTGCTGAGGGATGGACTTTGGTAGAGGGACAAAAAACTAAGATCTTGGCAGTGGAGATGGATGGAATAAGACGCAGTGCCAGGGTATCCAGGTTGGAAAGAAGAAGAAATGAAGAAGTGAGGCAGATGATGGATATGGAGGAGACAGTGGTGGAAAGGATCGAAAGACGAGCTCTTCAGTGTCAGGAGAATGGAGGATGATAGGTGGCCCAAAACTCTTTTGGAATGGTCACCTTCTGGTAGAAGGAAACGGGGTAGGCCAAGAACAACTTGGAGAGTAGAGATCCATAGATTGATGAACGACCGAGGTCTGGAGGAGGATGAATGGCGTGATCGGCAAGAATGGCGAATGGGAATACAAGGTAACCGCTGAAAAGTGGAGAGGCCCTCAAAAGTAAAAAATAAGTACACGATAGTGCGTTCTGTCATACTTATAGCAATGGCGACCATGATTGAAAGTTCAATTTCCTAAATTTAAGGGTTGCCAACCTATAAATAACTAAATAACTATGTTGTAATATTACATATTATCTACCTCGTGCGGGAAGTAAAACTACTGCCCTTTATGTATAAGACGTACAATGTATGTGCAAAAATATATCCAAAAGTAGTGTTAATATACATTATACGAAACAAATCACTGCAATTTAAACGAACTGAAATTTATTTGAAAGAATATAAAGCAATACATTTGTACTTGCCGCCATTTTATAACTGGTTGGTGTCACGGCCTGCTGTAGTTTCAGTTAAGTTATTTTCGGCATTTACCGAATAAACATTGGCCACACTGTTAACGTTAGCCAGTTATTTACAATGAACACAAATATTTCCAACAAGTGTGTTATTATTTTACTATTATTCATTATTTTTAAAATACCATCTTACAAAAAAGTATGTATAATGCACGTTTGTGAAGTATTTTACAGAATCTCGGTCTTCGCTTCTGTAAAAACCAAAATGTATTTCGTTTCTTTAGAAGAACATATCAATAAATTCCATTACTAATATTATTTTACTCTGTTTAATGCATAAAACTCCATCTCTAAATATTGAAACAATTGTTCAGAAGACTGTTTCTGTTTGTAGAGTAAGTTATAAAATAATACCTCTACACATATTATGAACTATGGCCTTGAATGAGCTATGTTCATGTTTGGAAAAATTCTAAAATAGCAGAATACAGCTAACGGGAGGAGTGGGAGAGCATGAAAGGACTTTTGTGCGGATCAGAATAGATGTTAGCATATTTCCATGTCAATAAGTTCTTTGTGACATTCATTTTTTTAAAAGTATAGAGAAATATCTGGATGGTATCCAAAGTTTAAAGAAACATATTTTTACATGTATGATGCTATATCAGTTTATCCTCCGTTAGATGAGAAAAGTCAGCTCCACATTGCTTGTCTGGATATGTTGACCTACTATTGTATAGATAATCATTTGTGACATTATTTCTAAGGAAATATTTTTATAAATGTCCAAGTTATTTCAAACAGATCATAGTTCCGGATATTCTAGGTTTGAGATCATTTCAAAACGCAAATATTGTAACTTGAAAACAAAAATAACACGATTTCAGCTCTCAGTCACGTGACTGAAAACTTAGACATCGCAAGCAGTCACAAACACATAAATGATGTATACTCTTAGACATAGCATGTGACCAATATCTGGGGTGTCTGATATAATAATAATAATAATAATAATAATAATAATAATAATAATAATAATAATAATAATGCTTTACTTTAGCTGGCAGAGTTAAGGCCATAAGGCCTTTTCTTCCACTCCACCAGCGAATAGTAGAATTATACAAAAATTACATAAAATATTACAATTTGAAGCTATTATTAAAATACAGACTAAACAAAATACAATGATGGTGTGATCTAATACTAGCTAATACTAACAAAAACATAGAATATAATAGGCCTACAATTAAAATTATATAATATACAGTAAGTAGCTTCCTAGATGATTATGTATAGATTGCTCTATATAGTTGTTATGCAGTGAATATTTTCATTGTGTCGAACTTAAGATATCAGTTAATTTGGATTTGAATAATGATGCGATTTACAGTCCCTGACATGACTGGGAAGTGAGTTCCATGCTCTAGTCATATATATTGTGTAAGATTCAGAGTATAGACAGGTCCTGTGCTGTGGTATCAAAAGTAAAGAAGAGTCTTGTGATCTTGTTCCTAAATTGTGATGAGCCGATACATTTTGAAAACGTGTTGTTAAGTAACTTGGCAAATATGTGTGCAGAATTTGGAATAGTATGGTGTGTGAATGTATAGTTCTTCTGTCATTTAGGCGTAGCCTATATAAGAGAGTACAACAGAGATAATGTATGTCAGTCTGTATATACTCGTACATCCCCATGTTGCGCTTGTAGGAGTTACTCAACGAAGGATAATGGTTACGCTTGTTTGCCTAAAAACTTAAGTGAATTAAAAAGGTTAGCTCATAGACTCATGGTGAAATCTAGTAAGAAAATAAGGTTACGTCGAAGAGAAATACGGTTTAAGTTTACTCGGAGGATCTAATTTAGATTTATGGTTCTATCATGAGCCCGAAAATCTTTCGATTTGGGACTTACGGTTTAAAATTCGAATCATGGTTATGATTTTAAATCCTAAAACATCCATAACACTGTGGCTGGGTTGAATCCTGAACCCTCCGTACCTGATTGAAACGCGTAACCCCTTGACCATAGAGGCAATTCATAATATTAGTCGATACAAATGTTCGACTTTATTTTTGCTAATGATCAAACAGAAGATAATATACAATAACAATGTATAGGTCTAGATAATACCAAAATGGAATGTTTTAACAAGCTAACTATATATGTACAATCAAAACATAGATAACTGCTTTTAAAAGGAAGATCCCTGTTAGATTGAATATAAAAAATGGGGGGGAATATATTACAATGCGTTTCTTGAATTATTAGGATGTGAAAATAGTTTTAAACTTAACAAAAAATACAATTTTCTAAATGTAAAGCCATTTGTGGAACAATTAAAACCATTTAGGAAGAAAAACTAGGAAATAAATACAAATGCAATTTTTTGAGATTTTGACTTCGCGTAATCTAAGTATTATGGACTGTGGACAATAAAAAAAAGATATACAGTCTGCAGAGATATAATTAAGAGATTTGCAGTAAGATTAGTAAAGTAAGAAATGAAACAATAAAATTCAATTAGATTTTTTTTCAGTAACGACATACACGAAAATAAAACCAAATATAAACATCACGTTGACAGAAACACAGTGGATTAATTACCACAGAAAATGGTGAATTACCAATCTATAGCAAATATAGATTTAGATAAACTTTGTAGGAGGTTGATTGATTATAAAGACAGGAAGAGGTGATATCACCTAATCCTGGGAATAAGAAGAAGCTAATATGTGAAAACACTTACTGCATGCCAAATCCGTCCGAATATAAAGTCACTGCTCCATGAAACTAAAGCTTGGCAGCGAACAAAATCCAGTGCTAATGCATTCTTGCCTAGATTATACATTTCTGACTACCCAGGCTGTTTTTTATCCTCTTCCCCTCATTCTTAACAAATCAGCGTCAATACCCGTATTGCTTGACCTGGAATTGGCGTCAGCAGCAAAATAGTGCTATGTAATAATGATAACTAAGGAAAGGAATTTGAACTGCGGCACCTTTCCAAAAATATAGCTGTTTATATACCAATAGTTCAATATATGTATTTTAGGGGATGAAATGAAGCGAAATGGGCACAATTTATTGCACTTCTTTTGCACCTTTTCGTGAGATTACTACATTTCGCCAACTTCTCCCTCTGTTTTTATTCCTCAGCACCTTTTAACCCATTCTTTTCTGCGTTTTAAAAATAAAGAAAAACTATTTTTATATGCTTTCCGCTTTCTAGCAACTGAGGGTCAGTAACCCACCCTAAACCATGTGACATGTATACATGGACTACACCGTGTTTGAGAAAGTATCAGGGAGAATTATAGCAGAGTAATGACTTCATTGCTGGTCTGAAGAAGATTCATGTAAAGGCCCCCGAGTCGTCAAGTTTTGTACCAAGAAGTTACTGGGCTCCAACTTTCACAATTCCCTGTATTGGAAAGGTGGGGTACGTGGATAAGATAGGTAGTTTTCGTATGCGAAAACTTATAAAATCAAATGTTCCCTAGATTCAACAGATGCAGCAGCTATCAAGGAGGCTCAACTGTTACTCAACATCGAAGATTTAGAGTTGAAACTATTCGCAGTACATGACTACCAAGTATTTGTCTGATGTGATTCAGAGTTTGGTAGAAGAAGGTATGGAGAAGGAAGAACAGTGGAAGAAGTTGATGAGTGTTAGGTACAAACTTGAGATGGATTTGCCAAAGTCAAATTCGAATTAAATTTGAAGAACAATCCGAATGTGGAAACCTTTGCAACTTTAACTGAAGTCCCTTTACAAGTGCTTACAAGATATGCTCCATTGGCGTTTGTAGATGTCAAACGGAGTTTATCTACATACAAAAGCGCCAACGACTTACTCTCAAAAACATAGAAATGTTGTGTGTAATCCGATTTAATATTAAGTTCAACCAGTAAAAGATTATGTTTGCCTCCTAAATATATTTACTTATTGAATCTACTACAGTGTTGGATAAATTACTACGAATCGCCTCTTACGGACTCTATAAAGAACAAAAATTTTGGTGTAAAATTCTATGCATATAGTATTCTAGAAACTAAGTTCATGTAACTAGTTTAAACCTTAATGCAGTTGTTTCAGCAGCACATTTTTATGCATATTTTTGTATGAATTTTTCTCCCTTTACGACCAAAACTTGCACCTCAAAATCTTTTCCCCATTAACAATATCATTACTTAAGTGAACACTTCCCAAGCTTACAACTAAATCACATATTCAAGGAGATTTCCCTACAAAGCTTGGTTGGAATATAATTCTAATGTAGCGCAGCATAAATACCTTTTTTTTCTGCCAACTTACAGTACAAAAAAAAGAATTTAAGTATTTAAGGCCGGTTAGATTCCGTGTCTAAGATCGTACAGTTGCTTCCATTAATATTTGAGCCCACAGTTCTTAAAGATGCTGTGTTATTTTGTAATATAGTATTGAAGTAATAATAATATCTTAATTGACCATATTTGGTTCGTCTTCCGGGCTTATAGGCCGTGGTCTGGTTGTCTTCTTACTCGACGTTTCGTCTACTGCTGCGGTAGACCTCATCAGGAGATACTGCGTGCTCTCTGTGAACTCCTCAACAGTCGGCTGCAGACTGGCTGGTTGTTGGAAACTGTCTCTTTATTTATAGCTAAACCCCGGGTGGTGGGGGGGGGGTTTTCTGCGCGGACCGAGTTTTTTTGCTGTTGTGCCGATTGCAAGACAACCAGACCACGGCCTATAAGCCCGGAAGACGAACCAAATATGGATCAAGACGCCGGCCGTGAAAGCCTACAATAAGACAACCAGACCACGGCCTATAGGCCCGGAAGACGAACCAAATATGGATCAAGACGCCGGCCGTGAAAGCCTACAATTAAATATCTTAATTCATTAAAAAAATTAAATTTGCAAACATTATGTAATGAATCGAAAATAGTCCTCGGTTTTGCCTGAATAAAAACAAACGTTTAATTTTGGTATAATTTACTACAAATACGTTAATATAATTTCAGAAAGAGATGTGTTTTTTATACAGTGACGAATTATTTAATGCAGTCTGGATTTGATCTGGGATTATGTTACATTAATGCATACAAAATGTTAAAAATTCAAAGAAATTTTGTAATACTAATGTAGAATAGATATTAAAATTCATGTTTAAAAATAAAATTTGTTAATGAAAATGTAGACATAAGATAAGTAAATAAGTATATATTATTATAGTCAAAAATAAATATTAATTGCAGCAAATGCAGTAAAGTCAAATTAATAATATTCTCACTCAACAAAAACCCAGAAACAGTATTAAAGTGAATGTATTATTTGATGGCAGATAAATAGGCATTGTTGGATAATCATTTACCAATCACTTGGCTTTTCTAGATGTGAAGTTACAATACACCACTGTATATTTATTTCTCTGCGCCCCAAATGTCTATCAAGTAACATTGATTGCCAAATATATATTTTGAATGAAAATATAATTTATTTGCACGATAGTACGTTTTGTCGTTCTTACAGCAATGGCCACCATGATTGAAAGTTCAATTTCCTAAATTTCGGGGATGCCAACCTAAATAATTATACTGTAATATTACATATACCTACCTCGTGCGGAAAGTAAAACCATTGTTTTATATGTATACTATGTACAATGTATATACAAAAGTATATCCAAAAGGCAATGTTAACATACATTATACGAAACAAATCACTACATTTTAAACTGTACTTTATTTGAAGCAATATAAAACAATAAATTCGTATTTGCCACCATTTTATGACTCATTGGTGTCACGGCCTGCTGTAGTCTCAACTGAATTATTTTCGGCATTTACTATATAAACATTGGCTATAATGTTAACGTTTGTCAGTTGTTTATAATGAATGCTAATATTTCCAACATAAATATTATTTTACTATTATTTATTATTTTGGAAACATTAATGGGTAAAAATGATGTAAAACGCACCTTTGTGAAGTGTGTTACAGAATCTCGGAAATTAAAAATCTCGTCCTCGCTCGGTTTTTAATCATATCCTCACTTCTGCAAAAACCACTCCCAACCTCACATTGTAATATGCTACTATCTTTTAAGTTATATCTGTGTAATGTAGCGATTAATATGATAGGAGACATATAAACTAAGATACAACTCTAATATGCATGGAACTGAAACTAAAATGTTCCGAAATTTATTAAATTGTTATTAAAATTAAATAAATCTATAAATAATGAAAATAGAATATATTACTAATATCGCTATAAAATACGTATGTGGAAAAGTAGAAATATATCCAGGTAAAAATTCCACGTACATTTGTCTAGAATAAAATACTGTAAAACGCTACCTGCTATACAAATGACAAATAAAGAGGTATTGTCAGAACTCTACCTACTACACAACTTACAAATAATATAGGAACACAAAAAGGGTATTGTCAAAAGAATATAACTAATTCCAATTAGCAGTCTATACAACTAATAAGAAATATTCAATCTTTAAGAAATGATAACATTAGTTAGCTATTAAAAATATTAAAAATCTATTGACCAATTCTTAGAAACCAATTAACGCTACTAAGCAATTCAAAGGAATGATGATAAAGAATTTCTACCTGTCTAGTACAGACAACAAAAGACATTCATTCACCTCTAGAAAAGATAATCTCTTAACATTGACAGTTTACAAAGAAACTGATAAACATTTATCTATTAAATATCAAAGAACCAATTTACCCAGTTCTTAGAAATGTTATACATACTAGTAAATAATATTATTGTAACATAAATATATATTCAATTGTAAGGAGTGAATTCGAGAAAAGTGGGAGGAGCCACCGCCTTTATAAGCGAGAACTTATATCAAGATACACTCACTATCATTATCAGTGACTCTGTGTTCAATGTTGGAACATCGTAGACCTGCAGACCGCGATCTCCGATTCAGTTTAAATATTAGATTCTTCCGAGAAATAGTTAAATTTAAAGTTATAGTCCGTTAAGCATTTGGACTTTGAAAATATTGATTCGAGCACGTGGACCTCTAAGTATTTCATCGACTCCACTCATAGATAAAACGTTGTAACTGTATTATCAAAAGTGTATTTCTCCGTAAATAAACAGTTTCTTGGATTCGTTAAAATTGAGTGTACATTTATACGTTGTTCTTTTGCTTATAAAGAGTTCATAACCCTGAGATCTTTTGCCTACCACCGAGCTCCGGTACAGTAAATCTCATGTTATAGTTCGATATTAAATTAACACCTGGTGGGGAAATAAATCTTATTTAGTCGACCACGTATGCACATCATTGAGTTGTCCATCTAAGTTTAGTACCAACTGTGACATGTCTGTATCTTCGGGTTTTTACAGCTGCTGTCGTCTTCCCGTGCCAAACCTTCAAAGTCTAGGATCTTGGGAATCTTCGATGCTTAGCCCTCTTGCTTGCATTAATGTCTTCATGTTTTCCTTCCATGTTAACTTTGGTCTCCCTCTTTCCTTCTTTCTGTTCGGATACCATTCATATAGTTGCTTCGGCTATCGCTCATCTTCCATTCTTAAAACATGTCCTAACCACTTTAATTCCTTCACCTCAATTCTTTCAATTATGCTTTATTCTGCTTCCATTGTGTTTCTAATTTCCTTATTTGTGACATGTTCTAATTTAGACTTTCTGGCACTTCTGCGTAAATAATCAATTTTTAGAGCTATTAGTATATTCTTGTAGTACTTATTGATTGTCTATATCTCACTTCAATACATTGCAACAAATTCCACCAATGTTTTACCAATATATTTTTTTGTGTCTTTCCAAATATGCTTATCCCACCATATGGAATTTAACGATGATATTATTTTGCCACTCAATTCAATTCTGTTTTATGTTCTCTTTGCCTATACCTTCAATGTTATCCATAATTATTCCCAAATATTTAGTTTGTTTCACTTGCTTTATTTGGATTCCTTCTTCCAATATTAAATTTTCTCTTTCATTGCCATTTATTGCCAGATATTCTATTTTTTGTAAATTTACTTTCAGACACCATGATTCATATGTGTTTTTCAACCTTTTTATCATGAATCAATATATTTAATAGTAGACATAGTTTTAAAATAAAATCATCACCATTAAAATTTACAACATAAATTATCATAATTAAAAATTGGGAAGCAATTTTATCAGCATTTACAGTTAAATGTTTATCATCATACCTCTTTTCAAGATTAGAAACTTAAGACTTTTGGCTTCTCTGAATCGATAAAACTAGTGAAATCTGAATTTTATCGGCTTGCACAGTCAAACAGTGAATATCAATATTGTATTATAGGGTGTTAAAAATGACGTTTACTACGTTTCAGGGATGATAGAGGAGGAAAAACAATTTTTTTTATCTGAAAAAAAGTTTGGTACATGCACCGTTTTGACGCTAGATGGTCTTACGTGTAGATGGCTTGACTTCCGTCACAACACGCACCGATTAGTTCTGTTTGTGCTGCTGTGTCTGCAACAAGTTGAAAGGGTGATCACGGTGTCAAGAACACTTGCTACGATAAGTACAGTAAGTACGTTTGCGTTTACTATCCATTCTCGTGCCTCAGCATACCTCCAATTTTGAAACGTGTTTACGTTTGTACTACATGGCAGTTTTTATTTGTTGTAGTGCACTGTACACAACTGATACATCACAGATGTACATTATAAACTAGCTTACGGACATGCATATTCTGCATGGGGCGACACGCGGGAATAGGCGTGCAGCACGACGCCTTTACGCAGATAGGTTTTCGATGAGGAGGTTACCATCTCCCAGCTCCTTGTTTGGTTGGTCCCACGTGTCCAGTTTCATTCATACGGGCATCAATTCGTTGAAACAGAACATGAGATGGTAACCTCCTCATCGGAAACCTTTCTGCTAAAGGCATCGTGCAGCACGTGTCTCCCCATACAGAAGATGGATGTCTGTAAGCTCGTTTAGAGTGTACTCAGCCATTTGTGATGAAAATCAAAGCTTGTGGAACACACAAATATAAAAAAAATGGATACTCTGGAATTTACATAACATAATATTGAATCATTACTAACACTACTAATACAAAATTGATGCATTTTCTCTTAAAGAAAATAATGTTTTATAGAATCATAGGCAAAACTGAAATCAAATAAAATACCAACAACATATTTGAATGTTTAGTTTTATATGATTTATAACACAATTATAAAACTTTTTGTGTACTTAATGGAAATTAGAGGACAGTAAATAATTAAAACGAAATAAAAATTCTAGGAACTCGTTAAAAACAATTTTTACATATACAGGTACGCAGGCATTTACCGAATCCCATGACACATTACTGAATAGTCAATATAAGTTTTCAATATTACTGGTATTGGTGGAATAAAACATATTTCTCGAAACTTGTTTATTGGTATTACAGATATATTTAGATCTGATAAATAAAATCCAAGGTGCGTATAAAATTATTTTCTGCATATCGTGCTGATAAAAACTACAGTATGCTACTAGAATATAATTTAATGTATCACAACTGAGGATATAAAAATGTTCTCAAAACGTTATAAGCAGCGTGTTAGGTTCACAATTCACAATATTTACGTCATCACTTATAACCTTTCATAAAAACAAGAACTGCAAGAGCTATCTTCTGAGCATTCAGGAAAAGTAATAGGATCTTTGTCTCCATGTAGCAACAAGTCTAGAAAGTTCTTGGTCTACCAGCAGGCTACTGTGTTAATCAGAGGACGATCATTCAGTCAGATATAGGGATGACATATAGTCAGCATGTCTGGTTCCAACAGTCGTTATAGCTGGATTTATCAACCAGGACCATTACCCTTTGTAGCAATTCAAATTACTTATGACACTGGGAGAATACTAGTGCCATCGTGACCGAAATTAAACGAGAATATTTTTTCTTCAATGAAGACTCCAACCAACGCAGTTCTGCATCAAGCCATGTCTTAAATCGCCAGCATATGAGAGGCAGGATAACTTTCAAAGAGACTTAAAACATTTTAACGCTAATGGAGTTCGAATATTAGCGAATTCCGAACGAAATTTTACAGAGATTTTTCTTATAAAAATATTAAAAAATGTTTACAACTGGGCCTATATTCATCGATCTTACTTACTACACACCGAAAAAAAAACACAACAAATATATAATCAATACTCTAGTAGCTACAGTATGGAATTAGGATTATAGGCAGAGTTCGTTAACCAAGAATATCGGACCATTAAAAATGAGGTTCATGCAAAAACAAAACTTTTAAAATTATTTTATCGGCCGCAATTTTCGATTTTCGTAACTGCCTCTATACATGCAATTGAAATTAAACGAGAAATATATTTTACAAAAATCAGTGAAATCCGACTACTAGAAAGCCGAGATTAAAAACAGCTTTAACGGCTGCCGCCGTGTTTTTCTCGCAACAAACCTGAATATGTAGGATATAATTAAGAAAAGAAAATATATATAGCGTAAACCAATAAAATTGGACCATAAATTCGACTCACTGAGGAATTCCTGCGTGAAGGACATTTTCAATTTAATAGTGGAATTAACACTCTCGGAATTAGTAGTAATTGGTGACAGAAATGCAGATAAATAATGAAAAATGCTAACAGTTCTCTGGTATGATAAATAATTACTAATAATGCTTTTAAATTCTATTAGTAAATAAAAAAGAATGAGCCGGATTCTTAGCCCTTAAATTGGCAAAACACAAATTTCTTCCGTTAGTTATTTGAATGTGGCGGACTGCAGTGAAAACGGAATCTTGTGTAACTGTTACATTGTATAATTAGACGCACATTTAAGAATACAACTGCATTTCAACTTAAAGAACTATAAATATCTTCAAATTTATACTATTTTATTGTCAAAACAATATAGAATAAAACGAAATGAAATTATCATCAGAAAAAGAACACTAATAATACATATTCAATCAGAAAGAAACCATCAACACATTGAAATAGAATGCAATATCTAAAGATAATACAATAGCACTGATATATATATATATATATATATATATATAAGATAAAAAAATACCTCAAATTTACACTAAATTCATCCACTTAAATCTATAAAATCCAAAGCTTGAGAGGGTGCGTCATGCTTTGTCACAAGTCTTCAGATGGAATTAAAAATACGACTCTAAAATTCAATACATCAAATAAACAAAACTATATTCAACAAGAATCTGGATGGAGGCTTGTTAATGTCCAACCACTAGGCCTTTGCTTGTCGATCTACGTCTAGTTATTGATGGCAGAGGATAAATCACTATCATTAACGACGAAATACCATATATCAAAAGATCTAAAGAGGGAAAGATAGCCCTAAAGTAGCTGGAAGATAATAAAATAGACAGATTTAATATCCCTTCCCAACTGTCGAGGACGCTTCCAGGGAACTGGAAGTTTCCTCGACGAGATCTGAAGGAGATTCAATATCTGGGAAGTTTTACTACGTCTATAACACAGTCTAGTCTAGTCTAGTATAGTTTTATTTTTGTTCGTATTCTTCTGATTTATTTAAAATATTAAGTTAACTTAACCAACTGATGTATCCAAAAGGATGCATTACGAATTTAAGGGTTAAGAATGTCATTATTAATACATACTTGCTATTCGATCTAATTAAACATGAACAATATTCCATACAATCTTAAGAGGGAGGGACGGAGGCCATGCAAATCGGATCTCCATGGAGAAGATGCCGCTGCAGGATGATCCAGTATTAACTCTTCTACCACAGAAACTAATCCTTTTCTCAAACTTGAAACTCGCACACATATTGTTTAAGTTTCGAGTTTGCGTTTGTATCATATAGAGGGACAGTGCAATCCAATCCAGTTTAGTTAAGACATACAGTACCTACCATTACGTATTCTTTTGTAAACAAATGCAGTGCAGCTTAGTTATGAAATACAGTAACTACCAAAACGTATTCGTCTGTGATTCACATGTCGTGATTTCAGATAAGCTTCGGCAATATATCTTTTTATCCACCCCAGATTCTTAAAATATTGTTCTGCCCGCCCAGGCCACGTTATAACAGAGTGTGAAGGTCGAGGATCAGTATAGGTCGCGCAAGGGATTTTGAAGAATGTCCTTGACCGTAAATCCAATCGGAGAGCCTATCCAGACTGCTCAGCTGTGAATTTTCTGCCTGCCACGCGTACAAACAAAACAGTTCATCTTACAAAACATGTACAGTCCATAGAGAATTATAGTGAGACGCGGATGTGTTGATTTTATATTTTAAACCGTAGACTATAATTAAAATATGTTGTACACTTGCTGCCTGAAGTCTTAAAATTATAGTGCAATGTGAATATCGGGTCTTCTCAACGTGGAGCCGCTACTTATTATAGCCACCCAAATGTCTCATGATGCTGGGTGGGCACCGGTCCCATACTGGCAGAAATTCCTTGAGAACATTTTTTCCCCCATGGAGACTCGAGCCAGCGCAAGTCCCGTAGCTCTGCGCCAAGACATCTTGTCTTAATCACATGGCTATGGCGCGGGGAAGACTATAGATGGTTTAAATTAAAGTGACATTTAGTGGTTATTTAAAACATTAACAGAGAGATATAAACCAAATATAGAGTGTGTGTGTATGTATATATATATATAGTGAATATACTTCCTCCACGTATAAAGATGTCCTAACTCACGGGCACTATCGAACCCGTAGGTTCATGGCCGCGCGAACATAAGCTCTCCATACATCCCTATCCTGAGCTAATGTTTTTCAATGATTCCCTGTAAAATCTACGTCCCTCAATTCATAGTTAACGTTATTCTCCCGCCTCATTCTTGGTCTACCAACTGGGCGTTTTCTCTCTGGTTTTCGGACAAGAAGCTTCCATGCACGTATTTCATTCCCCATTCGTGCCACATGCAGTCTACGATAAAGATTACCTATATTAATTAATTTTTGTAGTGAGATTTTAAAAATATTTAGCAGTGACTGTATTTGATATTCGCTAGCGAGCAGCTAGCGAGGGGGGGGGAGTTAGCAATGACGTGTGGTCAAACTTCCCATTGGCTGAGACCTACAACTGGTTAGTACAGGACTCGCATCAAAGCTCTCATTACAAATTGCATTCCTCAGGAATCATTGCTACACCTATACAGCCTTCACAGAAACAGTCTTATAATTAGAAGACGAAATGTGATTACTAAAATAATTATGTATGTAATATGCCAACAGTTTTCATAAACACTTTCATATGTAAGTAGCTAATAGTCGGCGTGCGTTGCTTCCCTATATACATGAAATGTTAAAGGTTAATACTATATGCTGAGACGATTGAAACATGGCAGTTGCTAGTCAGATTTTAATTTGTGGCTTCAGGTAAACTTCCACTTCTATTTGTCGGGTTTAGCTCATTTTTGGACAATACCTACCTGGGTTTATTTAAATTGGGTATAAGGAGTTTTGTTGTGAAACGTTGAAAAATGTGACCGCTAGAGCGATTTTTAAATTTTCAATTCATGAGAACTCCTACACGTAATGGTTTTAAGAGGTCCAATTGTGAATCTAAACCATCGACGGATCCAATCAGACGCATAAAAAATCATCAAAATCCACCCAGTCGTTTAGAAGGAGTAGAGTGACAGCACGCGTACAGAATAATTATATATATATATATATATATATATATAAAGATATGATGATAAACGTTGATGCGATGAAGAATCCAGCTAAACTGAAGTGGAACAGACAGAAGGCCTAGTCCTTGAAATAATTTGTTGATTACATTAATCAAATATTGGATTGTTAAACAATTTTTTTAGTTCAAAACTGATTTTTAATATCCTAACGTGATTTCTTATAGCCATATTTATCATAGAGATTTATAAATTTAATGGGAATTAGAATATAATCAAGAATTAAATTATATAGGAACACATTGAAAGAAATATTAACATCTATGCAGGCATAAAAATCCCACGAGGCATTACTTAGAAGGATTTCAATGTTCTTATATCAAAACCTAAGTACATTGAAATTTTATAACATGTCTGTTTGCGCGATAGTGCGTTTTGTCGTACTTACAGCATGATTGAAAGTTCATGTTGCTACATTTCGAGGTTTTGCCAACCTAAATAACTATACTAGAACAAAATAAATATACTGTAATATTCCATATTAAAAAACGCGTGTGGGAAGTAAAACCACTGCCCTCTATGTACTACATACAATGTATACACAAAAAATATCCAAAAGGCAGTGTTAAATTACATTATAAGAAACAAATCACTGCATTTTAAATGAACTGAACTTTATTTGAAATAATATAAAGCAATAAATACATATTTGAGGCCATTTTATCATTAATTGGTCTCAAAGCCTCCTGTAGTTTCAACTAATAAACATTTCCGACACGTTAGTCAGTTGTTTACAATGAACGCAAATATTTCCAACAAATATGTTATTATTTTAGTATTATTTATTATTTTGAAAACACCATCGCACAAAAAATAATGCACAACGCACGTTTGTGAAGTGTTTTACAGAATCTCGGAAATTAAAAACCTCGCCATCGCTCGGTTTTCAAACATTTTCCTCGATTCTGTAAAAAGAAAACCACTTCCCAAACTCGCATCGTAATATACTATTATTATTTTGAGCCAAGAAACAAAACAATCAGCTGCGAGTTTTAACTACAAGTAAGCGACATCGAGAATCAAATTTCTTGGAGGGGAGGGTAATGAAATTTAAAAGTTATACTTGTGGCAAGAAGTAATAGACTCTAAGTATTAAAACATACGATTAATAGTAATAACTGGAATGCGCACAAACGTGCACATGAGTCTATAACTAACATATGGACCCCAAACGGTACGTACCCCTCTAAGGTGTAATGAATAACATGTGATTTTGGAGTGGGGATGGTGACTTTATGGGAGGAGTCATCACCCTTATAAGGCGAGGATGCGTGTGAAAACTCTCTCACTCTCATACGGTAGAACGTAGAGGGGTACGTACCATTCGTTTGAGGTTCCTATGTTGGTAATAGACTCATGTGCACGTTTGTGCGCATTCCAGTTATTACTATTAATCGTATGTTTTAGTACTTAGAGTCTATTACTTCTTGCCACATACTTGAAAGCCCTTGCTGCAGGTAGGAGTGAGTACCGAATATAAGGACAGGTAGCGTTTGCGATTTTCCAAGTAGGCCTACTACTGCCGAGCTGACATTCCATAAAGTACAGGGTGTCCCATTCAAACCTCCGACATTTTAATTAATCATAACTAACAAAGTATGCGGAATTATGAAACGAGGTTGGTATTAAACGAAACAGAAGCTCAAAGAATTTTCATTAACACACATTAAAACACCTCTATATGTGCACCATTTGTTCAGTATTTTCTTTTGAAACACGTGTACGAGCACCTTCTGTTCTTTTTTAACGTTTCCAGTCGCCAGAAACTTCTCAAGCCATGCCTTAATGGTTTTCCCATCAGGTGCATTTCCTCCATGTTCTTTCCGGTTATTTCTTTGCACTGTAATAATGTACTTCGTCTCTGTATACCAGAAAACAGTTTATGCTGGCCATTTTGTTTTATGTCATTATTGTCCAACATGCGACAGATGATTTAATTGCAATAATGAAAACAAAAATTGTTTGAGTTTCTCTTTCTGTTAATACCAACTTCATTTCATAATTCCGAATAATTTGAGAGTTATGATTAATTAAAATGTGGGAGGTTTGAATGGGACACGGTGTATTCTGGTCTTGTTCTCAGTATCTTGAAGATGGAATTAGTAGCTAATTTTTGGTACATTTCATCCTTACTATATGTCCACATCGCCATTAAAACCTGAAGGTTGCTTTCGATATAAGAATGTTGATAATGCCGTCGTTAGTAGAGAATTAAAATGAACATTAAACATATTTTGATTCCCTTACAAATCAAAGATGCTTAAATGTTCTTACTTCAATAATTACATAATTATGTTTTATTGCATTACATTAAACGTATTTATCGATATTGCTTTATTGCAACTATTGGCAGCTGAGAACGTAGCTTCCATCGTTAATTCGTTTATCCTATATGTAATACCATATTAATATCTTATTCTGCATACCGGCGTTTGTGCGGTGCCCAATCTAAAAACATATTTTTAAGTTTTTTTTTTTTTCAAATGGCCCCAGGTTGTCATTTCGACATTTCTGGTGTTCTCTCCTGGCATGGCGTACATGTAACCCACTTCTGAGGTTGGGGCGCCTGGAAGGCGGGGTTATGCTGCCCCGATGATATGAGAGAGATGGTAATGGCATTGATGTGCCAGGAGAGGCCTTAAACTAAACTTAAGCTAATTATGCGAATATGATATTGATGATAATGATGTTCGGGGACCGTTTGGGTCTTAAAGTTTCCTGGCATTTATCTTATAGGTGAAGAAAAACCCCGAAAAGGACCTCACCCAGGAAACTTGTTCCGAACGGGATCCGAACCCGGGCCCACTGCGTGACAAGGCAGCACGCTACCTCCAGACCACAGCGGTGGACTAATTAAAAATTAAATTACTTTAAAATATAATTTTAGTACAGTTTTATTAGGACGCAAAATAAAACATAATTATGTAATTTTAGAAGTAAGAATATTTAAGCATCTTTGATATGTAAGGGAATAAAAATCGTTAATTAATGTATTTATTTATATGCAGAATTTTAATGTTTACACATCTTTCTATGCCTAAAGTTTTATTTTTCTTCTCCACTCATCTCTCTCCATCCAATCCATGTCCTCCAGTCCCCTTGCTCTCATTCCAGTTCTTATTTCCTGCATCCACGAGTTTCGAGGTCTTTCTCTCCTCCTTCTTCGAGATGGACACCACCCCAATGTTTTCCTGGGTAATCTTTCTTCTTGCATTCGTCGTACATGCGCATAACAATATAATTGCTTATACCGTATATAACCTACTATTGAATACCATCTTTGATATGTAAGGGACTCAAAATCGTTAATAAATCAATAATTTCACATCTATCTTTACATGAAATTCATGTGAACCTCCAATGTAAAATTTATAAGAGTTTTTATAAATATATATCAGTACACATAATCATTGAAATACTACAAGGGAACTTCACTCGAAGTTCCAAAAACGTCCAAGCAATTTGTAAATCATTCGAAAGAACATCTTGAAATGTAGCTAAATCTGAAATATTACATCGCGCATCCACATGTGAGCGGGCTCGTTCTCATGAGAGTGTTGTAACCCAGGGCAGGATCGAACATGGACTCGGCCCGTTTGTACATGAAGGGTAAGCAGCTTGTACTTTGAAAGATCAAGTTGCCAAAACGGTGGAGGTGTTTAGAGAGGATGACATGACCTTAAGTCAGGCGAAACATCGGAACTACCTCCACTATTGGCTGAGTTGGAATGATCTCTATAGAAGTCTTCCTATTTCACAGGGTTCTGCATTCCAGTTCTGGGAGCATGATTTTTGGTTTTTGATTTGAAGGATTGACATTGCAGTTGACAGTGTTGGCACTGAAAGGTAAGGGTACTATTGTTATTATATTGGTTAATAACTCTATTTGTCCAATTAAATTTAGCAGTATCCTGGAATCCAATGTAGATGGAAGATTTAATTGAACTTTTCAATTGTTTCACACTGTTGTCACAGTTTTTGATTAATTGCGACTAACGTGTGCCAAGAGAAAATACTGATTCAATAGCAATTCTCGAGTCTCAAAGAATGATTATGATAGAAAACTTAACAAAATATAATATATTGGTTGAGGATTATGTGAATAGTCTCGATCTCTCCATCAAACCAAGTAGGTGTAGCCTGTTAGAATAGAATAGATTTATTTAGCCTGGTGGAGTTAAGGTCATGTGGCTTTCTCTTCCACTCACCAGGACAAACATATGCTACATATAAATACAAAAAATTACAATAATAGTCATATTAAACAATTAATTTTCTGTCAAATTGAATAATAATGAAAATAATGTCTAATAATACAATGGAATTATATACAATTAAAATTAAATTAATGATAGAATGAATACAGAAGAGAATAACAGCTTGAATCTACTATACATAAAAATAAAAGAAAGATAAAAATACAAAGAAAGTAATAAACTACAATGAAGTAATCTATACTTTTTATACAAGGCATCAGGCAAATATATTAACGAATCTTAAATATATTTTTATTAAATAATGACAAAACACATTATTAATTTTTAAAAAGTAATATTAGTGAGTTGTTTCTGTTAGTAATTTTATTTTCAATTTGTTTCTGAAAGATGGTAAAGTTTGGTAGTCTCTGACATAAGGTGGGATGTAAAAAAATAAGAGAAAGAGATAAAGGGCTGTATTTACCTGCTCCTATATTTGGTTGATTTTCCAGTTGGGAGCCATCACTGTATATACGAAGTCATGTTTCTTCTGCACCCTCTTAACTATATCAGTGGCTTGTTGTCTGAAACTGAAGTTGGCAATTGCACTCTTATTTACAGGTTGAATGGGATTCTACTGGCAAGGGAACTGTCAACCATTGCATGCCGAAACATACCTTGAATTTTCTTCCGGAGAAGCGTTTTAATATACCAAGGCCCTGTCGAAAAAAATCTTCCATTTTTAAGAGCAAGGCTCAGAAATCGAAGCCAGAATCCAGAAATGGCAACCCACTGTACGAGACGTCTCTGCTTGAATAGAGCGGAATGGAATGAGGTGGGGCGCGGCGAGGACGGAAATGTTGAGGGTTATCCAATTCATCAAATTAGGAGTCGCATTACTTCCCTGTAATTTAAATGAGAGATTTGGCGCTGGATTTTAGTGTCTTGCAGTTACAAGCAGCAGATTGTTTTGGACACGCCATTGGTACATCACAACGCTTCTCTGGGAGAAATTTCAAAGTAGGTTTCGACGTGCAATGATTGGCAGTTCCCTTGTGAGAAATCTAAACTTTTCGTAGGATTTGGCAATTGTAATACTTCTTGACGTTGCCAATTTAAAAGTCATAATATATTGGATTAAATCCGGGTATTGAGATGTAGTCTAATAATTGTTACCTGTTGTCTAATAATTAATTTTTCTCTATTTATTTAATTTTATACTATGTCATTAATCTTTTCCTCGTTTTTTTATATATCTTGTACATATTATATATTTAATTCGTTAAATTTAGAGTAAATCAAAATACATTATAAATATTAATTGTATTGTATTCATAACTTGTAATCGTTTATATATATATATATATATATATATATTGTAATTTAGATTTAAGACTTTTCTTTTGTATTTTTTAAAACCTGGTTGAGTGGTAGACAAGGCCTTAAGGCCTTAACTCTGCCAGGTAAAATAAAGCTATTATTATTATTATTATTATTATTATTATTATTATTATGATATGTAGTTGTGTGGTACTGTAGGAGTGATTTTCTCTACTTGGTTTATCCAGATTAATGTGGAGTCAAACATTG
This sequence comes from Diploptera punctata, assembly GCA_030220185.1. Classification (NCBI taxonomy): domain Eukaryota; kingdom Metazoa; phylum Arthropoda; class Insecta; order Blattodea; family Blaberidae; genus Diploptera; species Diploptera punctata. The sequence continues at coordinate 1,376,077 of JASPKZ010002326.1, forward strand.
CACCTAGATAGGAAAAGGAATCAGTTTGGGAGATTGAAGTGTATTTTTTAATATAGTAGAAAGTAATTGGTTTGGTAGGCTAGATAGAATGACTGGAATTTTATATTTGGCAAGTTTGGAGCCATGTTGATTTTGTCACATCATGTCTCCAACTTTCTCAGTGCTATGTTTAATGTATCTTCTATTGTTGTCTATGTAGGTGCTTCTCTTTGGGGTTTCTGTCCTGAAAACAAAGTCGTCTGCATTCAGCTGTAATTTGGCTCCTGATACTGAATTTAGATCTTCTAGTGAGTCGTTAAAAAGTATACACATTTGATATACTCGTAGCTCGCTGGGGTAGTCCGGGTTGTAATAGGCAATTTTGTATTACGATGAAGAATTTCAATAACTCACAGAGTGTGATCTTTTTTAAGAAAGAGTGCAAACCAGTTGAGTAAATTAAAACGAATCCCTGCTTTCTCCAGGGATTCATTGTTATACACTACGTTCAATTAGGCCCCCTATCATATATAATATTTTATAAAACAAAGAGTCAGATTCAACCCAGGAAGTTACTGTGTGGAATAGGGAACTGGGTTGCCATTTAAACAGTATTTTCTTGAGAGAAATCCTTATATAAAACTGAAGAATGCAACACAGCAGGTACAGAGTTGTAAGTTGTAGCCGTCCAAGCCACCCCCTCTTAAAGAAAAAAAAAACAGTTACCACTTTTTTTTTTAAAGTTTTTGTTATTGATTTCGTACATCTCAATGATGGATAAATCATATTTGAAGAGAAAAATTATACGCTCAGACCGGGACTTGAACCCGGGACCCTTGGTTCTCTAGACCGTGCTCTACCAACTGAGCTACCTGAGCAAGTACCGATCTAAACGCAAATCTTTCTCTATATACATTGTAATTCCCATCCACCAAAAAAGCCGTACTGGCTGTAATGTATAATTTCCAAATATGTCTTCTTAATAAAGGAGCAGCCATTTGCAAAATAGAAGCATGGCTTCACAGCATTTGGTGGATGGGAATTACAATGTATATAGAGAAAGATTTGCGTTTAGATCGGTACTTGCTCAGGTAGCTCAGTTGGTAGAGCACTTGGTCTAGAGAACCAAGGGTCCCGGGTTCAAGTCCCGGTCTGAGCGTATAATTTTTCTCTTCAAATATGAGTTACCACCTGTTACTGAGCTCGTGCGGACCTGTACATTCCTGTGTGGAAGTGTCGACTCTCATATTTATTACAAAACTAGTTTTCATGCCGTAAAAGAAAAATTATGTTTTTTTAAATTATAGTACATATATTTGGAAAAAGTACTGCTAACCTTGCCCCTCCTCCGTCCCTAAAAAACAAATACCGTTATTATGAGTTTGGCAACATCAACTCCTTGTACGTAGGGGGACACTGGCGTAGCCCGTAAGGTCTGTAGTAACGTTCTGGGTTGAATTAGAGTGTAACTTATATTAATTTGCATTAACTTTTATTTTACAAAAATATTCATTAAAATCTTTATCGGCACCGTAGTCTAGGGGCCGAGTGTTCGTAACTCAACCGGGGTCGGTGGATTTTTAGGATGAAAAAATTCAAGGGACAAATCCTTTCTGGAAGGACTTGAGTCCATGGATCCCTCGTAAATAGCCTCAATTCCTAAATTATAGTCTCTGAGAAAAATTTAATCGGATCCATCTAAGTAAAACCTTGGTCTGTTATTAGGTTTCTCTTTGTGTCGATGAGCTAACCACTTGTCATTTGTTTACATCTGTAAGTAAATACGTGTAACTAAATTAGCTTGGTTATGTAACTCGCTTTCCCCACGTGGGGATGCACAGGTATATGCAATGAATAAAGGTTCATTTTAATTCACAAAATAGTCTTCTAAAATACCACGCTACCTGTCATATCTTTGAACAAAGCACTCTTGTCGCTACGCTCCGATTGTGAGTTATCGATAAGATAAAAACACTTGTGGCAATGCGTTTGATGATGCACATTTTGTGACGATAAAACATTTTAAAAATTGAGTATGAACTGTGTATATGCATTCACTTTAAATAATTTAACAGCCTATTTAATTGTACTAACAAGGGAAGTACTTATGTTGGACCAGTTGGATTGTAACAAAAATTGGAGGATATGTTAATTAATTGACATTAATTATAATGACGTGAGTCATTTTGCTGCAAATTTAATACAACTCGTGTTATTTGTTATTAAATTTCAATCGCGTCTCAATTGACCGGTTCGTAACGGCACGGTACTCATTGCAGCTGGTTTCAAGAACAAGTGCTGCTAGCGGTGCGAATAACGTAAATATTAGTTTCCCTCCTTAACGTTAATAACTATTTTTGATTACTTTTATACACATAGCAGAGCACTGTATACTTTTTTACTTGAAATTCAGAAGCAGTTATAATTTCGTGTACTGGAGTAACAAAAACAAATTATCATTTACCATAACATCAATAGTGATAATGAGGGTCTTCGATAAAATTGTTGTAACAAAGTTTTTGCGAACAGCATGAGCATCTGATGATGGCAATCCTGGATCAGTTATATGCGGCACATTCACTAAAACCAATGTCAAATGAATTTTCAGTCACATTTGTGAATCTTTGGTTCACGTTATAGCAAGACTTTTTCCAAGCATAAATACGCATATCTTTGTAAATTTCTGCTGACAGTTGATTATATACAAGGAAATGCAGTTTTATAATAAAGAGTCTATCAGACATTTTCACGTCACCATCGGATTTTAGACGCACATATTCATCACGTCGTCGCACATAGATCTTATATTGACGGGGGGGGGGATCAAGTGATTGTATATATTTGGTGCCTCCTGCAGGAATAATTTTCAGCCTTACATTTTTATCGGGTAAACAGTCCTGTAGCAATTTTTCGTCCATATGCCCGGACCACGAATCGCATATTAAAAGTGAATCCATTTAAATGTTTTCACTAAACACATGTTTTAAGAATGTTTTCAAATGATCTTTTGTCATTTTTCTTGGCACTACAGTCGACATACACATTTGGAGGTATATTCTGTTCTATCTTCTTCTGAACTTTGGGCCCAAATTTGTTTCTAGTAGGTTCTTGAAAACAGAGGTATAACCTCTTCCCAAGTTGCCCACACATTGAAATAAGAACATCTATCGTGTAAGAATGTGCAGTTCCATGGGTTTTGAACTGTAGCAACAGTGAGCGTTTTTGCTTTTGAATGCCAGGGTTCTGTTTCCTGTCATTTTATAATTAAATTGACTTTGGTCATAGTTCCACACATTCTTTGTTGGTATACAGTTTTCTTCAGTGGTCTGATTAACATCTCTTACACATTTATTTGCATTTTCAATAGTTTGAGTTTCGTTTTCAATACCCTTGACAGTGACAAATTTGGTAATTTTTCTTGAAAAAGTATTGTTTTCTTTTTTGAAATTTGAAATTAATGTATTTGAAGCTATACATTCATTCAAACCCAATTCCTTCCCTCGAAGAAGAACCCACGATTGTAAATGCCAATAGTGCACTGTCAATCCCCGATCTCGAGAATCTCGAAACTTATTAAGGATGTAGCTTTTAATTTGGGCGATTTTGTAGTGGTCCCTGTTTTTTAATTGTGAAGCTAGATCAGATGTTTTATTTTCTATATAATTTAAAACTGTTCTTACATTTCTGTTATTAATTAATGATGGTCATTTTTTAATTATTTGTGAATAGGACTTCGGGCCAGATTTCCCTGACATCCTATATTCATAAATGCTTTCCAAAGTTTCTTCAGAATAGACAGAGATTACGTTAGGACGTTTAAGTTTTTTTTAACAGGAGACGGTTCAAAGCTATTTGAATTGTCACGTTCCTCACTGGATTCGTTGACAATTTCAAAGTCTTCAGAATATCCAGCCTGTGTGAGCTTCTGATTGCAAGTAGCATAGTCTTCGAAATCTAAAGTATTTTCACTAACGTCCTCTAACCCATTCCAATATTTTTGTTCTATAAATGCTGCCAGAAAATACGCAAACTGGTCATCCTCCAATTCAGGTTCATCGTGTTTTTCAAATGAACTATAGATTCTAACGTAGTTAAGACGTAAAATGGATTTATTATGCCCATTTTATTCTTTTGATGAAATATTTTATTGACTCAAAATACTATTACCTGTAAATGTACACTTTTACGTGTAAATGTACTGTTATGTCCTAAAAAAAGTATTAATTAAGTATTAATTTACACCATAAATATGCTAATCAATAAATAATAAAACAAATATTCTATTGTATTTTCAATTTATTGAGTTTTTTGTGTTTACATACAAACAATTAATATATACTGTACGGATACTCGACTGCAGAGTGAAAAAAAACATATACACCACGGGCGCTGCTCTTCAAGTAACTGTGCCGCTCCGTTGCAATATTTATTTCGTTAGTATATCTCTCTCTCCCTGTCCCCTTTTTGTTCTTCCCTCGTTCACCACACTCATATTTTCTATTTTTATTTGTTTATTTTATTTTTTCCGAATGTTTTACTTATTTATTCTGTCATGTACCGATGCCAAGCCTTTATTTTTTTTTCTTGTTCCTTATTTCCTATTAAATATAATGCTTACTATTGATTTTCCAGTGAAATGACTAATATCACGGTGTTCAGTGTCCATCATTCAACATATCCTCTAATTATTGTTACAATCCAACTGGTCCAACGTAAGAATTTCCTTGTAAGCGTTACTCTATCCTTTTCCAACTGTTGAAGTCTAAAATTTTTAAATCGAATTTGATTAGGAAGACCAGATCTCTCTCTATTAATCATGGACGGTTGGCCAGACTGCATACAAATAAAATGACAGATCGATGAATGAATAAAGTAATGTACGTGATGTGGTAGCACAGAATTCAAGGACAGAGTATCAAGTTTCCGTCATTAGTGATAATAATTTCGAGCTGAGGTCAGTTGTACGTGAGTGTGTATAATGGAAGAGAAGAAAACAAAGCAGAAAATAACTCTGTTCTGTTTAGACAATAAACTTTATAACTTAAACATAAACAGTGATTTATTAGTTTGTGTGCTGCCAGGGGTTAGCACATTACATTCAGACTTCAGAGAGCGGCACTTTAATGAAGCAGGATATTTTAGTGAAGTTACTAAGTTTATTTCTGTGTTTTCATGTGGAATAGATTATCGCCATATGAGTATGAATATTTATCAGTTTATTTATCCTTTTATTTGATGTATATTTGTGTATTTATTTGCGAATTAATTTATTTACTTACAATTTATTTACCTATTTACGGACTATAAGACGCACCTTAATTTTTAAGCAGTTAAAAAAATACCATTTTTAGTATTAGATTGCAAAGCCAGACTAAAAAACACTTACTTTATAAAACCGTTCTGATCTTTAAAATCCCTGAAAATCGTAATCTGAAACGTTCTTCTTCTTCTTATTTTTCGTCGTCGTCGTCGTCGTCGTCATCGTTACCCTCTTCATATATAAGATTGTCTTCACTGCCATCGAGAGCATTACCGTCGCACGTCTTGAAAGATTGAGGGTCGGTTTCACCAACAGAGGTAAATGTATTACGCCAGTTTAAGCTATGTATTATATATGGGGAAAACTGGCGCATTACAGTTACCTCTGTTGGTGAAACTGACCCTTAACAATAGTGTCTTCTTTCACTCTAGACGACGACTGTTTTATCCACTGACACACTTGTTTGATTATATGTCGCGTTAAAGCTCCCTTCGACGTGAATTCATGTTGGGTTACATCCATCATCCATTTGTTCAAGTTCACTAGCATCGTAGACTGCAATGGCACATCACAGGCTAGACATTGTTCTTGGTTTTTGTTGGCGGAGAGGGAGGGAGACAATGTTAGCAAGCTTGTGAATCCCCGCAACTCATGTTCGTCGCATCGATGCACTGCTGCTGCCAGTTGAATCCCATGTTGCCAGATGTAGATAATTCCCGCAGTATCTAATATATGACCATTTTTAAGACTGGCGGGTATATTTAATCAAACACTGGACATTTTATATTAATATCCAGTATAAGAAGCACCTGGATTTTGGAGGCAATTTTTCGAAGAGAAAAGTGCGTCTTATAGTCCGTAAAATACGGCATTTGTTTATTTATCTTATTATTTACTTATTTATTAGCTTATATGTTATTTGCTTATTTACTTTTGTAATATTTTTACCTACTTATTTCTTTTATATTAAATGTTATATGTTTTATTTATTTTTTATTTTATTGTTTAATTTTTTGTCTATTTATTATTTCTTTAATTATATATCTTTATTTCCTTATTAATTTGTTTAATTATTTGGTTACTTATTATTTGTTTATTATTCATATTTTTATTTAATACTAGCTAATACCCGGCGTGCGCTGCTACGCCTAAATAAATCAAAATTAATATGGTTTCATGTTTAGTTGAATAAGTAAAAGGAAACATTTATATCGTAATTATTTTTAGATACCCCGTGCTGATTGCTCGGCATTGCCCGGGAATCTACTTATCCCGATCTTCTTGACATAAATGAGCTGAAATACAAAAATTAATGTACTTCTTATGTTTAGTTGAATAAGTGAGATGAAAAAGAATTATAAATGTATATCCTAATTATTATTAAGATACTCCGTGCTGATTACCCGGTGTTGCCCGGGAATCTACTTATCTCGATCTTCTTGGCATAAATGATCTAAAAGACAAAATTCGTTATTGTGAGTTATTCGTAAAAGAATACCTCCCATGTGCTGCTATGCTTGAACAGGAATCTACGTACTTGTCTCAATCTTCTTGGCATCAATGAAAGACAAAAATGGTTATTGTGAGTTATCCGTAAGAGATAAACATATGCTGTCGCGGACTTTTGTGTAGAGTTTTTTGAGATATTCAATTCTGTGTACATTAATTTTGTGTAAATGTTATGGTTTAGGCAGCATAAGCCATTTAAACGTCCAATGAGCTACTTTTTTCACGTTTTCCACTACAAAGGGCGAGTTTTAAGGCTGTAGGAGTTGAATATCACAACTCTCTTATAGTCTATGTTCATCCCGGGAATCTCCTGAACATTTTTCAAAAAGCCTCATCAGAATCGGATCAACGGTATGGCCGCGCATAAAGTACGAACAAACAAACAAACAAATATTAATTTTTATATATTAGATTTACATTTATTTATTTAATGTATTGAAGTAATTAATTTAAAATTTGTTAGTATGTTAAGCGTGCCCATAAGCTTTGTAACGTTTTTTTCATTATAACGACAGTGTTAAACTGTTTTAATTTAATCACCTTGTATTACGTAGAATCGCATGATGATGCGCTTCTATTCCAGCGTGAAATTCGTCGTGCAGACACATACGTTTATTTTACTAACATTTATGACATTAACTTGATTGCAGACTTGTGAAACATCTTAACTCTCATTACGCGAGTTTAATATTATATGTTAGTTCTGTAAGTAAACAAATTATTTTATCAAGTTTACTGCATACATTTATCTTCATTTTACATCAGTTTATTTTCTCACTTGGTAGTTAATTTTACGTGCGCCACGCCACGGAAGCCTTACAGGATACGACTTGTCGAGAGAAGATTTTAAACTCTGGATCACACTATACTTTTCTGTAGTGATGAAACGGATATCTGGTAACTATCCGTTATCCGGCCTATCCAGCCTAAATTTACTATCCGGATTTTAAAAAATAGGAAATTTAAAATTTAGGTACTTTATTTAATCCACATGACAAATATAATCACCATATTTTCATTTTACAAGAAAAAAATTAGTACTCGCTCTGCACTAAAGACGAATTATGGTGAATGAATACCAATTTCGGAATTCCGAAACACTTAATAGCAGCTATAAAGAGTTTGTACTGGAACACAAATTTTGTTATAAAAACTAGAAATGAAGTAAGTAAAAATAAAATTCATACTAATCAAGGAGTTAAACAAGGATGCAGTATCTCTCCAGTTTTATTTAACCTATACATCAATGATATAATAAAAAAATGGAACGAAGAAACAAATAAAGGAATAAAATTAGATAAAACACACTACTTGAAAACATTATTATACGCTGATGACCAGGTAATAATAGCAAATACAGAAGACGAACTTCAGAGGAATATGTTTAAACTACATAATATATGTAAACAATATAATCTCAAAATATCCATAGAAAAAACTAAGGTAATGGCATTCCAAGGGAAAAATCAAATCAGATCGAAAATAGTAATAGGAAACAAAATCATAGAACAGGTGAACCATCTCAATTATCTAGGATGTGACATTTCATTTTAATTATGATAATGATATAAATAATAAAATAGCAAAATTCCAGGGAATATGTGGTACGATAAAACGAACACTAAATAACAAAACAACAAGAGAGACCCAACTGAAATTTTATAAAATGTTGGCAGTACCGGTACTGCTCTATGGTTCAGAAGCCTGGATACATAAAAAACAAGACCTAAGTAGGATAACGGCGGCAGAAATGAAATTTTTGAGATCTGTTAAAGGGTGCACTAAGGAAGACAGAATCAAGAACACAGAAATAAGACAGGAACTTGAAATATTTGCAATAACTGATAAAATGGATACATATAGACAAAAATGGAAGCAACACATAGACAGAATGAATGAAGATAGATATCCAAAACAAATAACAAAACACAAACCTAAAGGCACCCGAGATGTGGGCAGACCTAGAAAGAGATGGGCTGAAGTCGGAACGGGTCAACAGACCTAATCCATGAATGAAGATGATGATGATGATGAATACCAATTTCGCTGCATTAAGGGGGGCGATGGGTGAAAAATTGACCATTTGAGATCAAAATTGGCATTTTTGTTTTTTTGGTGCTAAAAATAGCCTGTACTCTAATGTATATGTTGGCAAAGTTTCAGAGGCCTATGACACTTCTAAGTGCCCTAAATTACGTCAGAGTTAAAAGACTGCGCCAGTTAAATACTACCTGCATGGAAACCTTTAAACTTGTTTTTTCAGAAATTTGGTCCTAGAAGGTTCACATTTTTACTGCATGTCCCAAAAAGAATGGGCAACAAAGTAGAGCATGGATTTCATGATTGAAGTAGTATTTTAAGAAATAAAAAATAAAATGTATGCAATTATTAATTTTTTTGTACTTCCACGCATGAGGTACATTTTTTTCTCCCTTTGTAATCACATTATAAAAAATTCTAATGCATGATTTTTTAAAAATATTTTAGGGGTATTGTGGAATAAATCAGACGTTTTACTAAAAAATTGTGGAACCCATTTAATTATAATATATGCAAATTTTTTAAATATGATATTTAATAACTCATAAAATAAATGTCTCACAAGAATGAAACTTAAGCGCATCATTATGTATCATATTATGAATGTTTGTACAAAAAATCAAGTCTCTAGCTAAAAAATGTAGAAAATAGAAATTTCACCCATCACCCCCTAGACGACAAACGGTTTTGCTTGTCTTGATTAAATATTCAATTTATAGTTATATTTACAGGGGTAAATTTAACTTTTTTTCCTCAACACTTTTTAGGACTTGCAGGTATACCTCGGCGATATTCAGATTACCCAGATGCTTACACATGCATGAAATGTAGTTTCATCTATCGGATCAATAATTTCATTTATTGGAGTAGTAATATTTATTTGTATTATGTGACAAGGCCAGCTTCAGAACTAGCCTTTCGCTGTATACACTGCTACATGGGCTTATAAGATATAAGAAGACTAAATCTTCTAGCGACATAATGCCCTAAGGTTTACTCAGCCTTTAACAGAATTCCCTACCACAGGAAATCAGACGTTTCCGGATGTTTGAATCATCCCCGTACAATCTATTTCTCTTAAACCATGGATAATGTTATTCTCCCCTAGTTAATGTTATATTTGATGGTCTGCTAATCTTACACAATACCCGAACTTGTCTATGGTCCATTTTGAGTTAGTGCAGTGAGAAGAGAAATTATGGTATTTAATAGTTGAGGATTTTCAAGCACTTTTTTAATTAATGTGATTAAATCTTCTATTGGATGAAAGTAAATGCGCACAAATGTGCAAATTGTTAGTAAATTTAGTCTAAGCAAAACTTGTTAAACGATAATTGTCTTTCCGCACACTTTTCGACGTGATATCGTTCACATGGATTGTTACACAGTTCGCATATGCATTCTTGGTTTGGCTCGTGGAATCGCTTTATGCTGCAAACCTTGTGGTGAAAGCCATGGATTGCATACCGTGTTAGGATATGCCTCATCTTGTAGTTTGGTCGTGTCCACTCTCTCGTACACATAGCCTCTGTTGTGTAGAATTCGCTGCAGATGTCATTCCTCTTCTCCTGTAGTCCTTGCATTGTTGTCTCATATGCGCAGGTGTTCGGTAGGAATAGCTGCCGTCTAATGTCTTCAATGAAGAAGGTTTCTTTCATTAAGACGTACGTCATTCTTGAAGGTGCTGTTTTTCCAACTCCCAGAACTCTTTTCATGAAGCGTGCTTTTACTGTTTCTATTTGTGTCAAGTCTCTGTTTGTGAGTTTGTCCCATATTATGTTAATTCCATATGTTGTTATGGGAGTTATGACTGTCTTGAAGAGCGTCATAGCTGTTTCTGTTGATAATTGGCGGAGATTTTTGATGCTGTATATCGCTCTTATTGCAGCTGAAACCTTCTGTTGCACATGTATTCTGTAGGATTTAATGGTTGTTTGTAGGGTGATGCCTAGATAGGTGAATTGCGATACAACGTCTAGTGGCTCACCAAGGAGCATTAGCCTGTCATTTTCAGTAGGTTTTCCTCCTTTTCTGAAGGTCATCTGTTTAGTTTTCTGATAGTTTATTTGCAGGCAGTTTTCATTTGCCCATTTTTCGAGTCTATTTAATGTGCATTGTAGTTCATCTTTGTTTGATGATCCCAATACCATGTCATCAGCGTACATTATGATCGATGTCGCACTATCTTATTAAAGCTTCTATTGAGTTATTATTATTTGTGTTTCTCACTGTTTCTGCTAATGTATTATTTCTAATTAGTGGCGGGAAGTTTATTCTGTCTAGTATGGGACTTTCAATTGGAGTATTCTGTGTTGATCTACAATAGCAGTAGGTCTTATGTTATTTTGTAGTGGTCTAGGTGTACTTTTATTAGCTTGTTGTGATGTGTGTGCTTTTGTTGTTTGTGTATTGTTAGAAGATTGTTGTGGCCTGGCAATGTGTTTCTTGTATATAGGGCAATCTCTGTAACTTGCAGCACGTTCTCCTTTGCAATTGATGCATTTAACTATATTGTTTGTACATGCAATCTCTGTAACTTGCAGCATGTTCTCCTTTGCAATTGATGCATTTAACTATATTGTTTGTACATACAGATAGTCTATGCAGTCCAGAGCATCGAACACATCTCTCAGTATATGCCCAAAGCCCTGGCATCTATAGCATTGTGTGACTCAGTATATGCCCAAAGCTCTGGCATCTATAGCATTGTGTGACTCAGTATATGCCCAAAGCCCTGGAATCTATAGCATTGTGTGACTCAGTATATGCCCAAAGCCCTGGAATCTATAGCATTGTGTGACTCAGTATATGCCCAAAGCCCTGGCATCTATAGCATTGTGTGACTCAGTATATGCCCAAAGCCCTGGCATATATAGCATTGTGTGGCTCAGTATATGCCCAAAGCCCTGGCATCTATAGCATTGTGTGACTCCTTTTAAGCCTATGTATTTTACTAGTCTGATCCTTATGTAACTGATATGGCTTAGATTATCTAGTTTATCATCAAGATGTTCAGTCCTTTTGAATGTCAGTATACAAACAGGGATGAGAGTCTTTGTTCTTTCTCCACATTGAAAAGCTTGTTTGGTTAGTTGTCTAATTGCAATTATAGGGTAGTCATGATTCTGTAAGTAGGTAAGTATATCACTAGTTGGGAAGTCTGCAGGCAATCCTTTGAGTGTTAATTTAAGTGTTGGATTTTCTCCATATGCATAAGTGTAATATTTGAAGTTTTTTTTATTTAAGTCTATCTATGACTTGTTCATACGTTTTGTTGTTTTGTGTTTGGTATCTTTAGAGTATTATTTGAGTATGTCATAGGTATGCTTTCATAGTTTTGACCTGCTATTGTTTCTAGTGTGCGTGCAGAAAAATCAATGTCTGAACCAGGAATGAAACCGTGGTCCTCTCGTATTCTGTACGACAATTAACAATGTTTGTACCATGTCTCGAATAGTGTAGTGGTCCTGCACGCTCGTACGGAATACGAGAGGTCCACGGTTCGATTCCTGGTTCAGACATTGATTATACTTTTCACAATATCATTATAATATTATAATAGTAATAATAATAATGATGATGATAATAATAATAATAATAATATAATAATAATAATAATAATAATAATAATAATAATAATCTATCTACTTCGGGTTTTTACAGCTGCTGCCGTCTTCCCGTGCCAAACCTCCAAAGCCTACGGTCTTGGGCACCTTCGATGCTTAGCCCTCTAGCTTGCATTACTGTCTTCATGTCTTCCTTCCACGTTAACTTTGGTCTCCCTCTTTTCTTCTTTCTGTTCGGATTCCATTCATATAGTTGCTTCGGCCATCGCTCATCTTCTATTCTTAAAACATGTCCTAACCACTTTAATTCCTTCTCCTCAATTCTTTCAATTATGCTTTCTTCTGCTTCCATTATGTTTGTCCCAAGCCCGGATGAGAAAGGAGGAGGGGGAGGAGTAAAAACCTCGTTAAAAACCAGGGTTCAGTTGGCTCCGACTGATAGTACTCTGTAAGGGTCCCTAGCCAGGGTTACGGTGAATACCTCAACGGCAGAGTCGGCACAGAAGGAGTCCTTCATCACGGCGGATCTGGCGGAAGAGGCAACCCTATCTCTAAGGGAAATAGAGAAACGCTACCTTGCGGCGAAGAGGGATCTTCAAAGGCTATGGGAGGAAAACCCAGACAGAAATTTTCCTGGTCCTCCAGGTTGGGGGTTTATGCTGTGGGCCAGCTCCCCACACATTAAAAAAAAAACAAAATGCTAAAAGACCAAATCAATTAAAGCCGGACAGAAAAAAGTACAAAAGACAAAAGCAACGAAAACGAACATTGAATATAGGCACATGGAATGTACGAGGAATAATAATAATAATAATAATAATAATAATACTTACTTGCTTACTTACTCACTGGCACTATCGAACCCGTAGGTTCATGGCCGCGCGGACATAAGCTCTCCATAAATCCCTATCCTGAGCTAATGCTTTCCAATCAATCCCTGTATAATCTACTTCCCTCAAATCATAGTTAATGTTGTTCTCCCACCTCATTCTTGGTCTACCAACTGGGCGTTTTCCCTCTGGTTTTCCTACAAGAAGCTTCCATGCACGTCTTTCATTCCCCATACGTGCAACATGTCCCGCCCATCGCAGTCTACGAGACTTAACTATTCTTATTATATCTGGCTTCCTATAAAGACCATGTAGTTCATTGTTATGTAGTCTTCTCCATTCACCTGTCTGTTCATCTCTCTTTGGTCCAAAAATTTTCCTAAGAACTTTATTCTCAAATACTCGTAATCTCCTTTCCTCCCTTAAAGTAAGAGTCCATGTTTCGCACCCATATAATATAACTGGTAGAATAATAGTTTTATACATTTTTAGCTTAACGTTTTTTGAAAGGAGTTGGGATATCAAGAGTCTCTGCAATGCATAATACCATGCATTTCCAGAATTGAGCCTATGTTTAATTTCTTTGTGCATCTCATTCCTATTTGTGATTATTGTTCCTAGGTATTTGAATTCAGCCACTTCCTCAAAATTTCCCTCATTTGTCATTAGCTGTCCATTTCCATTATATATTGAATTTCTACATGTGACCATATGTTTAGTTTTACTGATATTTACTTCCAGTCCCAATGTCTTAGTGTTACTCAATAGTGTGCGTGTTGGCCTTTAGTATCTCCTCGCTATCGGCCAGTAGTACTACATCATCAGCATAAACTAACAGCTTATTAATACCATTCAGTTGTAAGCCTTCCTCATTCTGTAAAGATTTAATGGCATGCTCTAGTACAAAATTAAATAGTAGAGGAGATAGTGCATCTCCTTGCTTCAACCCATTCTGGATTTCAAAAGTGTCTGAAAACTGTTTGCCTACACGCACCCTACTCTTTGAGCCATTTAGACACATTCGTATAAGTCTAACTAACTTTTTAGGAATTCCGAACTCCAGCAGGATACTATATAACTTCTCCCTCTTAATTGAATCATATGCTTTTTTGAAGTCTACATATAGTTGATGTACAATAATAATAATAATAATAATAATAATAATAATAATAATAATAATAATAATAATAATAATAATAATAATAATAATAATAATAATAATAATAATAATAATAATAAAGCCTAATAATGGCTGCGCTGCAGAGGCAGGAGTACTTTATTATATCTGATAAATTTAATACTACAGTGTATTTTCTTCCACTCCGCCATTGTTAAATTCTACACATAAGAACAATAATGAATGAGAAGTGCTATAAAATATAATATATAAACGGTTAATACTACAAGCTGAACACATGTTGGTGCGCTCTAACGGACTAAACTACTTAGTTGTACAGTGTATTGGTATTTCCATTCTCTAGAGAGCAGGGAGAATGTGCCCCGCAGTGGAACAATAACACGCGCTGTCATATTCCAATTGCGCGATGATAAAACGTCGATAAGCTACGTTCATTTCCAGTCTACCTGCTACAATGGAAGCTCCATTATTAATTGTGGTCGTACGAACAGCATATAAATGCTTTTACTGACCTTATCAACTTCTACAGACAATATTAAAAGCTTCAGCTTATTTTTTAAAATAAATAGTGAACTTTCTATTGTAATAGTCTGACACATCTTCCATATTTAACTCAAAACTGTATTGTACATTTAAGAATCAATATTTAAGTTTTATACCAGGCTTTTAATACATTTCAACCTTTAAATAATAAACATTTGAACTTTGTGGTCTCTCAGACATGTCACTGACATTGCAAAATGTAACCATTTTAACACATTAGTCCCTATCACTGTTTTCGTGTTAAATCCATAATCATCAACACCAAGGATTAGACCTTAAGGTCTGTTCCGATCTCATGCTAGAATTGGTTCCATCTTTTACTGGGTCTTCCAACATTTGTTCGTCCTAGCGGTTTGTAATGAAGAATCTGTTTCATAATTCTATTGTTATCCATTCTATTGATGTGTTAAAATTTTAATAATTGTAAAACAGAACCTGATATCTCATTCGTCCTCAATAATTTGCAGTGTGTTTTATAGGAGGCCTTTCGACAACTGAAGTATCATCTTCTGCTTTCATTTTGGTACTGACTGTTGTTGGGAATTATTTTGTACAGAGGGTTTATATTGCTGGGTATGTTCTCATTCAACAGGTGTTTATTTGTGGTTACTTTGATAATTTCTAACTCTTCGAGAACGTTGATTTTCGATGTATCGTTTTCTCTATGCAGGATCGATAATATATTGTCTATTGTGTTGAATTTATGTCGTGCTTGTACTATGTGTTTTGAAAAACTGGATTTACCTTCATTCTTCAGGAAATTTTGAAATGTTCATTAAATCTTGTCATGAAGTTTCTAGTAGTTCTTCCGATATAAAATTTGTCACAGCTATTGCTGTTAAATTTATAAACTTCTTTATTTTTATATATGTTCGTTACCTATATTTTATTTGAAATGATGTTATTTAGTTTGTTATTTTTTCAAAACACATAGTAGAAGCAGGACATCAATTCAACACAATAAACAATGTATTATCGATACTGCATAGAGAAAACGATACTTCGAAAATCAACGTTCCCGAAGAGTTAGAAATTTCCGATTTAATTTTTTCCACAGTGCACTTCGGTCCGCAGTATCAAATGCCATCATAAAATCAATGAATGCACAAAATAATTTACCCCTCTTGTTTTTCAGATTATCATCAATTAATGTTCTCAGCACGAATACGTTGTCCACTGTGGATTACTCTTCTCTAAAACCTGCCTGATATTCTGAAATCCTATTATTCACTTTAGCCCAGTGTCTCATTCGTTCGTAAAGTACTTTACAATAGATTTTTCCAAACACTGACAAAAGGCAAATTCCCCTATAACTTTCTGGTTTATGAGGCCCACTTTTCCCTTTATATGGCGGTTGTATTACACCTGTCGCCAAGGCTTCCGGATAATTTCCTCCATTAAAAAGTTTGTTGAACGCAGTTTTCAAAACTTCTATTAATTTATTGGATATCATATTTTTCAAGAATTCCCCTGGTAATCCGTCAATTCCAGGTGCTTTACCATTCTTTAAACTCTTAATGGAAGAAATCACTTCATTTTTCGAGATATTCTGATCTAGTAATGGGATATAAATTGGGTCGGGGTCCTCCTCTATATTTCCTTGATTATATCCTAACCCCTCACTTCCCAGCACCCTATCAAAGTAGTTTATCCATTCCCCGGGCGATATTCTTGTCCGATTTATGGTATTTACTTTGGGTTCTCTTATCGCTTTCCACATGTCCGCAATGTCCCCACTTTCAGTCGTGATTTTCATTTTCTCCTATGTAACGAACCGTATAGAAAACATCACCACCAAGGACTCACCTATGTATAAGGACATTTTATTTATTTTTTATTTAAGAGCCCCACCACCATCCCCCTGGGTTTCGTCGGTTTAATGCCCATATCCCCAGGTTTGCTCTTGACCCTATTTATTATCTAGCGTGATTTCTTTATTTAATTCATTATACTTTTACCGTACAGAGTGCGGCTAGTTGAAACGTAATCTAAGGTTCTGTATAAGGACACGATTTCCAACGCACAGCCATTTTGGGGGGGGGATTAATGGACATAGTCTTCGTCCCCATGTCAACTTCGGTTGGCCGGCAGCATGGTAGCCGCAAAACTAGCCGCATTCCACGCTGTCCATCTTGATTCTTTTTAGACCTTAGATGCACAGGCAGTCTGCAGCCGACAGTTGAAGAGTTAGTAGTTCATACAGCACACAGAATCTCCTGAGGATGTCTGCCGCAGTAGTAGACGAAACGTTGAGTTTTAAGAAAGCAAGACCACGGCCATTTTGCCCGAAAGACAAACCCAACAGAAATCTAAGCACCTGCCGTGAAAGCTTACAATTTTACATAACTTGTTTTTTCTGTCTGACTGAATTTTAAACAAAATTATCATATCCCAACTTTTTTAAAGCATTGATAAAATGAAAATAATACATAGCATTTCTCTTACAGACACACGTAAGTCGTGGATTTTTCATAGATTTCAATAGCTGAGGGTAGTCCCAGCAGCAACCCTCTCCAATAGGATGATATATTTATCATCATCGTCATCCGGTATCATGGCAGCTGCCACCGTCTTCCGGAAACCAAACGCCATTCCTCTCTGTCCATCCGTTGATCTTCCTTCAATCCTCTGATATTCATAGGCGCTTGTACCCCTTCTATCCAAGTTTTCTTCGGTCTTCCTCTCTTCCTCCTTTCCATTGGGATCCATTCCATAACAATTTTAGGCAATCTTTGCTCTGGCATTCTTTTGACATGGCTATATCACTGTGATCTTTTCTTTTCTATAATGTCTATGACGTCCAGCTCCTCTTGTACACCCATAATTTCCCTTATTTCTTTATTTCATATTCTATCCATTCTAGATTTTCCAGCTGATCTTCTCTACTCTTGACAGTATGTAAAAATGTTCAACTAGTTATGAGATAAGATGCGTTCTCTACCCCTTGTTTATGTTGTGTATTTGTATTGACAGTCATTGGTCTATGAATGAGCGTTAAGTTTACTGGCGCGCCGCAGAGAACATAAATAAATCCAGAGAAGTGAGCTCAACCTTCAGACAATTAAACTTGCTCTCTACCAAATTGATTGAAGCCGTAAGCAATTTTAGTTACCGTATACTGTATCGACGTTGTGTAGCGCTAGAAAAGTCTCTGTGAAATGGAATTTCACGCATCATATCAACACAGTCATGCATGCTAAACAAACTCCGGATGAAATATGCAGCTACGGGGGGGGGGGGAGGTGAGTGAAATTAGTATCCTTTGTCCTTTACATTTCACAGTAGAATTTACGGTACCTGAACGCAACGAATGGGTTGCTTCTGTGCTGAAACGATTAATGTGTTTATCTTCCCGGGGATCTCGATTCGATTCTCG
The DNA here is from genome assembly GCA_030220185.1 of Diploptera punctata. Classification (NCBI taxonomy): domain Eukaryota; kingdom Metazoa; phylum Arthropoda; class Insecta; order Blattodea; family Blaberidae; genus Diploptera; species Diploptera punctata. The sequence goes on from JASPKZ010002326.1 coordinate 1,394,318, forward strand.
GCTGTTCCGTATATTTTAGCGAATGCAGAAGTATATGGCTTTTGAGATCGTTTTCATGAAAATATTAAAAATACAATCCAACGATTCTACTCACTGTACTTAGAAAATCAATATATATATATATATATATATATATATATATATATATATATATATATATATATATATATAAATGTAGGCAATATGTAAGCTTGTGAGTCAGTTAACGCTCTAGCGGCCGGAATTTTCTTTGGAACCAAACTCAGCATACAGCAATAAATTTAAAATACAGAGTCGAGTTAATACGTGTATATCGTATTTTACGGACTGTAAGACGCACCTTAATTTTTAAGCAATTTAAAAAAGATAATATTTTACCATTTTTATTATTAGATTGCAAAGCCAGATTAAAAAAAAAACTTACTTTATAAAACCGTTCTGATCTTTAAAATCCCTGAAAAAGGTCATCTGAACTTTCTTGTTCTTCTTCTTCGTCGTCATCATTGTGCTCTTCATATATAAGATGGTCTTCGCTGCCTTCGAGAGCGTTACATACGCCGCACTTCTTAAAATATTTAACAATTATGTCTTCTCTCTCTCTAGACCACAATTTTCTTATCCACTGGCACATTTGTTCGATTGTATGTCGTTTTAAAGCTCGCTTCGCCGTTAATTCATGTTAGGTTTAATCCATCATCTATTTGTTCAAGTTCACTTGTATCGTAGATTGCAATTATGCATCATAGGCTAGACAGTGTTCAGGGTTTGTGTTGGCGGGGCGGCAGCGAGACAGTGTTGGCAAGCTTGTGAATCCCCGCAACTTATGTTCGTCGCATCGGTGCACTGCTGCTGCCAGTTGAATCCAATGTTTCTAGATAGAGATAGGTTTCCCGCGGCATTGAATATACGACCATTTTTAAGACTGGTGGGAATTTTAAATCAAACACCGGACATTTTTATGTTAATTTCGAGTTTAAGACGTACCTGAATTTTGGAGGCAATTTTTCGAAGAAAAAAGTGCGTCTTATAGTCTGTAAAATACGGTATATATATATATATATATATAGGAATATTCCACAATAGTGTTTCTCCTTCAACCCAAAGTGATTTGTCGCCAGAGGTTTCTGTCTTAAGCGTCTTCTTCCCTCAAATCTCTTAGCTTCCATACTTCTCCTCACTCTATGTATCCAACGTTCTCTAGGTTTGCCTCTTCAACTTCTTCCATTAGCTTTCCGATTAAGGATCTTCTTTGGTATTCTTTGTTCTTCCATTCTTATGAGGTGTCCAGACAATTTCAAACGTTTTTATTCTATTTTTTCTAATATTTCTTTTTGAACTTGCATAATTTCCCATATTGTGCTTTTTCCCACCTTATCCCTTCTTGAAATTCTTGTCGATCGCCTCCAAAAATCCATTTCTACTGCTAACTGTTGAATAGAACTGCACGCACGCACACGCACGCACATACGCACACGCACGCACATACACACACACACACACACACATATATATATATATATATATATATATATATATATATACGTAGGAGTTGAGGTTAACCTGAGCGAAATTTTGAAAATCGTCTAGCTGCTGCAATTTTTAATTTTAATAACAAACACTCGGTATTTTCTTTATTCAAATTGAGCGAAGGAAGGTATCCTAAAAATCAGCAAAATCTGATCATTAGAAATGGTGTTTACCTTAAAAAATGTATTTAAAAATAGTTTTAGCGACCGCCTTGTTTATTTTCTCTCAACGAAACTGAATACATGGGACTGAATTAACAAAATAAAGACATTGTGCAAGTAAGCAAAATCAAGCCATAAATTCGTCTTGCTGAAAAAATTTGCTTAGTTTACGCAATTCTTACGTGACTGACTTTTGTCAGACCTTCTCTTCCATACTCAAATTAAAAAAAAGGCTTACATTGTTAAGATGTGAACCGCATGTTGATATAACTTTGCATACCAAATTGTTTGGTCGTCATGACTATTGTTATGTTTCACGGTTTTATACACACACACACACACACACACGCACACACACACACACACACACATATATATATATATATATCCACCACTGTGGTCTCGAGGTAGCGTGCTGCCTTGTCACGCAGCGGGCCCGGGTTTGATCCCCGTTCGGGACAGTTTTTCTGGTTGAGGTTTTTATCGGGGTTTTTCCTCACCTGTAAGAGAAATGTCAGGAAAACTTTAAGGCCCAAACGGTCCCCGAAATCATATGGTCATCATCATCATCATCATCCTTATTATTATTATCATCTTCATCATCATCATCCTTCACCGGTGCGGAAAGCAACTGGAAACTACCACACCTACAATTCCCCAGTAAAGCTGCAAGCATAGCATGAAAATGAAGTGAAAGACCTGTCCTCGGGCAGAATTACTATGGATGGATATATATATATATATATATATATGTACACGCATACATACGCAGATTTTAAGCATAAATTGCTTGAGGTGTATGTTTTATATACTTTGAATTATAATTCTTTTTAGTAAAACATTTTTGAACGCAATATTATTGGTGCATCTGTTTTGTGAATATTAAAGTATATTAACATTTTCAAGCCTTTATGCAAAGTGAAGTGACAAATAGAATGACGGATTCGAACTTTATGGCCCATGTCGTTAGAGAATTCGTTAGTACAAAGTGTGTATGGTTTTGGGTTAGTCCCAGGAAAATTACACTAAGGCTATGGTATTGATTAACGCTAAACCTTCAATATTAAGTGAAACTACGGAGTACAGTGCATCTTCTAATAGTCAGCTGAAATATTTACGGCGAACCAATTATTTCAAAAGGCCCTCTCAGGTATTAGTTCTAGAGGAAATTTAAAGCATGAAAAATGAATTTTCATGTCATATTTTCATGGTACAACCCGGTGAACTGCTTCCATTTGGGTAATATTTCAATATCGCCTTAGGAATCTGGACGAGTCCATTCTCATGACATGTCCTTTCCAGTTCTGCTTATACTTGGAGATGCGTGATAGAACTGCTGGCATGTTGAGTTCTATAGTATTCATAAACGCTAAACAGTTAATAGTTATTTACGATACAAGTTTTTTTGTCTAATGCCACCAGGTTGTCTTTCATGACATTTCTGGCTTTCTCCCTTCGCATTGGCGGAATTATACTCCATTTCTTTGGTTGGGGTACCTGGAAGGCGGATTACACTCCCCCAATGATATGATAGGTGATATATGCTAATGAAACGCCAGTAGAGTTCTTAATCTAAACTTATCCTAAATTCCAGACCACGGGCAACCACAGGCATAATTCCCTTTAAGAAAAAATCCTATGGTCTGACCAGGAATCAAATCCGGGACCTCATGAGCTGTAGTCGGAAATGCTGACACTAGCCCATGAATCTGATCATGATATAATTGAGGCGCTTAGAATAATAACGGCAGATCTCAACCAAAGTTCATTTTGAGTTGTCATTTTTTCGCTGAAAATGTATTCGTTTTCACTACGGACAAATTTTAAAGGCGAAAAATGAGAGCTTTGGCATATTCCAATTCTTATGATACTTCATCACATGAAAGGTAGATGCTAGCTGTGCAGGGTCATGCTTCTATCTCAAAATTCGATGTCGGTTGGGATCTACCTTTATTATTCTGAGACCTCAATTATTCAAAGTGAAGATTTACGGATGAGGCCGAAGATGTTATTACGAAACGAATTCTCATAAGTAATGCCACGAGTGATTTCCAATTTATCTAGAGAATTTGGAAATCAAGAGTGGCATTTGTTAGGACTATTTAACGAATAAAATTAAGCTGTTTACTCACAAATTATTGTTTAATTATAGTTATTTTAAAATATTTATATATTTAATGTAAACGTCAATGTTTGAAAACAAATCAGAAATGTGAGGTTATGTTCATTCACTGCCGCTTGATCATATTATTTATTGCCAAATAAGATCGCAATATTGTAAGAGTGCACCCAAGTGGAGAAATAATGAAACACATCAAACTATATATAATAATCAACATTACGGGTTATTCAATTATTTTTTTAGTAAACAACTCAGTAAAATCAAGGAATCTTTTCATTATTTGCTATATTCAATGTATTTGTTGGAGAAAAATAATGCTTTGACCTGTTCAGAACATTAAAAAGGAGGAGCTTTCTTTATCATAAAAGCAGGAACTGATAAAGAGAAATCGATAAAGAGCGAAGTGAAACATGACTGTCATTGGTTGTAAAACAACATTCATTGAAACGTGATTGGTCATTGACTAGCATTTGTGGCATGAGTTAAATAGCCATCATAATTATTGGTCAGGCATTAGTCCCAGTAGAACTATTACGGTCTGCGATAAGGGTTTTCATTCCATCTTTTTCATTGGGCGACCCAGTGAAAACATTCCATTTGGGAGATGTTTCTAGCATTGCCTTAGGGACGACTCCATTCTCACGACATGCTCTTCATGTTCTGCTTGTACTCGGTAATGCTGCGACATGTTGAGTTCTTGTATAAGTCTATACACTTTATTTTGGTCCCATTTAACAAATTTCATTTGGGTTTGTGAATATTTGAAGTCTTTAGTTTTGTTTCTTTTTATATAAGATTCATGATATGTTCCGTTGAGGCATTATTCAAAATTAAAGTATAAACTTGTGGAATATTTATCTAAAAGGTCCGTCTCTTCAACTTTATTAGTTATTTAACTGTAGCGCTTTCGGGACTAGTCCCATCATCAGCAGGATTCAAAACTGGTGTTTCACTGAAGATCTGGTACAGAGGTTACACGTACTGGATTCGATTTCCTTTATCTTCTGCTTCAGTGAAATACCAGTTTTGAATCCTGCTGATGATGGGACTAGTTCCGAAAAAGCTACAGTTAAATAACTAATAAAGTTGAGGAGACGGACCTTTTGGTAAACATTCCATAATTTTATACTTTAATTTTATTTTTATGTTTATTCCTTTCTCATTTATTGGGGCAGTAGTTTTTTAATGACAGTAGGTGTCACTGACGATTCATAAATGGCACTGGGTCACTATTTTAATTGATATACGCCTAGATTGTTGATTGCCCCAGCTCGGTAGTCAGTCAGTTCCAACTTGTTTTTCGGGTAGAGCGTTGAGATCCTAATCTATATAGGGACCGGAAGGAGAGTTGCGTGGGAGGCAGACAATAGTTCATAATGAAATTAATTTATTTCACTTCGTTGACGAACTTAAATGCACTTGACACCTGATCAATAAAACTATTCTGTTACGGGCATTCAATATCCCAAACGTACGAGGACTCGAGCCATCTGATGATTTAGAAATCCGGGGAAAATTTTCGATGTCCTGTAATTGTTATTTCAAGACATCATTCAAACAATACAATTTAGACCTTCTCTCCACGAACTATTAAGCGTGTCGTTGGTTTTTTCCTCATGAGTTTGGTATCGAAGTCAGGACCCTTTATTTCCATATATGGTTGTACATCCTAACTCTGATTTTGATTGACTATTTTAAATTACATGTCTTTTAGGGGCGTATTTTATTAAAATCTACCTATACGGAGTATTTTTTAAATTTTCTTCTCGTGGGTAGTGAGCTTGTTTACCACGTGATGTTTGCAAACTAGACCCAGCTTAAGGATTTACGGTCTAATTGAGGGCTACATATTTATGGCCTCTTTGCATTAAATATTTCTGCTCACTGTGGGAAATTTCTCCAGATAAGATATTTATTACTTGATACTGTATATTCCAGTTCATTTTTTTGTTTATTGATTAATTGTATTTATTAATCGTTATACTAAATTACTTTATCATGTAAGGTTATATTGCGTCTACTCTTTTTAATGACTATTTATCTCATGCCCCAAATGGGAGTCAATGACAAATCACATTTCAATGATTTTTTATTTACAACCATTACAGTCGTGTTTCACCTAAAATTTACCAACTAAAGTTTATCATAATAAAGAAAAGCACCTCCTTTTTAACATTCTGAATAGGTCATCTCATTATTTTGCAGTGACTGACTCTCCAAGAATAAAGTAAAGTGATCCCACAACAGGCCCGGAGGCCCTTGGGGTAGTAGGAAGTTAAGGCTCCCACTTTTTCTAGAAAATCGGCACTTTATGTCAGCCGGGTTGTCAGCCCTGCGTGACGGCCGCCTTTACCCCAAAACAAGCGTCTGGTACTCATTTCCGTTAGAGGCTGAATCGACCCCAGGGCCATAGTGCCGCCAGAGAGTTTGGGTCAGTTTAAAAATCCTAACCCCAACGGGACTTGAACCCCTCGACCCTCCGGTTTGTAGCTCAGTGCCTTAACCACTACGCTACGGCGTGCACCAAAGAAATACGGATACCAGATTGTATATATAGTGCATGAATGTCAACACGTAGCGCATACGAGAGATAATATAAAACATTTGTAACAATTGATTATACCATAAAAAACACTGTTTGCACTTTCTTAAACGAATTATTTTCCAGGAAATGACGTAGTAAATTGTAATTGAGATATTTACATCATAGGACATCAGAAATTAATTAATACCTATAACGTTGGTTATAAATTTCTCCACTAGGGTTCATTCTTACAACATTGCGATCTTTTGGCAATAAATAATATTAGGATCTGGTTGCAGTGAACAAACAAAATAAGCAAATGAATCGTACCAATCGTTTCTCATTTGTTTTCAAACATCGCCGTTTACGTTAAATATATAAATAGTTTTAAATAACTATAGTTAAATAATGATTTGTGAGTATACAGCTTAATTTTATTGTTAAATAGTCCTAACATGATCCTTCCGGGAAATTCTCGTATAAGACTTGAAAGCATAATAATAGTCCCTTCGATTGGTTGCTGGCCAAAGGAAGGCAAGCCCAGTGATGGGGCTGCCATCTTATAGCCTCTGGTCAGGCTTTTCTGGAGAAGAAAAGAAAATAAAGGAAAGAAGAAATGGAAGAAAGGAAAGACTCCCTAGCCCTCGGATGCCCTAATAGCGTCGGGGTCGAAAAAAAGAGTTAACCAAGAGAGGTTAGATAGTAAAGTTAAAAGAGTGCAAAACACAAGTAAGTGGAAGAAATGTTTTGCTCAGCTTGGGCACCTTGTGGTCGCCATCCACATATCCCCTAGATGAGGACCCTAACACGTCCTATGAAACGCTGGAGGGAAAATTTTCTATAGGATCGTAACAGGCCTTGGCCTAATACTTGGAAGGAAGAAGAAGAAATAGTCCTAACAAATGCCACTCTTGATTTCCAAATTCTCTAGATAAATTCACTCCTAACTTCGTGAGTCGTGAATTTATCGATAATTTGGAAATCACTCGTGGCAATAATTATGATAAAAGGAAATGTGAATACGATGAGATGAAACCTGTTAATGAGATTTCTATAAACATTTCCCTTGAAGACCGAGGAAAACCCGGAGAAAACTCAGATTAGCGGTACCGGGGATTGAACCTAGGACCTCCCGAATACTAATCTCAAACGCTACCACTTGAGTCAAATATCTCGGTCATTTAATTGAAAGTCTAGAAAATGGGAGGTGACATAAATGTATCAATTGGTCAAAAGAATAGAAGAGTGTTATAATTCTGAAATCCTAACTAACTTAATTACTAACACAATCACGAATGCCAAGAGAGAACAAGTTTGGAAAATAATGTATTTTCAGTTATTTTCAAATGTTGGTGATATCGTCTTTCCCAGGAAAACCGCATCTTAAACGTAATTGTTCCCCATTTCTCAGAGGTAGTTCATCTTTAAAGTGCCCTACTACGCAAACTAAAATTTAATCAGGACTTGCTACATTTAGTTCTCGAACTATTCAAATCTCAATTTCAGAATATATTAGATGTTAGTTATACGTATATCCACCGTAAATCGCTACGAAAATCCGTACTAATATAAATAATTAAAATATGTGATACGTTCCTACAGAATTTTTTTTGAAGACCAAATCTTTGTATGTGTGGTTGATGCATTACTTCTCGTTTACTGTCTTCTTATAATGCAGATAATGTTCTATTTCTAGAAATCACATTAGCAGACTCTCATTTTGTGCTCATTATATTAAATTTCTTGAAAAAGTGTATACAGTAAAAATTCCTTATTCGCGGGTTACAAAATTGCGATACAGTTCCTATATTTCCGGCTAAAATGTTCTTCATTCGCGGATCCAATAGGTATATTGGAAGAATTAGTATCCTTTATTCGCGCATCAGCAACTATATATATATTTTTTTTTACTGCAGGCACGTGCTAAGGCCGTTCTTACAAACAGTAATTGGACAAATTAATATCAAAGTAAAACACATCATATTGTCACCAAGCCTAAAGTTCGATGTTAAAAGCCACCACCGTATTTCAAGCGCCGGTATGTCCGTTGAAAAATGCCGCCCTCGCCACAATCGGTGTTTAATTGTTTCAACTTATCTTTCGTTGCAATACTTTTGATTCAGTGACACGTATCTCTTCTGCTTTGTTGTTAATTTATAATGTCGAGTAAAAGGAAAGAAAATTAGTTCCGAAGCAGAAAAAAGTAGTGTTGCCGCTTAAAGTAAAAATATAAATGTTTGACCGTTTACGCGATGGCGAGTCGTTTGCATCCATATCACGCTGTTCCAATGTTAGTGATCCAAGTGTACGATCCATCAAGAAATCCGAAGACAAATAAGGAATTCTATCGCAGAATTCACAGCTGAATATCAATCTGAATTTAAATACATTTTAAAAGCTGCAAAACAAGGGGGAAAAAAAATACCAAGTTATTTAAGCCCTTGCCTAAGCCTGACAATAATAATTAAAATAAATTATCCAAAATCTCTCATTAATTGATCCCATTTAGATATTTTTTTAATTCAGGAAGCTTGGAAAGTATCCCCTATATACCCATACATTTTACCATTCCATATTCGCGTTTCTGTATTCACGGCATATTTGCGGAACAGATTCCCCGCGAATAAGGAGCTTTTTGTGGTGTGTGTATATATATATATATATATATATATATATATATATATATATATGACATAAGAAAAATAAATGCCTGGTCGGGATTTGAACCCGGACCTTTGGATTGATACTCCAGCGTGCTATCCATTACACAATCGGGCAAACTTATAGAAACATTTATTTTTTAATATATATATATATATATATATATATATATATATATATATATATATATATATTCTCCATTATTACGAGATGTAGCGAGAATTCGGTCTTCACAGCCATCTAGTAGTTACTGTAACAAGTAAGCAAATTAAAGAGAATATTTTTATTTTAGAGCAGGGTCGCTTTTTCGAGGTTATAATTAAATTTTTGACATTGAACAATGCAAGAATGGAGAAGACTACATAACAATGAACTACATGATCTTTATAGGAAGCCAGATATAATAAGAACAGTTAAGTCTCGTAGACTGCGATGGGCAGGACATGTTGCACATATGGGGAATGAAAGACTTGCATGGAAGCTTCTTGTAGGAAAGCCAGAGGGAAAACGCCCAGTTGGTAGACCAAGAATGAGGTGGGAGAATAACATTAACTATGATTTGAGGGAAGTAGATTATACAGGGAATGATTGGAAAGCATTAGCTCAGGATAGGGATGTATGGAGAGCTTATGTCCGTGCGGCCATGAACCTACGGGTTCGATAGTGCCAGTGAGTAAGTAATTAAGTAAGTATAAAAGGGAATAGGCCTACTTACTTACTCACTGGCACTATCGAACCCGTAAGTTCATGGTCGCGCGGAAATATGCTCTCCATACATCCCTATCCTGAGCTAATACTTTCCAATCATTCCCTGTATAATCTACTTCCCTCAAATCATAGTTAATGTTGTTCTCCCACCTCATTTTTGGTCTACCAACTGGGCGTTTTCCTTCTGGCTTTCCTACAAGAAGTTTCCATGCACGTCTTTCATTCCCCATACGCGCAACATGTCCTGCCCATCGCAGTCTACGGGACTTAACTGTTCTTATTATATCTGGCTTCCTATAAAGACCATGTAGTTCATTGTTATGTAGTCTTCTATTCCCTTTTATAGGACGATTAATTATTTCTAACCACTTTTATCCAAAATAATTACAGTTACGTTCGAGGTTCATTTAATGTGCAGCCTTTTTCAGATTTCGTGTGCAGTAAATTTTAATATTAATAGTAGTTTTACAGTTGTTTTGTTACTACAGGAAGAAAAACTATTCAACTTTTAATGAATTAACAATAAACGGTGCGCTCGTATAACGTTTCCAGACTTTTACAAGAGATAACGTTTATACTCGATAGCGCCCAGACTTCCATAAAGCGAGTTCGCAAATTTGAAGGAAACTGCTTAGACAGTGATACCAAATTAACGAAATTAGCCTCTAATTTTTATGTCATGGATGCCTCGCTCTCTGATAAAACGAAACGTTATATTAGCACAGTCGTGTCTTATCATTAACTATGAGATACGAGAAGAAATGATAGGAAGGTCGCTAACTTCCCCAAGCGAATCGCACTCAAAATGTAATATATTTTAATTTGATAATCCGTTCTTCTTTTTCCTCCATAGTAGTTCAACCTCTTTTCTTATATGTGCTTTTACGTGTAACACGCCACCCGCACCACTTGTCGGGAGAGGGATTTTAAACTTTCGATCACACACATACTTTTTTGACCGCACAAGAACATGGAGAGCCTCCGAGACAACACGAACATTTAAGACAAAACAAGCAATTCATTCATACATTCATACTAAATATGGTAAATTATGTGATACTTTACTGCTATTCCATTCTAATATAAACACTTAAAATATGTACCTTGTAGTAGGTGCCGCTGCCCTCAACTGTGTTAAAATATTGCATTTAAAATGTTATCTGGAGGCCTTTCGGAAGTTAACTTCCATCATCAGCAGGTTGAATGTGTGTATATATTGTGTGTGTGTGTGTGTGTGTGAGTTAAACGGGGTGATTTGTAATGTGTCTCATATTTTGAAGCAATTTTTCTTTTTCTTTTGTTTTTTTTAGTGATTTCTTTAAGACGTCAGCAGTATCCCGTTTACCGTATGACCGAAGTAACGTTTCTGTTCCAAGAGCAAGTTCATCGCGAGAGAATTTGCTTACTTGTGATAGGAGCTACCAGGTGGCAGTGGAGACTAATAATGAGAATATATATAATAAAAATGAATGTTTATACTAGACTTGCTCGGTGGCGTACAGATAATTATTATTAGATAGTATGAAGAGTAAAAAGTACAAATTCTTTAAGTTTTGTGACTAAAATTTTCCTTGAGAAATGAAGAAAATGAAGGTAACTGATACATTTTATATGGAATATGATTTTTAATTAAAAAGAAACCTCAGTATTATTTGAACAATTTAATGTATGTATATATATATATATATATATAATCATAATCAGCATCAAGGATTAGACCTTAAGGTCTGTTCTGATCTCATGCTAGAATTGGTCTGTTCATCTTTTACTGGGTCTTCAAACATTTCTTCGTCCTAATGGTTTATAATGAAGAATCTGTTTCGGAATTCTACTGTTCTCCATTCTATTGATGTAATCCATCGATTAATCTCTGTATTGTGCAATTCTTTCTAATACTTTGAATATATTTAGTTCACTTCGTTTTCGATCTGTTACTGTATAGCCAGCCACACTCTCAGAAACGTGATTTCTGACGTTTCTAATCTTCGTTTATATATATATATATATATATATATATATATAACTGATAATGACTTCAGTGTTAGATTCAGCACATTAGACAACAGCATACGTGGTGAATCATAGATATGCCTATAAGTTTGATAGCGTTGTATGATGAAAATATTACCATCACAGGAAATATGAAATTCAAATTACAACAATTGAATAAAACAAAACAGTGTAGAACTTACGTCATTAGTCAAAATGGCGTTGAATATGCAACAGAAAATTACAATTGCTGCATGGGTAATAATGTATGCTAATGATCGTGAGGCCGCAAGACGGGCAAGACGTGAGTTTAACGTAGCATTGCAGCCGTCGACTGTGGGGAAGTGGAGAAAATTACTACTTGAAACGGGTAGGATGCAAAAAATCAAACCTCCTGGAAGGCCTCGGATTAGCATGCAGAAACAACGAAGAGAATTGTGGAGACGTTCGGCGCTAGCCCGCAAAAATCAACCTGCCAAGCTGCACGTGAGCTTCATGTCAGTCAATCGTAATTTGAATGTTTCCCATTCCAGTGATAACATCATATTTCCTTCAATAATAATATTTTCGTTACAAAATGCGATCAAATGTATAACCATATTTCTGAATCACCCTGTATATGATATGAAAAGAAAAATGAATGCTTGAGTCGGGATTTGAACCGGAGTCTCTAAACTCTGTACGTTTAGCGCTCTAACCATAATAATAATAATAATAATAATAATAATAATAATAATAATACTTTATTTATTCTGGCAGAGTTAAGGCCATAAGGCCCTCTCTTCCTCTCAACCAGTACAAATACAAATAAATATTCGACAAATATAGATATACACTATACTAATTATAAACACTTAAAGATACAATAAATGTAACAATGTAAATGTCATGTACAAACAACATTTTATAGGGTAATAACAATAATGATACGATAATAATAATAATAATAATAATAATAATAATAATAATAATATAAATATGATACATTATACGGGAAACACCAATTAATATATATAACTTACACTGGATAATAATGAAGTCGAGTTTAGAGCAAATATAAATTTAGATTTCTTTTAAAAGATGCCAATGTCCGGCAGCCCCTTATTTCTTGTGGTAGGGAATTCCAGTTGCGAGAAGTGGAGATGGTATATGACATGGAGTGATGTGATGTCCTATGTTGCGGTATATTAAGTAAGACACTATGTTGTGATCTTGTGTTTAAGTTATGGTTTGAGGATAGATACTGGAAACGGGGTGATAAATAATTGGGAATCGAGGTATGTAGGATCTTAAATAGGAGAATTAGACAGTGCGATTTTCTTCTCTCTTTTAGATGTAGCCATGACAATTCGTGGAATAATGGAGAAATGTGATCGTATTTTCGAACATTAAATATGAATCTGATACACATATTATGGACACGCTGCAGTTTGTCCGACAGTCCGTCACTTATGTCAGTTAGTAGAACGTCACAGTAGTCAAAATGCGGCATCACTAAAGTTTGGATTAAAATTCTTTTAAGAGTTGTAGGAAGAAAATGTTTAAGTCGCTTTAGGGAATGCATTATGGAGAAGATCCTTTTAGATGTTTGTTTTACTTGCTCATGCCAAAATATTCCAACATAAACATACATTTTCCTTATATATGTAGTATTCTCAATTAACACAAGCGGTAGGGGGAAGTCGTTCCCCCTGGCATCTAGTGGCCACCATAACAGATAAGCAATATATATATATATATATATATATATATATATATATATATATATATATATATATAATGTTGTGGAAAGCAACGGGAAGCTACCACACCTACACAATTCCCTAGTAAAGCTGCAATCATAGCATGAAAATGCTATGATTGCAGTGAGGACCTGCCTTCGGACAGAATTACTATGGATGGATATATAATATTCTATTTCTTATATCACAGTGTTATGTGGATGTAGTAATCTGCATCTTCTTAAAAGTACTGTACTGTTTGTAAATGAATAACGAGTTTAATTTACCGTGTTAAACGTCTTTAGGTATACGTAATTCTCTGCGTATTGTGCAGCCTTTGAAAAAATGATGACGCTATTCTTGATGATGGAAAGTTAGAGTTTTGAAGAGCGATTCACACCAGTACGTTGTTACATGTGCTGACTCGTTCGAGTATACTGTAAAGCCGACGGCGTCTCTCTTCATGCAGCATTCGTATCGTTCCCTTCACTGGAGCAGTGGTAAGCTGCTATTTTTCCGACGACGCGGATCCACGTTTGATTCTGGTTAGATATTAATTTTATTATTTAATTATTATTATTTAATAACGTTAATTTTCATAATTCCTACATGTTACTAGGCTTCGTTTTATAAATAAAGTTGTATGTATATGGAAATATTCCCGGTCAGGACAGGCTCCTGGCTGGTATTTTTTTCGGGGGTTTTCCTCACCTGTGAGATAAATGTGAGGAATCGTAGGGCCCAACGGTCCCCGAAAATCACCCGGTCATCATCATCATCCTTATCATTATCATCATCATCATTCTTCAACTGTGTGGAAAGAAACGGGAAGCTACCACAGCTACAGTACCCTAGTAAAGCTGCAAGGTATAGCATGAAATGCTACGATTGCAGTGAAAGATCAGCCCTTGGGCAAAATTAGTATGGAATGGATTATATGGAAATAAATAAATCAAAGGAAACAGCTCATATATATATAAATGAATAACCATTGTAACGTCTCGTTACTTTGTTTACATAACACGTGGCGTGATAAAATTATTTATTTCCATTACTAATGTAAAATGCGTCTGATTAATTTAAATTAAGTTAATATCTAATTTCATTATACAAGTAAGTCCTGAAGTACTGCAAAGATGCGAGGTTGGGAAGTGGTTTTTACAGAATCGAGGAAAATATTTAATTTCCGAAATTCTGTAAAAACACTTCACAAACATGCATTGTACATTATTTTTTGCGCGATGATGTTTTCAAATTAATAAATAATAGTAAAATAAAAACATGTTTGTTGGAAATATTTGCGTTCATTACAAACAATTGACCAACATTAACAGTGTGGGCAATGTTTATTAGTTGAAACAACAGGAGGCCGTGAGACCAATTAGTGATAAAATAACAGGAGAACGTGAATCCAATTAGTGATAAAATGGCGGCAAGTACGTATTTTTTGTTTTATATTGTTTCAAATAAAGTTCAGTTCATTTAAAAGTGATTTGTATCGTATAATGTATATTAACACAACATTTTGGATATTTTTTGTATATACTTTGTATGTATTATACGTAGAGGGCAGTGGTTTTACTTCCCACACGCGCGTTTGTAATATGGAATATTACAGTATAGTTATTTTATTATAGTATAATTATTTAGGTTGGCAACCCCGAAATGTAGGAAGTTGAACTTTAAATCTTGGTCGTTATTGCTGTAATTACGACAAAACGCACTATCGCGCGAAAATAGTAATTATTAATAAGCATGTTTTCATTTCACTTGAATCATAAGCTTATTACAGATTAAAGTATGGATGTTCAGATAAGATGAGACACTAGTACAATACCGGTTGTCGGGGCGAGAACTACAATTAACTAGGCGAAAGGAAGAGGACTGCAAGGGGATGGGAAATAAAGTGGCATTCGGACGGAGAAACATTTCTTGTCTCTCTTCTTCCCTAGAGGATCACTTCAAAGACTCATTTCTTCAAAAACTAAAAGGCAAAAAAGACTTAGAGATTTCTAGCAAGGAAAAAGCACTGTGTAAGACGAGTTCAACAAAGAGTTTAAACTGGCATCACAGATTGAAAGTAGCTGGCACTCTAGATGAAACTTGATTTTTATTTGTACGAAATCACTAATTCAATTCATTCCGTTTACATTTAAATTAAATTTAACTGTTGCTATTTTAATCGGTTTGTTTTTTTTATTACACTGCTCAAAACAATTAGAGGAACACTTGTAATAAATTGAGTAAGTAATTGTTTTTTAAAGCTGTGATGCTGAAAATTGGACAATATGTAAATTGAATTATTAATTTTATCATTGGATACAAATTTTAAAGATCCATGGCCTAAATACAGAGAAATTACCTCAAATAACAAATATAGACTTTTTTTTTTATTTTGGAAGGCACTGGTCACTTCTAATTGGTAAGCTTCCTGATGTTGCTATAGTGACGAATGTTGATTATTGCCTTGTTTATTGAAGTCTCTGACAAATGAGGCATTTAAATGAGTTTGAAGTGTATCATGCTCTACATCTTTTAAGACAAGGTCAATATCTGCGACAAGTGGCTAGAGAGCTTGGGGTTTTTCCTTCCGTGCGTGTCCAGTTTACGCAACAGGCACAGAGAGACAGGTCAGTATTGTAGAAGACGTGGCCAGGGCCGTAAATTTAAAACAAGCCCCCAGGATGACAGATACGTTGTTCTTTCTGCTCTTCGACAGCGTACAAAAACTGCAAAAGACCTACAGAATGACCTTCATATGGCTTCCGGAATCCGGGTTTCAGACCAAACCAATACGTACAGATTAAGGAAGAGAGAATATTCGTCCATACGTCCCCGGTAAAAACCACTCTTAACAAATGGGCATAAGGCAGCAAGACGTACTAATGCTGAAAACCCGGGTGATTGGTACCTGAACCATTGGGAGTCTGTGCTCTTCTCGGTACGACTCCAGGTATCGTCTTGCCACTTTGTGATGGTCGTTATTTCGACGGTGTGGGGACTTCCAGTAGAACGATTTTCTGCAGAGTCTGTACAGGAAATGGATAGATTGCCGGAGGATGTTCCATAATGGTGTGGGCCGGAAGTTATGTACAAACAATCGTACGGACCTTGTACTTGTTCCCTTCCCCAGCGACTGAAGGTGGGCTGGTCCGAGTATACCGAGCACGTTTCTGGAAGAGCATGTAGTAACCTTGCTCACCATTGGAGTATTGCCTTGATTTCTGTTTATATGCAGTATAATGCCAGGGCATCATTCTGGCGCTGGTCCCCAAGATTTCCCTGAGGAGGGATGCAAATTGAGGACAAATGTCGTGGCCAGCGGTAAGCCCAGACCTCAACCCTATTGAACACTTGTGGGATCTTCTAGACAGGAAGGTCAGGAACCGACATCAAGCTCCACAAACTCTGCAGCAACTTGGAGATGCTCTGAAGGAGGAAATGGGAGAATATCCCGCAAGAGGAAATCCAGAATCTTATTGGGAGCATGCCACGAAGGTGCCAAAACTGTCATCGAATGTCGTGGAGGCCATACACGATACTAACTCTATATAACGAGTGTTTAAACTTTGAAAAATAAGCACAAGATTCAATTGCCTACATAGCGGAATTATTTGAAAAATTAATTGTCAGCGTTATTCATTTGTTTTTACTGACATGATGCAATAAATAAATAAATAACCACAAATAATGTACTTTATTAATTTCGTGTTTGTACCTTTATCCAATGAAAAAATATTTGCATATTCCATAGTGTTCCTCTAATTGTTTTGAGCAGTGTATATATATATATATATGAAACCCTTTCTTACCTTACATTATAAAAGGATTATAATTAGTTAACATTTTGAAGTAAATTAACAATAAACAGTATTATAAAAGACAATTACACAAACGATTGTTATAACAAAGATAAACAGAGTAAAATTAAATTATAATTGAGAATAAACACTGTTTTACAAAAGAAAATATGTAAATTATAAATATTTTTGTTGTTAAGAATATGATAAAGGGGACTGGAATAATCTTTTTTGAGCGATAGTGCGTTTTGTCGTACTTACAGCAATGGCGGCCATGATTGAAAGTTCAACTTCCTACATTTCGGGATTGCCAACCTAAATAATTGTACTGTAATATTACATTTACACCCACGTGCGGGAAGAAAAACCACTACCCTCTATTTATACTACGTACAATGTATATATAAAAAATATCCAAAATGTAGTGTTAATATACATTATACGAAACAAATCACTTCACTGCAATTTTAAATGAACTGAACTTGATTTGAAACAATATAAAACAATAAATACGAACTTGCTGCCATGTTATCAATAATTGTTCTCAAGGCCTCCTGTTGGTTTCCACTAATAAACATTGCCCACAATGTTAACGTTAGTCAATATTTCCAACAAAGATGTATTTATTTTACTATTATTTATTATTTTGAAAACACCAACGCACAAAAAATAATGTACAACGCACGTTTGTGAAGTGTTTAATAGAATCTCGGAAATTTAAAACCTTGCTAACGCTCGGTTTTTTAAAGTATTTTCTGGATTCTGTAAAAACCACTTCCCAACCTCGCATCGTAATATACTATTTCATTAATATTCAATATACACAACAACAGAAACAGATATAAATAACAAAATAAATAAGTTTAATTATATAACAGGAACACTAAAAAGAACTTTGAAAAATAAAGCCAGGAAAGACTCCATAATGAAATTATACAAGACAATGGCAGTGCCTCTTATTACTTATGGATCCGAAAACATGGACAGTGACAACACAGCAATCTGTCAGAATACAAGTTGCTGAAATGAGATTCCTCAGATCAATAGCAGAATCCCAAAGAACAAACAAAACATAACACAGAAATAAGACAACAGTAATATAATGTACGTAAAAACTATAATATAGTTTACCTTGTAGTCCGTCTCCTTCAACGTAAGTTCTTTTAAAACTCTAAAAACTATAAGATAGTTACCTTGTAGGTCCGGTCTCCTCAACTTAAGTTCTTTTAAAACTCCATAGTTTTTTAAAAGAACTTAAGTTGAGGAGACGGACCTACAAGGTAACTATATTACAGTTTTTAAACCGTACATTGTATTACTGTGAACTAATACCTCAACGGAAAATCACCATGAATTTTACTAGTATCAATAAGACAACAACTAAAA
Source organism: Diploptera punctata (assembly GCA_030220185.1). Classification (NCBI taxonomy): domain Eukaryota; kingdom Metazoa; phylum Arthropoda; class Insecta; order Blattodea; family Blaberidae; genus Diploptera; species Diploptera punctata. Next base: position 1,412,896 of record JASPKZ010002326.1, read on the forward strand.
ATAGAGGAATTAAACTCAACAATAGAGAAATACAGAACAAACTGGAAAGAAACACTTGGCAAGGATGACTGAGAATAGAAACCAAAAGCAGCATACAACTATTCACTTAGGAAGAAGAAGTTTGGGAAGACCAAGAAAAGATCAGCAATTTGGAGCCGGAACAGGCTAGTAAATACGCCTAAACCGTGAAGCAGAAGAAGAAGAACAAGAAGATTAATATTCAAATACATTTCTAGTTTGTAACGTACAAACCATAACATTGGACAATTGAATAGAAACATGTGTTTGATTGTTTGAATAATCTTTTCCACATTTACAAATTGCATTTGATGATATTTTAAATTTATATAAATATACCTGAAATTTTCCATGTCCGGTTTAAAAATTGAGTGAATATCAAACTAGGAACTATATTTAGGCATTTAAGTCTGTCATAGATTGTTGGGAAAAATAAATCTCGAAATGTCGTACCATTGTTAGTCTTCCTTCTTCTTCACTTCCTGGTTTAGGCATTAGTTGCCTGTTCCGTCTTAACTAATAGATCCAAGACCATCTCTTCCGAAGACGTCCGACATCTCTTCTTCCTCTAGGAAAATAATGTAAGATTTTATTTTGTAATCTGCTTTCTTCCATTCTTTCTACATGTCCTTTCCACTGATTCTTGTTGTTAAATATATTTTGTTTTATAGAATAGGTCTGCAGTTCTTCACGGACATCGTCATTTCTTATCTGGTCCATTCCAGTGCATCCTTTTACTCTTGTTAAAAATTTCATCTCGGCTGCTTGGATTTTACTACCTTGTTTGTTGGTGATAATCCAAGATTCGCTCCCATACAAAAGGACAGGAACAGCTATTGTTTTATATAGTTTTGTTTGTTTATGGGCTTTATTATTCAATGTTCTATTTATTGTGCTACCAAAAGCTTAAAACTGATGGATTTTATTTGGAGGAGTGAATTTATCTAGAGAATTTGGAAATCAAGAGTGGCATTTGTTAGGACTATTTAACGAATAAAATGAAGCTGTTTACTCACAAATCATTCTTTAACTATAGTTATTTTAAAATATTTAAATATTTAATGTAAACGGCGATGTTTGAAAACAAATGTCAAACGATAGGTACGCTTCATTTGCTTCTTTTGTTCTCACTGCAACCAGATCTCATTATTTATTACCAAAGGATCGCAATGTTGTAAGAATGCACTCTACTGGAGAAATTTATAACCAACCTAATAGATATTAATTAATTTCTGATGTCCTATGATGAAATATGTCAATTATATTTTTCTGCAACGTCATTTCCTTGAAAATAATTCGTTTTAAGAAAGTGCAAACAGTGGTTTCTTTTTTTGTGGTAGGCCTATATTCAATTGTTACAAATGTTTTTATATTATCTCTCGCGTTCGCTTTCTGTCGACATTCATGCACATTTATTCAATCTGGTAGCCGTATTTTTTTAGAAAGTCAGTCACTGAAAAATAATGCTTATGACCTATTCAGAATGTTAAAAAAGGAGGTGCTGTCTTTTTTTGTGATAAACTTTAGTTGGTAAATTTTAGGCGAAACACGACTGTGATTGTGTTGTATATAAAAAATCATTGAAATGCGATTGGTCATTGACTCCCATTTGGGGCATGAGTTAAATAGTCACAGTTATTGAATTTCAATTTTTAAACTCCTTTATTTTTATGTATGTTCGTTTCCTCTATTTTATTTGAAATTATATTATTTGGTTTGTTATTTGTTCTGTAGGAAATTTTTATGTTTTCTCTTGTTTATTTTTTAGATTTTTGCTAGATTTTGTGTTTCTGTAGCTGTATATGTTAACGATACCCACTTATTATTACTTTTATCAATTTTTCCTACTTAATTGTGTTATATTTGTTAGTTCTTATTTTTTCTTTTGTTTCATAATTAATTTATTAATAATTTCATCACTATACCCATTTTTATAAGCCAGAAGATTTATATAATTTAATTCTTTATTATAATTTTCTTACGTAAGTATAAGGTGCCATGAGAAAAAATAGCAACATTTCAGAAAGTAGCCTTCTGTATCTGTAACTGCACTGAGTTCAAATATACTGCGGAGAAACGTAGTAAAGTAACGTTTTTTTAAAAAAATGAACTTGAGTTGAAGATTTCTCATTTGAAAGATCAGCAGTCCAAACTATGTTTTTGCCAAATGTTATTTCATATACAACATATTCACTAAAACCGTCATCAATTATAGGAAGTCGGATGATTTGAAGAAAATGATGGACAACATCCCGCTGAGCCAAAATAATATTGAACCGAAATCATAAATCGGTCTTCTGTAAAGTAAAATAAAGCACCAGAGGAAGATTTACAGTTCTTCTTCTTCTTCTTCTTCATTTCATATGATAAACCTAGCGGTCTGTTATTGTCTCAATCCAACGTTTGAAGGGTCTGCCCAAAGATCTCTTGCCTGGTGGCTGGTAATTTAAGATCTGATGTGGTACTCTTGTACTGCTCATTCTTCTTACGTAAGATTTCCAGTTGTTTCTGTATTTTTGTACATATTCCATGACTGATTCTGTTTGTAATTCTTTGAGAATCTCAGAATTCCTTTTATAGTCTGTTCTTGAGTAGCCTGCAGTACGTCTCATAAATTTCATTTCTGCCGCAGTTAGTCTTTGTTCATCTACACTGCGAATTGTCCAGGCCTCACTGCCGTAACATAATATGGGTCTGGCCAGTGTTTTATAAATTGTAGTTCGTGTGTGTTGCTGTACTGTGTTTGGCTTGAAAATATTATTTATAATTCCTGTTATTCTGTTAAATTTTATAATTTTTTGACTAAAATCTTTTTCTTCTTCGTATGTAACTTGGTATCCCAGATTTATAGTTATAAATATCATAATGAAAGAACCTCTTAGTTACTGTATTTATTAGGAATGTTTTTTTACGTGACACAATTTTGCAATTTTTTTTTTACAATTCCGGTATTTAATTTTACTAGTTTAGTTACAAAATATAACAAGTATAAGTTTGTTTATATGTAAACACACAATACATTAACCAATGTGAATGTTCATATCTCACGTTTTGCACTTATATTTTCAAACAATAACAGTAAAACTATTAATATTCATACATTTTATGAAATAAACAGTGTTTTGTACCTCATGTAAAATATACGTTTTCGAAATAAGTGATTCAATGCTTTCAGGGGGAAAAAACAACACAGTAAGATACGAAATGCAACATTACTTGTTATGAGTAAAATAAAACAGCTGTATAATTGAGTAAATATGAATAGATAAAATAGTACATTCAGCAAATATACTATACTTTAAATATACATGTAAAATTGACGATACGATTGTTGACAAAAAAGAGAAGGGGTGAATCCCATGATTGAACAAGTAAATTCTCCTTCCTTAATATTCTGACTGGAAATAATGTCGCTCATTTGCTGCAACAATGTCATAACTCAAAAATGGTCGATTATGAATTATTGGTACCACATGAAAGAACTCAGTTCTATATTCAGGAAGAACGACATAAACTATTGTATACAATGAGTTGGTATAGTAATTTGATATTTATGACAAATATGGATTTCAAACCTTTAAATGCTTCTCCTGAAAAACTATGTTTTTTTAGTTATGACGTAGCAAATGAGCGATTGTAAGCCCATGTTTCCCTTAACAGGGGTTTAGTTAGGCGTTTCTCCCCCCCTTCAGGGAAGAATATTAACCATACTAATTTAGTTACACTTGTTTTCGTATAGATGTAATTTGAGTGGTCCGTGGTCAGCGTTCCGCCTCATACTGACATCTAGGAAACCTAGGGGGGGCGCGCGCACCTGGGGGGGGGCGCGCCTAGGAGGGGACGCGCCTAGGAGGGGGAGCGCCTAGGAGGGGGCGCGCCTAGGAGGGGGCCCGCCTAGGAGGGGGGCGCCTAGGAGGGGGGGCGCCTAGGAGGGGGCGCCTCGGAGGGGGCGCCTAGAGGGGGCCTAGAGGGGGCCTAGAAGGGGCCTAGGAGACCTAGGAGGCCTAGAGGGGCAGAGGGGCAAAGGGGCAAAGGGCTTAAAGGCTTAAAGGCTAAAGGCAAACAAAAACACACGCATATATATATATATATATATATATATATATATATTGAGATTAAGAAAGATTTCGTGGATTTTTCGCGTCATGGAAACCATTTTAATCTTAAAAAACTGATATAATATATATATATATATATATATATATATATGACATTTAAAATAATAAATGCCTGAGCCGGAATTTGAACCCGAAATCTCTAATTGTATATGTTAGCGAGCTCCCAACTGCGCCACTATACCATTCAGCACAAACATTTATTTTCCTTCCTTATATATAATTCTTAATTCACGGGAGGCAGCGGGACATGTGTCGAACTACCATCTAGTGGCTACTATAACCAGTAAGCATTTTAAAGAGATTTTTTTACTTTATAGCAGTAAATCGTTTTTATTTAGATGTTATATATATATATATATATATATATATATATATATACTTACTTATTTACTTACTCACTGGCACTATCGAACCCGTAGGTTCATGGCCGCACGGACATAAGCTCTCCATACATCCCTATCCTGAGCTAATGCTTTCCAATCATTCCCTGTATAATCTACTTCCCTCAAATCATAGTTAATGTTGTTCTCCCACCTCATTCTTGGTCTACCAACTGGGCGTTTTCCTTCTGGCTTTCCTACAAGAAGTTTCCATGCACGTCTTTCATTCCCCATACGCGCAACATGTCCTGCCCATCGCAGTCTACGGGACTTAACTGTTCTTATTATATCTGGCTTCCTATAAAGACCATGTAGTTCATTGTTATGTAGTCTTCTCCATTCACCTGTCTGTTCATCTCTCTTTGGTCCAAAAATTTTCCTAAGAACTTTATTCTCAAATACTCTTAATCTCCTTTCCTCCCTTAAAGTAAGAGTCCATGTTTCACACCCATATAATATAACTGGTAGAATAATAGTTTTATATATTTCAGCTTAACGCTTTTTGAAAGGAGTTGGGACATCAAAAGTCTCTGCAATGCATAATAGCATGCATTTCCAGAATTGAGCCTATGTTTAATTTCTTTGTGCATCTCATTCCTATTTGTGATTATTGTTCCTAGGTATTTGAATTCAGCCACTTCCTCAAAATTTCCCTCATTTGTCATTAGCTGTCCATTTCCATTATATACTGAATTTCTACGTGTGACCATATATTTAGTTTTACTGATATTTACTTCCAAACCTAATTTCTTAGTGTTACTCAATAGTGTGTGTGCGTGTTGGCCTTTAGTATCTCCTCGCTATCGGCCAGTAGTACTACATCATCAGCATAAACTAACAGCTTATTAATACCATTCAGTTGTAAGCCTTCCTCATTCTGTAAAGATTTAATGGCATGCTCTAGTACAAAATTAAATAGTAGAGGAGATAGTGCATCTCCTTGCTTCAACCCATTCTGGATTTCAAAAGTGTCTGAAAACTGTTTGCCTACACGCACCCTACTCGTTGAGTCATTTAGACACATTCGTATAAGTCTAACTAACTTTTTAGGAATTCCGAACTCCAGCAGGATACTATATAACTTCTCCCTCTTAATTGAATCATATGCTTTTTTGAAGTCTACATATAGTTGATGTACAGTACCATTATATTCCCATTTCTTTTCTAAAATCTGTCTTATACTAAAAATCTGATCTGTTGTAGACCTGTTTCTTCTAAATGCACATTGATGATCTCCTAGAATGTCATCAATATAGGGAGTAAGTCTGCTTACTAATATATTTGTTAGAATTTTGTACGAAGTTGAAAGTAATGAGATGCCACTATAGTTGTTGCAATCAGTTTTATCTCCTTTCTTATAAATTGGTACGATAATTGATTCCTTCCATTCATCTGGAAGAGCTTCTTTTTCCCAAATCATACTAAGCAACCAGCGTATCTTGTCCATCAATTTTTTCTCCCCCTGATTTTTATCAGTTCTGCTGGGATCTCATCTGAACCTGATGCTTTATACATCTTCAATTTTTCAATTGCCATTTCAACCTCTAATGCACTTGGCTCTGCGACTAGCATTTTCTGCTGTCTGTAACTTATCCTCCTCAATGTCCTGTTCTGTATGTACATTTAATAGCTGATTAAAATAACTTTTCCATCTATTTAATATACTCTTGGAATCTGCAATCATATCCCCATTTTCATTCCGAATTATGTTTGTTCTAGCCTGAAACCCTTTCTTCTCTATACTAATTCCCTGATATATATTCTCTAATGTTCCTATTTTTTGCATTCATTTCAAGATCATTAATCTTCTCTCTCAAATATTCCCTCTTCTTACTCTTTAGTAACTTGGTGGTTTCCCGTCTAACACTACCCCAATTGCTCTAAATTTACCTCATTTGGCTCGTGTAACCATTTCATTTTTGCTAGCTTTCTTTTCTTTACAATGTCGGCACATTCCTCATCAAACCATTTCTTGTTTTTGCCTCTTTTTTAAACAACCAATGCTTTCTGATGCTGACAATTTAATAGTATCTCTCTTATAGCCTCCCATTCTTTATTTATATCAGTTTCTTCTTCGTTTTGCCACATTGTCATCTGAAGATTCCAGTACTTCAAATCTATTAGCAATTTTGATTTGGTATTCTTGCCGCATTTCATCATTTTTCAAGTTTTTTAATTCATATTTTACAGAATCATCTTTAGCGTTTGTTCCTCTCATAAGCGATAGCCGTTGTCTGATTTTCACCTTGACCAGATGATGATCTGAATTGCAGTCTGTCCCTCTAACTGATCTAATATCAATGATGCTACTGTGCCAGCGTTTATTCCACTAATACATGATCTATCTGGTTCCGAGTTTCTCCATCTGGGGACGTCCAGGTGTATTTATGAATATCCTTATGCTGAAATGTTGTGCTCTTAACAATGAGATTCTCTGATGTGGCAAATGTGACTAATCTAACCCCGTTGTCGTTACTATCTTCATGAAGACTGAATTTGCCTATTGTTGGTTTGAATATATCTTCCCGCCCCACTTTTGCATTTAAATCTCCTAAGACAATTTTCATATGATATCGTGAAAGGCTAATCAAATATGCATTCTAATTCTTCATAGAACTCATCCTTGATCTTGTCATCCTTTATCTTCTGTGGGGGCATGTACATTTACAATTATAAAATCATGTCGTTTACCCTTTAGAATTATGTATGATATCCTATCACTAACAAACTAATATCTCGGATAGCGGATAGGATCCTCCTTCTGACTAAAAAACCTGTTCCAAATGCAGGTCTTTCTGCACCCCCATAGTATAATGCAAAGCTTCCTGATTCCTGACTACCTTCTCCTGGCCACCTAACTTCCTGTAAAGCGACTATATCCAAGGGCGATTTATCCAATTCCCGCGTTAATATGTCTAGTGCCCCACTATTGTATAAAGTCCTAACATTCCATGTTCCTAGGAACATGTCCCTGTGTTTGAGCCTTTGGCATGGGTTCCCTGAAGTAGTCCCGCCCGGAGAACCGAATGGGGGACTATTTGACCTCCGGAAAAATTTTACCCCAGTAGAACCCATGTCCGCATTTCTTGACGGTTGTATTTTTACGGTGAAAGATCGTCACTCTTTCGACCAAGGTACTTATTTCGTCTGGCTTATCACCTTCGACCAGTCCGGCATGGGTAACCCTATCGGCAGCAATGCTACCGCCGGCATAGCTCTCAGGATCATTTAAGCACACAAGCCACTCCACCACGACAAGGTAAAGATACCATGGAGGGATATATATATATATATATATATATATATATGTTATAATTAAATGTTTAACTTTGAGCAATGCAAGCTTAATATGTATATATATATATATATATATATTATATTTATTTATTTATTCATTCCTTGATAATGACATGTGGGATCATGGCGAAACGTCGGAATCATTGGCCAGAGGCCGAACATGAATCCAAGACGCGGAAAACCCAAGAAAAGTTCATATTCATATATATATACAAATTTGTAATTTCCGTACTTTTTTCCTATAAGATATAGTTGAGATATTTTGTGAAATTTCTGTATTGATTTATTCTAAATGTAAAAAATAAAACTAAATAATATACCTAAATATACCCATATTAATTTATTTATATTATTTAGAAAACTGGAAAAACGTTAATGTAAAAAACGTGATTCTAATAATAATCGTTAACCATATTATCTTAAAGGAGTGGTTAATTTCCACATCTTCTTTTGGAATTCGTTCCCAGCTACATCTCTTCTCTCTCAAATCTATTTTAACTTTATCCAGCCTCGCAGACACAAATCCTCCCCTGGGTTTTTCAGTAATCTACAGCTCTCTTCTATACAATCCGTTCTTTTCCTGCCGAAACCATTTCAGTATAATTTCCTATAAATTAAATACGAGCTTTTTCTTCCATCCTCAGGACTGGACATTTTTTTTGGAACATCAATTTAAAATAATTTTATAATTTTAATAGTGAATACCCGACGTGACCTCATATGCCTAAATAAATTAAATATGCGCTTTTATTTTGATTGAATATTTTAAAAGAAAATTACGGATTAATTAAATTTTATGGTATAATTTGCAAAGAACCAAATATGCCGGTTTCTAGAGTCAATTTTTAATTTCTGATTTCTGGTAAACTCACACTTCTAATTACCAGATGTTGCTCATTTATCGGCAATATCTACCCTGATTGATTTTAATAGCATATATTGAGTTTCATTGTGAAACATAAAAAATTGCAACCGCTAGAGGGATTTTTAAATTATCGTTTCGTGTGAACTCCTACAGCTAATTATTTTAGGGAATAATAGATAGGGACTAAACACTTTCCGTACCTGAAAACCTGTATGTACAAATTGTCATAAGCAATGCCACGAATGATTTCCAATTTATCTAGATCATTTGGGAATCAAGAGTGGCATTCGTTAGTACTATTTAACGAATAAAATTAAGCTGTTTACTCACAAATCATTGTTTAACTATACTTATTTTAAAATATTTATATATTTAATGTAAACGGCGATGTTTGAAAACAAATCAGAAATGTGAGGTTATGTTCATTCAATGCTGCTTGATCATATTATTTATTGGCAAATAAGATCGCAATATTGTAAGAGTGCATCCAAGTGGAGAAATAATGAAACACATCAACTATATATCATAATCACATTACGGGCTATTCATTTATTTTTTAGTAAATAACTCAGTAAAATCAAGGAATCTGTTCATTATTTGCTATATTCAATGTATTTGTTGGAGAAAAATAATGCTTTGACCTGTTCAGAACATTAAAAAGGAGGAGCTTTCTTTATCACAAAAGCAGGAGCTGATAAAGAGAAATCGATAAAGAGCGAGGTGAAACACGACTGTCATTGGTTGTAAAACAACATTCATTGAAAAGTGATTGGTCATTGACTAGCATTTGTGGCATGAGTTAAATAGTCATAATAATTTACCGACTACTATTTGAATTTTGCGACCACAAACGTATACAGGCTGAATTTTTATGTGTAACGATTAATTGGAACTTTAATATAAATTATAGAATATTCACCTGAAAGGGGTCCGTCTCCTCAACTTAATTATCATTTAACTGTAGCGCTTTCGGGACTTGTCCCATCATCGGCAGGATTCAAAACTGGTGTTTCACTGAAGATCTGGTAGAGGGGGTTGCATGTATTGAGTTCGTTTTCGTTTATCAGGCTGTCGTTGTGAGCTGCTTTCATGATTTCCATCTCTTCGAGTACGTTTATCTTCGCTGGATTATTTTCTCTGTGCATCACTGTTAGGGTGTTTTCAATATTTAACATGCGATGTCCTTCATGGATAACGTGTTTTGCATAGCTTGATTTACCTTCTGCGTGAACGAAGTCTCGAAAATGTTCTTTGAATCTGATGTTAAAACTCCTGTTTGTCCTTCCTATATAAAATTTGCTGCAGTCCTTACATGTCAGTTTATAAACTCCTTTGCTGTTGAAAATGTTATTTTCTTCAATGTATTGTTTATTATGTTGTTTAATTTGTTATTGGTTCTGTATGCTATTTTTACGTTTTTATCGGCTTTCTTTAGTGCATTGGCTAATTTTGTCGTTTCTTTTCCTGTGTATGTAAGTGTTATCCATGTTTTCTTGTTGTTGTCAGATTCTTTTCTAGTTTAGTTATGTTGGTTATGTTGTTCTTCCTTTTTTGTTTTTTTACGAGCTTATCTATGAATTCTTCATTATAGCCATTGGTTTTTGGCCATATACTTAATGTAGTTGAGTTCTTGGATATAATTGTCTTTGCTTAATGGGAGTTTCAAAATTCTACTGACTAAGCTATTAAATGTACTAATTTTCTGTTGAAAAGGGTGTGTAGAATTTTTGTTTATGGCCAGAGCATTGTTTGTGGGTTTCCGGTAGATACCGATTTCTAGTTTATTGTTGTGTAGATTTTGGTTATAGACAAATCTAAGTAGTTTATGCTGTTGTTAACTTCTATTTCTTCGGTGAAAGTGATTTTTTCATGCATGTTGTTTAAGTCTTGTAGTATTTCTTTTTCTTTTCTGTTTTCATTTTCATATATTACTAGTACATCATCGACATATCGTGTTATTAGTTTTATGTTGAATTTGTGTATTAGTTCCACAAAATGTTTATTTTCCAGTTCTTGTAGGAAGATTTCTGCCATTATTCCAGATGTAGGACTCCCCATCGGGATCCCGTCTTCTTGAATAAATAGTTCATTGTTAAATTGGAAGTAATTTTGCTTTATTGTTGTTGTTATTAGTTTGTTTAACTGATTGATATAGTTATCTTCAAGTTTACTGTCTGTTAGTTTTTGTTTTATTATGTTTGCTGTTTCGTTTATCGGGATATTAGTGTACAGGTTTTTTATGTCGAATGACATCATTTTAGTATTCCTATTAATTTCTAAATGCTGTAGTTTGTCTGCTAGTTCAAATGCGTTCTTAATTGTGTAACGATTTTCAAGTTTGACATCATTTTTCATTTTCTGAGCGACTAATTTGGAAATTTTATAGTTAGGAGCATTCATGCAATTAACAACTGGTCTTATGGGAATGTTGTCTTTATGGATTTTTGGAAGGGCTTTCATTACTGATGGTGAGGGAGTATTATTTACCCATTTGGCGTTTTTGTATTTATTTGTTCATTATTGGTTGTGTTGGTGATTAGAGGGCACGATTTTAGTGCTTCTTTTATTTGTCTGCTATACTTTCCTGTGGGATCTTTTTCAATTTTTTTGAAATTGTTTTCTTTTATAAATTGCTTGGTTTTATTGATGTATTCTTCCTTTTCCATAATAACTATTGTGTTGCCCTTGTCGGCTTTGTGTGTATTATATTATTGTTCCTAAATTTTCTTTTTATTTTAGAGATGTTCTTGAGAGTTTGTTTATCTTTGATGTTTATTGTTGGTGGAGTTTCTTTTATGACTTTAGCTGCTTCGTATCTAATATGATTTTTGTTATTAATGTTAAGTTTATTTATTGCAATTTCAGTTTCAGTAATTAAATTTTGTTGTGTTCTTTTTGCGTTGTGTGTAGGGAAATTGAATTTGTATCCCTTTTCTAGCAAGTCTGTTTTCCTGTTTGTTGAATTTTATTTTTGTAAGGTTTGTAATTCTTTTGTCTTCAAAATTGTGTGATTTGTTATGTTTTAGATATGTGTTGTGTTGCATAACCTTTAATTTAGTTAGCTTCTTGTTCATTGTTTCATATTTATTGCACATTTATTATTAATGTTTTCGTGAATTTGGTTTTCTATGATTGTCCAACATTTGCCGAATAGTAAGGCGGCTTCTTGTGTGTAGTAGTATATCTGGTTGTTGATGTTTTGCTTCTTATGTATAGGAATCTGATTTCGTTTTTTATCCAATTAATTTCGGCCTGTTTTTGTACTTTTGTTGCTGTATTATTTCTGTTTTTTATTTTATTTTAGCGGAGTCCTACATCTGGAATAATGGCAGAAATCTTCCTACAAGAACTGGAAAATAAACATTTTGAGGAACTAATACACAAATTCAACATAAAACTAATAACACGATATGTCGATGATGTACTAGTAATATATGAAAATGAAAACAGAAAAGAAAAAGAAATACTACAAGACTTAAACAACATGCATGAAAAAATCCTTTCACCGAAGAAATAGAAGTTAACAACAGCATAAACTACTTAGATTTGTCTATAACCAAAAATCTACACAACAATAAACTAGAAATCGGTATCTACCGGAAACCCACAAACAATGCTCTGGCCATAAACAAAAATTCTACACACCCTTTTCAACAGAAAATTAGTACATTTAATAGCTTAGTCAGTAGAATTTTGAAACTCCCATTAAGCAAAGACAATTATATCCAAGAACTCAACTACATTAAGTATATGGCAAAAACCAATGGCTATAATGAAGAATTCATAGATAAGCTCGTAAAAAACAAAAAGGAAGAACAACATAACCAACATAACTAAACTAGAAAAAGAATCTGACAACAACAAGAAAACATGGATAACACTTACATACACAGGAAAAGAAACGACAAAATTAGCGAATGCACTAAAGAAAGCCGATAAAAACGTAAAAATAGCATACAGAACCAATAACAAATTAAACAACATAATAAACAATAACATTGAAGAAAATAACATTTTCAACAGCAAAGGAGTTTATAAACTGACATGTAAGGACTGCAGCAAATTTTATATAGGAAGGACAAACAGGAGTTTTAACATCAGATTCAAAGAACATTTTCGAGACTTCGTTCACGCAGAAGGTAAATCAAGCTATGCAAAACACGTTATCCATGAAGGACATCGCATGTTAAATATTGAAAACACCCTAACAGTGATGCACAGAGAAAATAATCCAGCGAAGATAAACGTACTCGAAGAGATGGAAATCATGAAAGCAGCTCACAACGACAGCCTGATAAACGAAAACGAACCCAATACATGCAACCCCCTCTACCAGATCTTCAGTGAAACACCAGTTTTGAATCCTGCCGATGATGGGACAAGTCCCGAAAGCGCTACAGTTAAATGATAATTAAGTTGAGGAGACGGACCTTTCAGGTGAATATTCTATAATTTTATATTAATTTTGAATAAATCTCAACGGAACACATCATGAATCTTATAAAAGATAATTGGAACTTCTTTTTAAACAAATTAATATTCTTGCAATTACATTTATATATATGTGCTTGTGCTAGGAGCCTCGGTGGACTAATGGTTATGTCACTAACGTATAGAGTTAGGGGTCCCGGGTTCAAATTCCGGCTCAGGCGTTTATTTTTCTTTTCATATTATAGTTGGCCTACATTGCTAAATGTCAAAATATAGTTATGACTTCTAAAATAAAGAACTGTCACTCAAGCCATATAAACTGATGATGGTCTTTATTTTGAAGAGTAGTTGCATTTATTTTCAGAAAAAATCCAAATAAAATTTTGTTTAAAAATACTATTTCTGTATACGTTATACTGTACGTCTGTGTGTTTTAACGCTCTAGATCCTGCGTTATTTTTTTCGAAACCAAACTTGGCATATTATAACGAATTAAGGAAAGTAAGATCAAGTTCCTTAACCAGCAAATGGGATCGTTAAAACGTGAGTGAAATTTCATATTAGTAGTTAAGATAGGTTGCGGACATACTTTAAGTTAGATCAGGTTATTAAGTTACGTTAAGAAAATGTGTTTTTTTCAACGACGACGGAATCCTTTACCTCGGTAGAAATCAAGACGACACCGATAACGAATGAGCCGGTATAGTTGCTTATATAGACATAAACTAACATTCCCCTAAGTTGCCGATCCTATTCTAACCATAATGCATAGGTATTTTTGATTATCCTTAAGGGGATCGACTGGTGAAAATGATGAAAAAATGACAAAAAAATTATTTTTTGTTTATTTGCTTTTTAATAATCCTGATTCTTTAGGATCATTTTCATCTAAAAATATATTGTAGGAGCAAAATTGACTCCATGACGTAAGAGTTTAAATACCCTTGCACGTCTGGTCAAATAAAATAACTTTTACAGTTTAGGCATGGATTTAATAATAATCTAATATACATGTTCCTAGGAACATGGAATGTTAGGACTTTATACAATAGCGGGGCACTAGAGATATTAACGCGGGAATTGGATAAATCGCCCTTGGATATAGTCGCTTTACAGGAAGTTAGGTGGCCAGGAGAAGGTAGTCAGGAATCAGGAAGCTTTGCATTATACTATGGGGTGCAGAAAGACCTGCATTTGGAACAGGTTTTTTAGTCAGAAGGAGGATCCTATCCGCTATCCGAGATATTAAGTTTGTTAGTGATAGGATATCATACATAATTCTAAAGGGTAAACGACATGATTTTATAATTGTAAATGTACATGCCCCCACAGAAGATAAAGATGACAAGATCAAGGATGAGTTCTATGAAGAATTAGAATGCTTATTTGATAGCCTTTCACGATATCATATGAAAATTGTCTTAGGAGATTTAAATGCAAAAGTGGGGCGGGAAGATATATTCAAACCAACAATAGGCAAATTCAGTCTTCATGAAGATAGTAACGACAACGGGGTTAGATTAGTCACATTTGCCACATCAGAGAATCTCATTGTTAAGAGCACAACATTTCAGCATAAGGATATTCATAAATACACCTGGACGTCCCCAGATGGAGAAACTCGGAACCAGATAGATCATTTATTAGTGGATAAACGCTGGCACATTAGCATCATTGATATTAGATCAGTTAGAGGGACAGACTGCAACTCAGATCATCATCTGGTCAGAGTGAAAATCAGACAACGGCTATCGCTTATGAGAGGAACAAACGCTAAAGATGATTCTGTAAAATATGAATTAAAAAACTTGAAAAATGATGAAATGCGGCAAGAATACCAAATCAAATTGCTAATAGATTTGAAGTACTGGAATCTTCAGATGACAATGTGGCAAACGAAGAAGAAACTGATATAAATAAAGAATGGGAGGCTATAAGAGATACTATTAAATTGTAAGCATCAGAAAGCATTGGTTGTTTAAAAAAGAGGCAAAACAAGAAATGGTTTGATGAGGAATGTGCCGACATTGTAAAGAAAAGAAAGCTAGCAAAAATGAAATGGTTACACGAGCCAAATGAGGTAAATTTAGAGCAATTGGGTAGTGTTAGACGGGAAACCACCAAGTTACTAAAGAGTAAGAAGAGGGAATATTTGAGAGAGAAGATTAATGATTTTGAAATGAATGCAAAAAATAGGAACATTAGAGAATTATATCAGGGAATTAGTATAGAGAAGAAAGGGTTTCAGGCTAGAACAATCATAATTCGGAATGAAAATGGGGATATGATTGCAGATTCCAAGAGTATATTAAATAGATGGAAAAGTTATTTTAATCAGCTATTAAATGTACATACAGAACAGGACATTGAGGAGGATAAGTTACAGACAGCAGAAATGCTAGTCGCAGAGCCAAGTGCGTTAGAAGTTGAAATGGCAATTGAAAAATTGAAGATGTATAAAGCATCAGGTTCAGATGAGATCCCAGCAGAACTGATACAATCAGGGGGAGAAAAATTGATGGACAAGATACGCTGGTTGCTTAGTATGATTTGGGAAAAAGAAGCTCTTCCAGATGAATGGAAGGAATCAATTATCGTACCAATTTATAAGAAAGGAGATAAAACTGATTGCAACAACTATAGGGGCATCTCATTTCTTTCAACTTCGTACAAAATTCTAACAAATATATTAGTAAGCAGACTTACTCCCTATATTGATGACATTCTAGGAGATCATCAATGTGCATTTAGAGAAAACAGGTCTACAACAGATCAGATTTTTAGTATAAGACAGATTTTAGAAAAGAAATGGGAATATAATGGTACTGTACATCAACTGTATGTAGACTTCGAAAAAGCATATGATTCAATTAAGAGGGAGAAGTTATATAGTATCCTGCTGGAGTTCGGAATTCCTAAAAAGTTAGTTAGACTTATACGAATGTGTCTAAATGGCTCAACGAGTAGGGTGCGTGTAGGCAAACAGTTTTTCAGACACTTTTGAAATCCAGAATGGGTTGAAGCAAGGAGATGCACTATCCCTCTACTATTTAATTTTGTACTAGAGCATGCCATTAAATCTTTACAGAATGAGGAAGGCTTACAACTGAATGGTATTAATAAGCTGTTAGTTTATGCTGATGATGTAGTACTACTGGCCGATAGCGAGGAGATACTAAAGGCCAACACGCACACACTATTGAGTAACACTAAGAAATTAGGACTGGAAGTAAATATCATAAAACTAAATATATGGTCACAACGTAGAAATACATTATATAATGGAAATGGACAGCTAATGACAATGAGGGAAATTTTGAGGAATGGCTGAATTCAAATACCTAGGAACAATGATCACAAATAGGAATGAGATGCACAAAGAAATTAACATAGGCTCAATTCTGGAAATGCATGCTATTATGATTGCAGAGACTTTTGATGTCCCAACTCCTTTGAAAAAACGTTAAGCTGAAAATATATAAACTATTATTCTACCAGTTATATTATATGGGGTGCGAAACATGGACTCTTACTTTAAGGGAGGAAAGGAGATTACGAGTATTTGAGAATAAAGTTCTTAGGAAAATTTTTTGGACCAAAGAGAGATGAACAGACAGGTGAATGGAGAAGACTACATAACAATGAACAACATGGTCTTTTATAGGAAGCCAGATATAATAAGAACAGTTAAGTCCCGTAGACTGCGATGGGCAGGACATGTTGCGCGTATGGGGAATGAAAGACGTGCATGGAAACTTCTTGTAGGAAGCCAGAAGGAAAACGCCCAGTTGGTAGACCAGAATGAGGTGGGAGAACAACATTAACTATGATTTGAGGGAAGTAGATTATACAGGGAATGATTGGAAAGCATTAGCTCAGATAGGGATGTATGGAGAGCTTATGTCCGTGCGGCCATGAACCTACGGGTTCGATAGTGCCAGTGAGTAAGTAAGTAAGTATAAAAATGAATGCTTGTTTAAAAATATATATACAGTCAATATGCCCATTTCACCAATAAATATTTAAAAATGGTCAACTAGTTCTACAGCCAAGCTGTCATTCTCAAGACCAGATACTAATGCTTGTTTGTTTGTTTGTTTGTTCAATATTTTATGCGCTGCAGTACTGTTCATGCGATTTTTGCAAAATGATAATAATAATAATAATAATAATACTTTATTTATTTCTGGCAGAGTTAAGGCCATAGGCCCTCTCTTCCACTCAACCAGCACAAATACAAATAAATATTCGACAAATATAGATATACACTATACTAATTATAAACAGTTAAAGATACAATAAATGTAGCAATGTAAATGTCATGTACAAACAACATTTTATAGGGTAATAACAATAATGATACGATAATAATAATAATATTAATATAAATATGGTACATTATACGGGAACACTAATTTATATAATATCTTACACTGAATAATAATGAAGTCGAGTTTAGAAGCAAATATAAATTTAGATTTCTTTTAAAAGATGCCAATGTCCGGCAGCCCTTTATTTCTTGTGGTAGGGAATTCCAGTTTGCGAGAATTGGAGATGGGTTATGACATGGAGTGATGTGATGTCCTATGTTGCGGTATATTAAGTAAGAGACTATGTTGTGATCTTGTGTTTAAGTTATGGTTTGAGGATAGATACTGGAAACAGGATGATAAATAATTAGGAATCGAGGTATGTAGATCTTAAATAGGAGATGTAGACAGTGCGATTTTCCTTCTCTCTTTTAGATGTGGCAGAATCCCGGGATGAACATAGGCTATAAGAGAGTTGTAATACTCAACACCCTTCAGCCCTAAAAAAAACACTTTTTGTACTGAAAAAAAACGTGAAAAAGTCACTTTTTTGACGTTTTAAATGGCTCACGCTGCCATATATATATAGAATATATATTTATATATGTATTTACCCCGTGCTGATTACCCGGCGTAGCCCAATAATTTACTTATCACGATCTTCTTGACATAAAATAATATAAACCCAGTGCTGATGACCCGGCGTAGCCCAATAATTTACTTATCCCGATCTTTCTTGACATAAATTAGCTGAAAGAACGAAAACGGTGTTTTTTTATGTTTAGTTGAATAAGTAAAAGAAACATGATTATAAAATTTGTTCTCTTCGTTATTGCAACTAAAACAACCAATAAACCGATTAAATCTATTCCAAACTATCTTTATATATATATATATATATATATATATAATTTGCAGTGAAAGGCCTGCCCTTGGACACAATTAATATGGATGGATGGATATATATATATATATATATATATAATACGATATATTTTTTCCCCTTTTGCTTATACAACTAAACGCAAAACTCGTTACCATTTATTTAGGCGCAGCAGCGCTCGCCGGGTATTTACTAGTAACAAATATAAACCACCAGTATCTGTTTATATTCTCAAAACTTTTAATATGTACGAGTGTTGAATTTCTAACTGACTGATCTACTAAAATAAGTTATATTTTTGCAAGCAACAAACATCTTGATGAGTTAACTTCGTCTGCAATGTGTCTAATGCATTAGCGAAATAATTGTGTAAGCAGTGAAAAAAAGTGACTTCGTGGGATTTTTAGTTGGGTCCCGCCCGTCCTCATTATAAAACATTCCTGTGGGATGTAATATCCCACGTCCTGTATGAGGGTGAAAACAAATACCGCATTCCTGATTCACGCCTCGGATAACGTATATAAACTGCAGAGGAATTTGCTCCCAAGAAGAAGTTAGCATTGCTCGTTTCCACATGTGAAGGGTGACACATATCTAAACTTTCCGCCGCACCTTTGCAGGAATCCAATATACGTTCTCTTAGGAAACTTCGGTCTATTGGTAGTACAGGGTGCCTCGAGTTTCATGAGTTTACCGTGAATTTTACTCCCTTTGCTTAGTTGTTGTCACTAAAGACCAATACTGAAAAGTTTCCAACATTTCATGTAATTATACACGTAATTTCTAATAGTTCTGCTTCAAGAAACTTTAAGGCCAAAACAGTTTTCCGAACGCCATCTTCATCTAATTCGTCTTTAGTAGTATGAAAGTATGAGTTAATGGCGTGTCTTGGGTAAATGTTCATGTTGTCTAAGAAATGGCCCTAGAATTCAGTTGATCATTCATCCAGGATACCTTCCATGTCCTTGTATGGTGAAAAAGTATATCCATCCATAGTAATTCTGCCCGAAGGCAGGTCCTTCACTGCAATCATAGCATTTTAATGCTATGCTTAAATTATGAAATAATCAATATTTGTAATTCAATTGAAATTCGCGGTTGCAACGAAGAGCACAGGCACCTGGATCTCTCTTTGTTAAATAATAAACCAATTACCTTACACCGCTACCTGTTAGAATCGTATGGAACTCACAGATAATTATAACTCTTTGTTAAATAATAAACAAATAATTTGCAATAAAAAATAATGCGACTATAAATTTAGTTATAAACTACCCTAAGTCTGAAGTTGGATCACACTGCACACAATGTGCAAAATTTTATTAAAATCGGTTCAGTAGTTTAGGATTCCATGGCGGACAAACAACGTGACACGAAATTTTTATATATTAAGATAATAAAAATAATAGCCTCAAAATGAACATTATACTTTTTTTTTCGTTTTCCCAACAATTTGTAGTTTGACTGTTAGATCTCTTTATGGGGCAACAATTCAATTAAGAATTGATAAAATATTATAAGTAAAATATACTGTGCGTAAACGACAAGCCGAATTGTGAGGAGGGCTTTACACCAGTTACGTACTGGTATATGTATTGTGTACAATGACGTAAGAACTCAGTAACGCGGCACTCTGGCTCACTTCTTGGACGCAAGGTAGCTAATGAAAACAATAACAAAAATGAGTTAATGAAAACAATAGGTAAGTAAAACTACAAATACCTTCAAGCAATGCTCTTTTTCTTTTGTTTGTCTAACATTTTCCTTTATATCCCTCCTCAACACACTGGGTATTACAATATTTTACGCTTTATGAATGTAATTCTCTTCCGCTTTATGTCCAAACAACAAGATTCAAAAACAAATTGAAGTAAACTAACAAAATCACTTCACCATTACATGTCTCGTCTTATTAGTCTACAAAGACTGGAATAGGATCGACGTGTTTTGGGAACTACGGCTTGTGACATCAGGTTTAATTCAATTATATTTAAGTTTATTTCTTTAATACACAGAGTTCAGTTTGTGTAGGCCTATGTAGTGGTGTTTGGTTCAACTTTCATGCCACGAGAGAAGAAGGAAATACTGCATAGTGAAGGTAAGCAGATTATAAACATACGCACATACATTACATGCTATCTATCCTCGGGGTTTTTACAGCTGCTGGCGTCTTCCCGTGCCAAGCCTCCAAAGCCTACGATCTTGGGCATCTTCAGTGCTTAGCCCTCTTGCTTTCATTACTACCTTCATGCTTTCCTTCCATGTTAACTTTGGTCTCCCTCTTTTTTCTTTCTTTTCGGTTGTCATTGATATAGTAGTTTCGGCCTCTCCTCAATTCTTTCAATTATGCGTTCTTCTGCTTCCATAATGTTTCTAATTTGCTTATTTGTGACATGTCATAATTTTGGCTTTCTGGCACTTCTGCTTAAATAATCATTTTCTAAAGTTTTAGTCTATTCTTGTAGTACTTATTGATTGTCCATACCTCACTTCCATACACTGCAACAGACTCCACCAATGTTTTAGCAATTTATTTGTTTGTGTCTTTCCAAATATGCTTATCCCACCATATGGAAATTAACGATGATATTATTTTGCTACCCTTTTCAATTCTATGCTTTATGTTCTCTTTTCTCTTTGCCTATACTTAAAAAAATCCGGCTTTGATTCATTTGGTCTTTTAGCATTGTGTGTTTTTTCCAATGTGTGGTGAGCTGGCCCTCAGCATAAACCCCCAACCTGGAGGACCAGGACATTTTCTGTTTGGGTTTTCCTCCCATAGCCTTTTGAAGATACCTCTTCACCGCAAGGCAGCGTTTCTCTATTTCTCTCAAAGATAGGATTGCCTCTTCCGCTACAAACGCCGTGTTGAAGGACTCCTTCAGCGCCGACTCTGCCGTTGAAGTCTTTACCGTAACCCTGGCTAGGGGCCCTTACAGAGTTACATTACATGCAAAGATATAATTACCAAACATTCAGCGTTTTCGGCATGAGCCCATCACCGGCGGAAAGTTTACGGATACTCATTGAAGGATTTTGGGGAAGGAAGTAAATCAAAATGAAACCGGGACGAGCCAACATGCTTAATCCCTGGATGGTGATGAAGTAGATCAAAATATGAATACAATATTTTACTTAAATAAGTAACATAATATTCTGAATATTAGAAAAAATCCACTTTTCATGTTAGATGTTGGAGATGTTGTCCCTCCTCATATAACATAATGTGCGTTGATTACACTGAGCAACAAAAAATACACTTTTTTTCTTGCCTCAGAAAGACAAATATGTGGTTCTGATAGTATTTGTTTTTCCTGAATTCAAATATGATATCGGTTTTTCTCCATCACGCAAGGTTTCCGAGAGACAGGAATTTATAATTTCAAACACTTTAATATTTTCTACATTCGTAACTACACAATATTCGAACATTCGGACTCACCTAGAGAGTAAGAAATTACAATTGTCTGCTATATTTCGCCCGTGGAGCATCTCTCTTTATGGTCCAACAATAATCGGCCAGCATATTAGGATTCCATTTGCCTTGATATCTTTTTTGCATAGCTGAAATCTCCTGAATTAACTCATTTGGTTTTATTTTACAATGGACAAATGGACGAAAAAACATTTATTAAAAAATAATTATTTAAATCCATTAATTGAAATTAAAATAAAAATAACTGGGGATGATGGAGAAATTCCGAATACATATTTGAAAACACGATAAAACTGCATTAAGTACAACTATTGGTACTCATGAGACAAAAATCATGTTGACAAGTGTAATTAGTACTTTCTCGCTATCCACAAACGATACAACGTATCAACTTATACAAACAACTGATTAATACCATTGAAATGTAACCATCGTAATCCTCCAAAAATTTTACTGCATGCTCTGGTAAAACATTGAATAGCTGTGTGATAGTCATCCCCTTGTTTTAATGCATTGTGAATTTTACTCTATGTATCATTTTGACACATTCAAATTAGTGTAACAAACTTTTTAGAAATTCTGAATTACAGCTGGAACTATAAATCGTCTTCCCTTAATTGAATCGAACGCCTTTTTTTTTTTTAGTCTACATATATACAGTGCCATTATATTCCCATTTTCTTTCTATAATCTTCTTCTTCCTTCCAAGTATTAGGCCAAGGCCTGTTACGATCCTATAGAAAATTTTCCCTCCAGCGTTTCATAGGACGCCCCAGTGATCTTCGTCCTCTTGGTATATAATTATAAACAGCTTTGGGGATCCGATTTGAACTCATTCTTTCAAGGTGGTGTTTCCAATTTAGTTGGTACTGTTTAATATATTCCAAAATTGGCGTACTATTCAATTCTTTTAAGATATCGGTGTTCCTTTTCCGATCCCATCTGGTGTAACCCGCTGTTCTGAGCATGAATCTCATTTCACAAGCCGTTATTCTGCTTTCATCTTGTCGTTTTAGTGTCCATGCTTCACTACGATAGGTCAACACTGGTCTAGCCAAAGTTTTATATAAACGTAATCTGGTGTTTTTTTTTGTACAAGGAATGTTTCATAACTTAATAATTCTCAAACTTTTATTATAGCTAGTATATTTTTCAGGGATATCCTTTTCATCCCAGATATAGAGATAATATGCAAGATATTTAAATTGATTAGATCTATCTAAAATTTTATTCTGGAGACAGATTTTACTTTGTATGGGATCCTTCCCATGAAATGCCATAATTTTAGTTTTCTTAATTGATATTTTCATATTAAATTTGGCAACTATTTTTTGTAAATTATAAATTGATCGTTGCAAATCATTTTCGGAAAGTGCCAGAAGAGCTAAATCGTCTGCAAAAAGAATAGCATTGAGTTTGAGGTTCCTATTGATGGGTGTATATCCTCGTTGTGTTTTCCTCCATTCGTTTATTAATTTATTCATATATATATATATATATATATATATATATATATATATATAATGAAAAGCACCGGTGAAAGTCCACATCCCTGTCTTACTCCAATGTTGATCTTTTCCCAAGAAGATAATTTGCCATCTTGTTTAACAGAGATTTCATTATCTTTATAGATGTTGAAGATATTAGTAATATATTGTTGTGGAACGTTATCATCAGCTAAAATTTGTAGTAATATATTTCTGTCTACTTTATCAAAAGCCTTTATGAAGTCAACGAAGGCGACACGAGTTTCTATATTGAATTCCTTGTGCTTTTCTAATAGTAGATTTAGAGTGAAGAATCCATCTGTACAAGATCTATCCTTTCTGAATCCATTCTACTCTTCTCCAATTATATTTTCATACATTTTTTTCAATTTATTCTTAACTATATTAGCATAAATTTGATATCCAGAGTTCAACAAGCTAATTCCACGATAGTTATCTTTGATTTGGCGACTTCCTTTTCTGAAGATTGGTATTACAATGGATTTGTTCCAGCTTTGTGGTTCTTGTCCTTCCCATATCATATTAAGGAGAATAAGAAATCTGTCTAAAAATTTAGTTGAAAATTTAAATAATTCTTGGTTAATGTGGTCTTCTCCGGGAGCTTTGTTACTTTTTAATGATTTAACATCATCAGTTAATTCATCTATAGAAATTTGTTCCAGAGCAGTGTTATTAGAGATTGGTATTTGTAATAAATCATCCTTTTGTGTCCATAAATGATGCAAGTAGTTAAGCCAAGTTTCTTTAGATATACAATTTAAATGTGCATTTTCTTTTGAATCATTATTAAAATTTTTTAAAAATTTATATATTTTTGATTGAGGCCTAGTGATATCATTTTCCAAAAATGATACAAATTGTTCCCAGCTTTGTCTATGTTTTTTGCGAACTTCAATTTTAGCTATGGCTCTCTTCCTATGATACTCTACTTTATCTTCATCTTTTCTTGTAGACAAGAATTTTTTGTATACTTCACGTTTATCATCAATTACTTTTCTGATGTTTTCATCCCATATCCGCAGTCCTTTTTTTCGATTCCATTTAGTTTTGATACCAGGCTTTCATTTGCTGCTTGTGTCAAAATACTTTGTAGAGCAAGTCATTCTTCTTCAATATTTTCGCCAACCGGCGTTTCTTGAACTAGACGATCTAATCTACATTTGTATAGCCAGGTAATAGTGGGATCTCGAAAAAGACTTACTTTATAAGTATGGCCCACATTTTCAAGTTTTATTATATTAATTTTATTTTTATTTTTCCATCTCGGTGGCATACGAATTGGACAAACAAGTAAGTAATGGCCTGATACGATTTCAGGTCCGCTGTAAACTCTTGTATCAAGAACTTTAGATGCTAATTTTTTTATTACATATAACATAGTCGATTATTGATTTAAGACCTCTGGCTTCCCATGTATAATCTTTTTTATACTAAATATATAATCTATTGCAGACGTATTTATTTTAACTCCCATTAATTATCACCTGTTATGACTTAAATGAAAGAAATAAGTCTGGGTATAATAGAGACCTATTTGTTAGAATTTTATATGAAGTTGAAAATAATTAAATCTGCTTGTAGTTGTTGCAGACAGTTTTATTTAGTTTCTAATAGACTGAAATGACAGTCGATTCTTTTCATTCAATTGTAAGAACCTCTTTTCCCAAATCATATTAAGCAACCAGTGTAGCTTGTTTTTTTTAATTTTTCTCACCTGATTTTATTAGTTCTATGGGATCCCATTACAACCTGATGCTGATACCTCTTTCATTTAATATCGCCAATTAAACCTGTAACATGCTTGGTTCTGTGACTATAAATTATCATTTTCCCTGTTTTGAATATACATTAAACAGCTTATTAGAGCAATTGTGTTAATGTATATACTCCCGGAATCTACAACTATATCTCCATCATCATTCCTAATTATATTTTTATAGCCTAAGGCATTTTCCTTTTTATTCTGATTCCCTGATATAATTCTCTGATTTTTTTTGCGTATATTACGAGATCAATGCATGAAGTTATCAAATCCATTTCTTCACTACTTAGAAGCGGGATGTTTTTCTTTTAAAAATTATTGTAGAGAGTATTTATGAAAACTTGACATAACATCTGTATGAAATCATGATTCTACACTTGAGTAACAACTGCAATAAAGTTCTTCTCTGCTTCATCAGCCGTGGGGTTATGAAATGTCGATACTACGTCAGATTTGGAGATAAAAGTCTTCCCCTGTTCATATAAATGGGTTCAGAGCATAAACAGTCTGCACAAGTTAATGAAACAATCCACTTCCTCAACTTGAATAGCTATTCATTTTAGATGAGCAGATTTATGAGTAAGCAACAGGAATTACGTTTTATTACCTACTAGTTAAAGAAATGAGTTCCATTTTGTATCTTACTCTAGCGATATAAGTATTTCCTTTGATATAATAATATCCGGCCATCATCATCATCCTTCGCCGGTGTGGAAAGCAACGGGAAGCTACCACACCTATAATTCCCTAGTAAAGCTGTAAATCATAGCATGAAAATGCTATGATTGCAATGAAAGACCTGCCCTCGGGCAGAATTACTATGGATGGATGGATTTAATACAGTTTAGTCAAAAATATACATAAAGTCCACCGCTGGGGTCTCGAGGTAGCGTGCTGCCTTGTCACGCAGCGGGCCCGGGTTCGATCCCCGGTCGGGGCAGTTTTTGTGGGTGAGGTTTTTATCGGGGTTTTCCTCACCTGTAAAACAAATGTCAGGAAAACTTTAAGGCCCAAACGGTCCCCGAAATCATATGGCCATCATCATCATCAACATAATCCTTCACCGGTGTGGAAAGCAACGGGAAGCTACCACACCTACAATTCCCTAGTAAAGCTGCAAGCATAGCATGAAAATGCTATGATTGCAGTGAAGGACCTGCCTTCGGGCAGAAATAACTATGGATGGATGGATATGCATAAAATATTGTGACAAAACAATGAACGAAATTTATACATTTGGCTTTACAAAATAATCTTCTTTACTTCTAAATGTTGTTAGGACTAAGGCTATTGCAGAATGACGCATAGAGTTATGATATGCATTAAACGATTAGAGTTTTTTTTTTTCAAAATTAAAACTGCAGATTTTGATTTCCCCCCCCACTTCTGTACCAGTGTGCGATCGGGAGGTCGCCGCCAGCTCGTTAGACCGCTCCACTTCTCAGCGACCTGGCAGTCGCCGCCGACTCGGTAAACCGTTCCGCTTGGAACATTGTCGATCCATTTTCCGTTTCACCTTCTCTTGAGATACTAGGGGTATTTTACCCATTACAGCAACTTTTCGCCAGCCAGCTTAGTGACTACGAAAACAGGATTCGACACTATTCTCGGTCAATTGGGACATTTTATTTTTGTCCCCTTCTCATTCCCTTATGCAGATGGGGTATGAACGTGGAACTAAATGGCATCAGGAGTGTCACTGTTAATTTCACTGATGCCGAAAGCTACGGATTCAACACTAATAACTGTCCTTTATGACTGTTAAATCTCAGATTTTTATGTTTATGTTTATTTATGTTTGGCGAAGATGCCATTGTTTTATGCGTCTTTGCCATTACTACGCAGTAGGAAATTCGAATGTAATTTTCCGTTTTTCTTGTATAGTTCTTTACATTCGAATTGCAATCTGTTTACTTTTGGTTATATTTGTTTGCATTAGACCGACCTTATTGTCTATTGTTTATTGATTTATGAATGCTGTCGGTCAGATTGCTAGTTAGTTGTGTTAGTAATTTATTTACTCATGTTATTTTTTTCTCGACCCTCAACCAGGAAGGTCGAGCTCTCTCTTAAAGCAAGTTCTCTATAGACGCGCTACCGGGATGGTCGAGCTATCTCTACAAGTTAGTTATGATTTATTTCTACTCTCTACATGAACAGTAGACTTATCTTCAAGTTATATTCTATTTCTACTCTCTACCTGTGTAGTAGACTTATCTCAAGTGAAAGTTCCAGCTCTTCTGTGGAATATGTGATAGTTTTTAGATTATCAATTCTTCCATGTATTGGAGCAGCTGCCAGACTTCAACTTTGGTTGTGCGAATTGGTAATCACAGTGACCACTACAACAGATTATCGTATCCTATTAGAAATTGAACATTGTATTGTATTGTAAGCCTATGTTTTCCCTTTACAGAGATTTAGGCGCTCTCTCCCCCTACAGGGAAGAATTTAAACCATATTAATTTACTTACACTTGTTTTCGTATAGATGTCATTTTGAGTGGTACGTGGTCAGCGTTCTGCCTCATACTGACATCTAGGAAACCAAGGTAGTACTAGGACGGGAAAGTTCGGTAAATTTTGCTTAGAGGCCTTTTCATTCGGGCTTAAGGATTTTTTACGAGCCTGAAAATCTTCAGACTCGGGACCCACGGCTTAAAGTCCCTCCCGGAGGACTTGTTCCTTGGATTTTCCGTCCTAAAAATCCATCGACCCCGGCCGGGTTTGAACCCGCGACCCTTGGGACCAGAGGCAAGGAGCATATCCACTAGTCCACCGCGGCCGATGAAATTGAACATACCGGGAAAAATTTAAAATGTGTTGAGCCCAACAATGACTATTTCTACATTTCGCCCCATTTCTCTCCCGATAGGGGTTCTAAGGATTCAACTTGGGTTTAGATATTTAGAGACCGGTACCAATGAGCTTATCGACCCCGGATCTATCGGTTAGACATCAAAAAATGGCAATTTAGACATTTTATTTTTTACCCGTTATCACCCTTCTCACTCTCCCTTAGCGGTGCAAGAGATCAAATTTAGACATACATGACATCTGTACTGTCATTGGTGAGTCTACAGCGACCCCTAATATAATGTAATATCAGTTATTTTGGACATACTATTTTTTTCACCTCCTCACCATCCCCGTAGATGTGCTAGGAGTCAAACATGTGCTTACATGTCACGATTACTGTCACGAATCACATTAGTGACCCCAAAAGTATGGATTCAATATTAGTCGATGTTAATCTTCTTCTTCTACTACAAGGTTTAGGCTATGCAGCCTGTTCCGGCGAATTTAAAAGTGGAGTCCATCTTCTGCGTGGTCGGCCAACATCTCTTGTTCCTCTGGGATTATACAGGAAGGTTCTTTTTGGTATTATTTCGTTGTTCAGTCTCATTAAGTGTTCTGTCCATTTCTTATTATTTTCGATGATTTTATCTTCAATTTTATATATATTTAATTCTTCTCGTATAGTTTCATTCCTTATTCTATCCGCTCTTGTGCAGCCTTTCACATTACGTAAAAACAGCATTTCCGCATTCTGTATCCTGCTTTTATCCCTTGATTTCATTATCCAATTTTCACTTCTACACAACAACAAAGGAACAGCCATTGTTATATATAATTTAAGCTTCGTATCTTTCCTTGTTTTCCGACCTAAGGTTCTTTTTATGGTTCCACAAATAGCCTGAAATTTATTTACTTTATTTTCTATATCTTTATTTTCTCTATAAGTTATATCACATCCTAAATATTGGAAATGTGATACTTGTTCTATTATCATGTTATCCAGTACAATTTTTATCTAATTCCATATTTACCAATAAATGCCATTACTTTTGACTTATTTATTGATATTTTACAATTATATCTATTGGCTATTAATTTAAATTTATATGCTAACATTTGGAGCTCATTTTCAGATTCTGCTAAAAGTACAACAATCGTCAGCGAATAATAAAGCATTTATTTTATCTTTATTATCAATTAATATTCCTTCATTAGTTAATAATAATAATAATAATAATAATAATAATAATATAATAATAATAATAATAATAATAATAATAATAATAATAATAATAATAGCTTTATTTTCCTCGCAGAGTTAAGGCCCTTAAGGCCTTGTCTGTCACTCAACCAAACTTTAAAAAGTAAACAAAAAAAATAGTCTTACATCTACATTACAATAAACATAAACGATTACATGTTAGAAATACAATACAATTATTATTTGATTTACTCTAGATTTAACGAATTAAATATAATATGTACAAGAGATATAAAAAACGAGAAACAAATTAGTAATGACGCAGTATAAATTTAAATAGAGAAACATTAATTATCAGACAACAGTAACTGTATAAGCGTGACTTAAAAGTGCCAAGGGTGCGGCAACCCCTAATATATATATCCATAGTAATTCTGCCCAAGGGTAGGTCTTTCACTTCAATCATAGCATTTTCATGCTATGCTTTGCAGCTTTACTAGGGAATTATAGGTGTGGTAGCTTCCCGTTGCTTTCCACAATGTATGGAAGGAAATTCCAGCAGCGGCAGAGGCTACTGTGAAGGAAGTAGAATAAGAGGAAGTGCTATGAAGAGGGATTGTTAGCAGATTATCTTGTGACCTAGTGTTAATATTGTTGTAAGAAGATAACTTCTCAAATCTGGACGCCAGTTAACTAGTAGTTGTCTTTTTATTTTTGCTTCTTCTCACTCAAACCCCTCTTAGGGGTGCTAGAGGTCAAAGTTATGTTTACGTGTCATCTGGACTGTCACCAATCATATTGGTGATTCGGAAAACTGTGCATGTGCATGTTATATCGGGTAGATTTCTTCATTTTTCATCCCTTCTGACCCCTCCTATGGGTGTCAGTGGTAAAATTGGGTTTAGATATAATCGGAACTGTGACCTATCATCATAGTGATCCCGAATACTATGGATTCGATTTTAATCTTGACCATTCTTTGAAATTTAATTTTTATCCTATCTCAACCCCTTCGCTTGGGGGTACTAGAGGTCAAACGTGGCCGTAAATGCCATCCAGAGTGTAAGAAATCGGATAAACGACCCCCGAAAACTATATTTTAGACATTTATGTTGGTCGTTTTGAACATGTTATTTTCCACCCCTTGTCTGCTCTGGGGTGCTGGGGTCAAATTTGGACATTTTGGAATTGTGACTGTCGTCAATTAGCTTTAACGATCCCGAAAACTGTGCATTAGACATGAATCTCAGCTACTCTTGATATCTTATTCTTCACCAATCATCATGTCCTTTTACCCCTTAGGGGTGTTAGGATCAGATCTCGTATTTAAATACCGTCACAACTATCACCAATAAGTTTTGCGACACGAAAATTATGGATTCGACACTTATCTCAATTACTTTTGTCATTTTGTTTTTCATCCCTTCTCACTACCTCTTTCCTCTTAAGTGTCTTACGGGTCAAATTTGGTTTAACTATCATCGGAACAACCACCAATGGGCACACACACACACACCCACGCACGCACGCACGCACTCACTCACTCACTCACTCACTCACTCACTCACTCACTCACTCACTCACTCACTCACTCACTCACTCACTCACTCACTCACTCACTCACTCACGCACGCACGCACGCACGCACGCACGCACGCACACACACACATATATATATATATATATATAGACCCTATATACTAGCTAATACCCGGCGTGCGCTGCTACGCCTAAATAAATGAAAATTAATGTGCTCTTATGTTTAGTTGAATAAGTAAAAGGAAAAATAATTATTCATTTATATTTTTTAGATACCTCGTGCTGATTACCCGGCGTTGCCCGGGAATCTACTTATCCCGATCTTCTTGACATAAATGAGTTGAAAGACGAAAATTAATGTACTTATGATTAGTAAAATGAAAAATAATTATAAACGTATATCGTTATTATTTTAAGATTTCCCGTGCTGATTACCCGGTTTTGTCCGGGAATCTACTTATCTGGATCTTCTTGGCATAAATGAGCTAAAAGACAAAATTTGTTATTGTGAGTTATCCGTAAAAGAATACCCGCCATGTGCTGCTACGCTTGCACAGGAATCTACTTCCTTGTCTCGATCTTCTTGGCATCAATGAAAGACAAAAATGGTTATTGTGAGTTTTCCGTAAGAGATAAACATATGCTGTCGCGGACTGTTTTGTAGAGTTTTGTAAGATATTCAATTCTGTGTACATTAATTTTGTGTATTTATTTTGGTTTAGGCAGCGTAAGCCATTTTAGCGTGCAAAGAGCTACTTTTTTCACGTTTTCCACTACAAAGGGCAATTTTGAAGGGTGTATGAGTTGAGTATCACAACTCTCTTATAGCCTATGTTCATCCCGGGAATCTCCTGAATATTTTGCAAAAGCCCCATCACAATTGGATCAACGGTATGGCCGCGCATAAAGTACGAACAAACAATAATTTTTATATATTAAATATATATATTGATTAAATAAAAATAAAACTTAGTTTTATTTGATGTTCAGATTTATTAAGATATAATTCAGTGACAGCTGTTTCGGTACACTGTACCTTCATCAGACATATTAACATGTTAACAAATTATATGTACCGTTACAACTGTACATTACTGTACTGTATTTGGCCTTCATTGGTAAATGTCAAAATTTAATTATAACATGAAAAAATGTAAGTATATATCTCAAATATTCGTGGTTGAGCAAAACAGAGGGCCTTATGTCCTTCAATAAATCATCTTTATTATTGTTATTCGTGTGGTAAAATATTTGATTATTCACTAGTTCAGCAACGAATACTGTATATGTGTATTTGATATATTAACTTAGTTGTGAAATATTTTTAACTTAATTATATTCTGAATCTACATCAGAAATAGAAACATCACTCTCGGTAATAAGCCCATTCACGTTTTATGAGGCACTCAGAATGCAAGTGGTACAAATCCAATTTTTTAAATTTTATTTTTCAGACGCAAGTCCATACTCCATGTTCTTGATGTTCTATTACACGAGCTTATAATTGCTATGGATAGAAAAGAGACTTCAGAAGAAAATGAAGGTAAAATAACATATTTACAACTTTGGATTGCATTAATTCAATGAAAATAATGGTTTTATATACATTTGGAATGGAACTGAAGAGGGAAGAGATTTACAGGATCTTTTATCTTGCCTAGTGAAACATCTAAAAGAACATGCAAAACATTGTAAGAATGTGATCTTGTATTCCGACAGCTGCACTGGACAGAATCAGAATATAAAATGACACATGCATTGAAGAAAATACTATAAACCCCTGGTTTGGACATTGAAGTTATACACCAATTTAGTGTCAGGACATTCATACCTGCCTAATGACACAGATAGAAGCAAATAATAGGCAAATTACACATATTTATTCACAAGACATTGTGAAGAAATCCGAGAGTAAGCATCCTTTCAGAATAGTTCAAATAAAACATAGTAACTTGTTGTAAACCAAGAAATTGGAAGAAGCTATTGTGAATAGAGAGAAAACTGTTAATGGCCACAGTGTTAATTGACTAGAAATGCGATGGCTAAGATATGAAAAAAGAAGCATATTTTCACTCAAATATAAAACTATTCTTCATCCGGACATAGAGTTCTATGAAGTTAATCTGGAAAAGAAAGGCAAAGGAAGACTAGACCAAGATCGTTTTGTACACCTAGCGACGTGCAGTTACCAACGCCAAGAAGAAGAATATGTTAGATTTGCTGTCTTTCATTCCTTCCATCCACCACGCTTTTTTTAAGCATTTTCCCAGCATTTCGAACTCCCGTCATTCACAGCTTGCTAAAAAAGATTTAGAAGCTGTTGACAATGATGAATTGCTCTAATTTTGAATGCGTAAGGGTATACAAAAATAAGATAGATTCGAGAAATGGTCATGGAAACAGTAACTTATTTTTAAGATTTAAAAAGCGTTTAAATTTTATATAATAATTATTTTCAGTAGACAACAGAAACAAGTCTATATTTTTATTTAAAACATTATTATAACTTCAAATGTTTATTCTATGTCCTCAAACTCACATGGAATAAGTGAAAAAACATTTTTTTTACACATAAATCAAATTTTGATTTGTAAAATATACGCTGATTTTGAAATTCACATATACCTTTAACTTTCAATATCACAAAAACAGATTTTTTTGAACGTACTCCACTTGTATTCTGAGCGCCTCATATGTCAGTCTTTGTGAAGTTCAAAGCACATGTTCTACATTCATAATATAAATACCTAAGTTTTAAAAGCAGATTTCTTTCCAATTGATATAAACTCAAGATAATTGATCTATTTTCTTAATAATTATTATTACCGGTGAACAAACGTGTATATATATATATATATATATATATATTCTCAACCCAGGAAAAGGAAACATTTCGCTACTAATATATTACACAAAACGTATCATAGATAAAACAGCCGCCGACCATATTTTATTCTTGCATGCCTTCAGTGGCTGTGATACATCATCATCATTATTTAATCAAGGGAAAAAAAATGAAATTTAAACGAGGTTAGCCAGGTATTAGAAAATCCAAATGTAGATCAAGAGATCATTACTAAAAGTGGAGAAAGCTTCCTTCTTGAATTATACAATTACAGTAATGTGAAATGTAAGAAAAGTATGTCTTTAAACACCTATAGATATGCATGCTTCACAACATCAGCATATAAAAGTAAATTTAATATTGCGCTGCCCCACCAACAGAAACAGTAGCACGACAATCTATCACCAGGTTCAGGAATGGTATTGGAATTAAGAAAATACAGAGCAATGGAGATGGAAAAGAAACAAAAACGGGCTAATTCCTGTCACCACATTCGAGCCCCCAGCGAATGCAAAAAAAGAGATGTTAGAATACCTGCGGATGCAGAAAGGTTGGGTTAAAGTGCTCCGTTATATGCACGAATTGTAGTGGTACCTTTGATAACTCGCAAGTTTCATCACAATATAGCGATGAAGAGGAAGAAAATGAGACAATTTTCGAGCAAACGTATGATGAAATCGAGAACGAAGAGGATTGCGATGAAACTGAAATCCCTTCGCGGATGATATGGAAGAAAGTTCGGTCTGTGACGTTTCGATCGGTACTAAAGACAATGAACTCGCAACACCAGGTCCATCAAGAACACCGAAGCGAAGGAGAATGCGCTAAATTTTGGAATAGTGAATTGCATGTGGATTAGAGCTATTGGCGATACCAAGATAAAAATACGCGCCGCATACTCTACCTCAGGATGGTGAGTAATGCTATTGTGTTATTATTTAATTGTAATATTATTGTGTTTTCTTTATGTAATTGTAATGTTATTGCTTTTTTTTGTTGTTTATTTTTCTTTACACTAGTACCAATTATTACTTTATTGTAACGGGCTGTCAACAGCACGTACGGCTTACTGCCCGTGCGACCCATATTTGTAAATAATATTGTAAATATCTTACTTTTTGTCTAATAAAGTCCTACTACTACTACTACTACTACTTTTTTTTGTCTAAACGCTTGTTGAACTACACTTTGCAGCGTTCGTAGGCCGAAACTATTGATTTTACGAAAAAAAAGGTTATGACATGAATTGTAGGAAATTGTCTATAGTTTAAATTTGTATATACATGTTTTAACATGAAATGAGTCGAAAAGGAGATATTGTCAAAAAAACTGCTTTTAGGCGTTATTTTTCCAATGTGGCGGCGCGAGCGGCAAAGATACGTGGTGCAAGGTTGAAATTCTGAAAGAGCACATCAAAATCTATAAATTACAACTTTTTCAAAACTCCCGGAAAACTTCCCAGGTAACCTCTTTTTTCTAGAACGAAATGACTGGACTGTTAATATTACACGCGTTATTACTGTGATTGTTGTATTTTAATCTAACATAATATGTTGGTCCATGTTGAGTGAAGAGAGAGGCAGATATACCTAACTCAGTCCACTAAATAATTATATAAATAATATATATTATTATATATTAATTATATAAATAATATATATATATATATATATATATCCCAGAGGGAAAACGCCCAGTTGGTAGACCAAGAATGAGGTGGGAGAATAACATTAACTATGAAATGAGGGAAGTAGATTATACAGGGAATGATTGGAAAGCATTAGCTCAGGATAGGGATGTATGGAGAGCTTATGTCCGTGCGGTCATGAACCTACGGGTTCGATAGTGCCAGTGAGTAAGTAAGTATATATATATAAATATCGTGTCCAAATTTTGATTGGATGCAGCCTGTACATTCTCCCGCTAAACATTGTTACGGACAGTTCACTTTATACAGTTCACGCCGCAATTAACTAGATACGTTTGATGTCCAAACCTCAGCCCTTCTGATTACTAAAACCCGATAAATAAAAGTAGATGAACTGTCAGTTCTCATGATAACAGTTACTACCAAAATTCACAAAAGCTTCTGAATTCAATCTGAGGAACATTGATCAATTCGGTTACCTGAAAGCTGTACATAAAAGCGTGCATTTGGTTGATAGGCCTCTTTGATGTTAGAGATAATAGATACAATGATTTAATTTGTTTGACATTTGAAAATGATTTATAGCAAAAGCCAGCAATTGAATTAAAGCTAGATTGCTTGATGTCATGTTCATTACAGAGTCCTGTACGTTCACTTAAACCAAAATCAAATGTGTTTCATTCAGGTAGCGTGAAAGCTCTCTATTTGTAAATAGAGCTTAAAGCGAACAGGGTGTGCCAAAGTGTTGTGTATCAATATGATTAAAACTAATATAGTATCCTATAATATATAATGGTTCATTTTATTAACATTTCTGATTATATATATGCTATAAAGTAAAATTATTCTC
Source organism: Diploptera punctata (assembly GCA_030220185.1). Taxonomy (NCBI): domain Eukaryota; kingdom Metazoa; phylum Arthropoda; class Insecta; order Blattodea; family Blaberidae; genus Diploptera; species Diploptera punctata. The sequence goes on from JASPKZ010002326.1 coordinate 1,448,785, forward strand.
TTTAATTTGCTTACTTGCTGTAGTAACTAGCTACCAGATGGCAGTGAAGACCGAGTTCTCGCTACATCTCGTAATAATGTTTGTATTGGATTTTCCCGGTGGTATAATGAATAGCACGCTGGGGTATCAAACCAGAGGTTCGGGTTCAAATCCCGTCCAGGCATTTATTTTTCTTATGTCATATTAAGCTTGCATTGCTCAATGTCAAAAAATTAATTATAACATCGATAAAGCGTCACTGTTATTATAAAGTAAAAATGTTCTCTTTAATTTGCTTACTTGTTATAGTAGCTACCAGGTGGCAGTAAAGACCGAGTTCTTGCCACATCTCGTAATAATGGAGAATATAATATATATATATAATATATATATATATATATATAAAGTTATATATATAACAAAGATACATGTTTGTATTGGATTTGTCCGGTTGTGTAATGGATAACACGCTGGGGTACCAACCCAGAGATCCGGGTTCAACTCCCGCCCAGGCATTTATTTTTCTTATCATGTCATATATATATATATATATATACATTCAGGAGACTTGACAGAACCCTTTGCCTATAATTATGAGTAAACAAATAATTGATAACAGTAAATTAAAAACAATAAAACATCACAACAAAACAGAAAATTTGGCTCTTGCTTCGCAGTATCTGTCCTTCAGCGTAGTAGAGTGAAGTACCTTACACTGTAGCAGGTAGTTCCTGTCGATGTTGGTGTTCGTGGAGCAGAGTGGGCATGAGGACTTCTGTAAATTCAAATTCGATGGAGATGAGCTGCAAGCCAAACATATCCTGTGTTTAAATAGACTATTTAACTCATGTCGCAAATGGTAGTCAATGACCAATCACATTTCAATGAATTCTGTTTTACACCAATGACAGTCGTGTTTCACCTCGCTCTTTATCGATTTCTCTTTATCAGCTCCTGCTTCTGTGATAAAGAAAACTCCTCCTTGTTTAATATTCTGAACAGGTTAGACCATTATTTTTCTCCAACAAATACATTGAATATAGCAAATAATGAATAGATTCAGTGATTTTACTGAGTTGTTTATTCAAAATATAAATGATTAACCTATAATGCTGATTATAATAGTTTGATGTGTTTCATTGTTTCTCCACTAGAGTGCATTCTTACAATATTGCGATCCTATTTGGCAATAAATAATATGATCGAGTTGCAGTGAATATATATATATATATATATATATATATATATATATATATAAGCTCACATTTCTAATTTGTTTTCAAACATCGCCGTTTACATTAACTATATAAATATTTTAAAACGCCGGTAACTATATTCAAATAATTATTTTTTTAGTAAAGAGCTTAATTTTATTCGTTAAATAGTCATAACAAATGCCACTCTCGATTTCCAAATTCTCTAGATAAATTGGAAACCACTCGTGGCATTCCTTATGAAAAATAACTAGGTAGAAATTATTAGTTTGTGACAAAGTATGTAGCCCATATGTACCAATGGAACCGACTGTACTTTTCATATTTCGAATTCCGCACTAGGTGGATAGAGATGCGGTTATCTTGGTCTATCTTCAAATTATGCACAGTATCGGCAGATCACGTTACATGGCTTATGTGCAATTATATTGTGTACAGAGGAAAATATAGGGTAAGTGTATATTTGTGGATGTGTGTGTGTGTGTGTGTGTGTGAGTGTGAGTGAGGAACGTCAAAGAGAAAGGAAAATGTGAAATTCAGAACTGGAACATAGTCTGCTCGAATCGGAAAGCGCCAAGGGACGTCCAGATTACGTTTCCCCGACCAATGGAAGAATCACTATCAACAGCTTCAAATGCATTATTAACATATAATGTACACTTAGGAACATTAAAAGTTGACACTGTAGACTTGTAAAGATATGAAATAAGAGGGCGATTTCACAGACTGGGTGCTTATTTTACCTTCTAGTCTCTCATTTCGTTCAACATAAGTAACACACATCTAACACGAATGTCATAGTTATTTAACAAATAGTTTTTATTCAATTTCGTTTATACAATATTGTTTGGAACTTGCCCTCTGCTTTCAAAATAGCTCAATGAAAATACAGGCCAGCACACAGTGGGATTAAAAGGGTAGAAACACAAGTTTATAACAAAATAAATAATAGTTTTTAAAAACTAAAACAACACGCTTTATTAGAAAACCGAACTAAAAAAATGAAAAATAATTTTAATATTCAACACGCTTGGGATAAAATTAAAGTGGGCAACAAAAAAATCATCTCCAACACATATAGAATAAAACTAGAGTTATTAACAAAAAGAAAATAATTTTACCACCAAAAGCGTGGGGTGCTCTATATCAATTAATATATTTGGGCTGATGCATTATGAAGTCGGAACGGGCAATTGCCTAATCCCTGAAGTGATGATGATGATGATAATAAACATATATTGGTAAAAGTAAAGTCTCTAAGAAGAAAATATAAAAATCATAAGAAGCACCACACGCTTTTGTTGGTAAAATTATTTTCTTTTTGTTGATAACTCTAGTTTTATTCTATATGTGTTGGAGATGATTTTTTTGTTGACCACTTTAATTTTATCCCAAGCGTGTTGGAAATTAAAATTATTTTTCATTTTTTAGTTCGGTTTTTTGATAAAGCGTGTTGTTTTAGTTTTTAAAACTATTATTTATTATTTATTTTTAATATTTTACAGAATAAGACAAAAATGTAAATATTTTCAAATTCGATACTATTGTAATATGAACTACTCTTCTAAAATGAAAAATCCTCCCAGCCGGATTTGAACCAGCGACCTATGGATTAGTGAAATTATATACCACTAGAGTTCACCGCTCTACCAACTGAGCTCTTACAACGACTGACTAAAAAGTCGACAAGTCCGCAACCTATTATACCAGTTTTCATTTTTTTGATTTTCTGATGATTCTGGCCAGGATTTAAGAAACAAAATATGAAAGTATTGCAATGTCACGGGTCCTTTACAAGTATACAAAGTTTCAAGTCGATCCAATGTTTCTAAGTGGGTGAAAATCGTGTTCAAAGATTCCGTTACGTAGATACAAAGACACTATTGTTGTTTTTCTGACGATTCTGGCCAGTATTTTAGAAATATATATGAAAATATTGTATTGTCACGGGTCCTGTACAGTATACAAAGTTTCAAGTCGATCCAATGTTTCTAAGTGGGTGAAAATCGTGTTCAAAGATTCCGTTACATAGATACAAAGATATTTTTTATTTTCTGATGATTCTGGCCAGGATTTTAGAAAATAAATATGGAATTATTGTATTGTTACGGGTCCTTTACAAGTATACAAAGTTTCAAGTCGATCCAATCTAAGTGGGTGAAAATCGTGTTCAAAGATTCCGTTACATAGATACGACACTTTTTTTTGATTTTCTGATGATTCTGGCCAGGATTTTAGAAACCAGATATGAAATTATTGTATTGTCACGGGTCCTTTACAAGTATACAAAGTTTCAAGTAGATCAAATGATTTTAAGTGGGTGAAAATCGCGTTGAAGATTCCGTTACATATATAGATAGATACAGGTCAAGCTAATATAAAGGGTGTAATAATAGCTAATTTTAGTGAACACATCATATTAACACTATAATTTGATGTTTTTAGTCAGAATTCGAACTATCGCTGCTTGACTCGTTTTAGTAAACAAACATCTATTCTGTCAAATCAATTTTTCATTTACTAATAAAAAAAAAACAAATTACACACTTTTTCTAGTCTGTAGTTCATTAAATCGTCTTTTGTTCTAGTACAATTCGTGAAGCTGTATGATTCAACAGAGGTCTTAATTTTATTTCTGCAGAAGTATTACTGACAGTAATGTCTTATTTCTCGGGAGACAATCTCTTAAGGCTGACTGAATATTCTCATAAGAAGTAAATCCAGAGAATTGATTTCTAATTTTGTTTCAGCATTCTCTTACAAGATTAGCATCTACAAACAGAGCTAGATCTTCGTTTCCTGGAAGTCGTCGTGTGCTGTGAAAATTGCTTGTGCGTAGTCCTTTGTTTTGAAGCTCGTTAACGTGAAGTCATTTTATGACATCTTTAATGATTTTAGAGTTTTGCGTGAACAAACGAAGTCTCGTTTTAGGAACATATAAAAATTCTTCAGGAGAATAATAGAGGCACATATTTTCAGTTTTCTGACGCTTCGACGGTCCCCGAAAAATCATCCGGCCATCATCTTCATCCTTATCATTATCATCATCATCATCATCATCCTTCACTGGTGTGGAAAGCAACGGGAATCTGCCACACCTGCAATTCCCTAGTTAAGTTCCAAAACATAGCATGGAAATGTTATGATTGCAGTGAAGGACCTGCCCTCGGGCAGAATTACTATTGATGAATCGATGTTACGAAATTTATGGTCAACCAATCTTATTTATTTATTTTTTTTCAGCTGAGGTTTAAGGAATGTGTATATACGTTTACAGCCATTACATTACTTAGAAGGAATATTTTGCCCTTTTTCTGGACTCCTTCCAATTATTTTTGAAATGAGATTTGAGATAAGATGGCCTCTTACACTGAGCAACAGAAAATAAACTTTTTTTTTGTCTCAGAAAGAAAAGTATGTGATTCTGTTAGTATTTTTTCTCCTGAATTCAAATATGATATCGGTTTTCTCCATCACGCAAGGTTTCCGAGAGACAGAAATTTATAATTTCAAACACTTTAATATCTGCTACATTCGTAACTACACAATATTCGAACATTCGGATTCACCTAGAAAGTAAGAAATGACGATTTTCTGCTATATTTCGCCTGTGGAACATTCCTCTTGATGGTTCAACAATAATCGGCCAGCATATTAGGATTCCATTTGCCTTGATATCTCTTTTCCATAGCTGAAATCATTTGAGTTAGCTCATTAGCTTTTATTTTACAATGGACAAATGGACGAAAAAAAGTTTATTAAAATAATTATTTAAATCCATTAATTGAAATTTGAAATAAAAAAACTGTGGGTGATGGAGAAATTCGGAATATATATTTGAAAACCCAATAAAAACTGCATTAAGTACAACTATTGGTACTCATGAGCCAAAAATCATGTTGACCAGTGTTATTTATATCAGAAGTTTAATACATAATTTAATTTAGAATATTTTGTCAGTTTTTCCTTTAAACGGCAACAGTGTACCATTACTAAATCAGAGATTAGTTAGTTAAGAACTACCAAAAGCAAAAGTGTAATCAGTAAATTTACCGATGTACAATTCACAAGTTTCTCTTTATCTTTTCGAGATTTTTGTCTCTCTTAGTGTATTGCATAAGGATAAGCAATTTAACCCTTATATCTGGTGGAAAAACAAGTCACTAGAAATATTGTTATACCGCCACTCCTCCTAGCCTGGAGTTTTAAAATTTTACAATTAATACGTAAATGGGCCTGTCCAGAGAAATGAGAGAAGAGAGGATCTCCCTCTATAAATGGGGTATGAACCCATTAGCTTGATTTAGCTTATTTTTCATCTATAATTATGTTTTAGTGTATGGTGCACAGGAATTTTTAATATTCTAAGTTGGGCCCGTAAATTTTACACAGAGGCTTCTTCTTTTTTTTTGTTTTTTTTTTAGGTTGATTTTCTGTTACTTGCCGTAAATCTACGAAACGGGATCCACAATTTTACTGACCATCCAAAATAAATCATATTCTGGATTTTTACGTCCGAAAAATCAATCGACTCCGGCCGGTACGAACCCGTAAATATCTTAACCGGAATGAGGCACTTGTCTACTGGAACTCTATGTTTGCGTATGTGTATTTCATACTTTGTCAGTAGTGTTTTCTTCGGTTATCTTTGATAAATAAAACAGTAGTATCTGCATTGTTTTTACGTTTTCGTTTATTGAAACATAGTTTATATTGTTAAAAGTAGACTAACTATATCTAAGAATAGGAAAGTTGCAACAAAAAGCATTATTTTAAAAATACTGCAATGCTAAATTATATTTTTTAATTTTGGCTATTCGGAGAAATGAGCAACATATTTTCCTTCATGAATGGGAAAATAGCAATTATGTAAGATATCCCCATTTTAATACGTCTACTTTTGGCAGAATTTTATATATTTATTAATTTCACTGAAAACAGTAATACAGAGTGAACGCAAATGGAGTGATTTCATTGCTTTATTGTAGGTATAATATTTAAAAAAAGAAACATCGAGAAACTCTGGAAGCAAATAGAGTAAGTACCTGGCCACTTTCTTTTGTCATTACAGAGCATTCAATATGTGCACCTTTAGTGACTCCACATATGCAAGTCTGTAATCGAGTATCTTACACTTGATGAAGCATGTCCCTGTCAATTTTAGCAGAAGCATACATGATGCGATCCCGGAATTGGAGTAGATCAGCCGGTAACTGCGGTACAAACACTAGTTCTCCACATGTCCCCACATAAAGAAGTCACAAGATGTTAAGTCAGGCGAGCATGGAGGTCGTGGCAGTAGTTCCTGTAAATTAATATTCCATGAGCTGTAAACTTTTAATTTTGAGACCCGATAAGAAATGCTATCTTTAAAGAATTACGAGCAAGCTGTACATATGTACTGGGATTTTCAGTTCTATAATATGCCGTATGACAATGAAAATGTTAGAGGGTATGAAAATGGTGTCTGAATCTAAATGAAGACATTTTATAGCAGTAGGAGCATACACAAACATTTAAATTGGAAAAATAATGGAAAAAAGAATAGTAAAACAATGCGAAGAATACATATATTTCATGGTCAAAGTAACTAATAATGGGAATCATGAAGATGATAATAATTCAATAAATAATAATGAAGGTAGGACACAAACATCACGATTAAAAGTAATTCATGTGATGAAAGTATCATAATAAAAAAATTAATAATGCAATTGTCAAAAGACAATATCATACTAGTATGGCACAGAGACATGTAATTTGAAAACAAGAACAACATACGCGTATAAATTACATTCGGCAGAAATTGACTTATGGCGACGATCGGCATGTATTTCAAGGAGAGAGAAAATTAGAAATCACGTTGCAAGAGAAAATATTAAAGTGCAGAGATCCCTATTAGAAACTATCGAACCAATGCGATTAAAATCGTCTGGACATATGAAAAAGCTGATGGAAGACAGATTACCAAAGACGATTTTTATCAGTGGAATCCGACTGGAAGAAGGAAGAGAGAAAGGCTAAAACTAACCTGGAAAAAGTGGTAGTCAGTACATTTTATAGAAGAGGAAGGGACGTGGAAAAATAGTGAGGAATGGAGATTGTTTTTAGAATCTTCAAATGTGCACAGGAAGATGTCAAAGACACGTAAAACTTGAGAATAATAATAATTATTATTATGTTTCAGTTCCTCGATATCCGCAGTTTACGCCTATTCATTCTGTTGCCTCATCTCTGAAAACAAGTTGATTGATAAATTATATTTTCTTCCATAAGAACTTCAAAATTGTGTACGAAATTTGAAACGACTATCTCAGCCGAAGTCTGAACCAGGATCATGATTTCATAATTTTTATTGGTTCTATAACAACATTAAAAACAACTGACAATCCACCATGTTTTTGGTACAGACTAATTTTGTAGTTATCAGAAAGGAGATTTTCAGTTTGTTATGGTTGTTTTTGGAAATAAGTATTACGAAACTGCGTCGTGGTTTCTGTACAATATACTGAATATATCAGAACTACTGTTATTTTAACAGCTGCAAGCGATGAGGGATCTAATTGAGTTATTTCCGCAACATCTTGTAAACATTTGAATAAGATTTGTTCAGTTCGCTGCTTTCTCTGTAATCAGCTTTTGTGACCTACGCCCAGAAAATTGACCCACACAAGTTTAACTGTTTCTTCGAATACATGAGGACGGGTCGATCTCCTTAAACTTGTTTTTACCATCGCCAAATGGAATTGATGCTGAGGGTATTTTTATTAAACCTCGTTCAATTCTGACATATGAGACCCTTAGAAGCCAAAGGGTAGAAGTAAAAAGCTGCTGATTTTGAATTTAAGTGTAGATTTTAGTAGTTAAAGCAGATATAAATCTGAGTGGCCAATAGATAAAATAAAAATCAGTCTAGTGCTGAAATCTATTGGCTGAAAAGAAAACTTCTAAGGAAATCACATTTGGAGTGTGTCAACTTTGAACATTATTTACTCAAAAATTACCATTTGTTGGCTTCTGTGAGTCTCATATCCAAATGAGTGAAAATCTAGGATGTCGTATTTGTCGTCAACTTTGAACTGTAGCGCTCTCATGACCGCAAGTGGAAGCGTACGTCCTCAGGAATTATAAAAATCTTGATGAGTTGTTCGATATATCTTTACAAAAATTGGGAAGACTCTTAAAACATGGTTTTATCTAAGCAGATAAAACCTTTCTTCCTGCTTATGTTGGTGCATGTGGTCTCCACAGATATTGACGAGAAATACAGAGTGAATGCTGCTGTATATTAGCTTCTCTAAACCGTGCCGAACGATACGTGGAATATGGGACCTTCACATTCATTTGTTAGTTGTTGTGAGGAAGGTGTAAAGTAACACCTAACTAACTAATAACTAATTAACTAACTAACTAACTCACTGACACTATCGAACCCGTAGGTTCATGGCCACGCGGAAATAAGCTCACCATACATCCCTATCCATAGCTAATGTTTCTCAATCATTCCCTGTATAATGTACTTCCCTCAAATCATAGTTAATGTTATTCTCCCATCTCATTCTTGGTCTACCAACTGGGAATTTTCCCTCTGGTTTTCCTACAAGAAGCTTCCATGCACGTCTTTCATTCCCATTCGTGCCACATGTCCTGCCCATCGCAGTCTACGAGACTTAACTGTTCTTATTATATCTGGCTTCCTATAAAGACCATGTAGTTCACTGTTATGAAGTCTTCTCCGTTCATCTCTCTTTGGTCCAAACATTTTCGTAAGAACTTTATTCTCAAATTCTCGTAATCTCCTGCAAAGTAACACATAATCAATAATATAAATCTCTGATTCTAATTACGTGACCGTTATGTGTTAATTAAGGGCGCATTTAGATTTAAAAATACACGTGTAATTTTAGACACTTTAATTTAATCTAAATTAATTTTAAATAATTGAAATGTTGTCACCCATACCTATATTGAGGTACAGTTTCCTCATATTCTGTAATAAATACTGCCACTTGTTGGGCCGATGTTATAACAGTAATTCTTTCAAATATATAACAATACTGATTGGGCTAAAATTTCTCACCCTTCTTTATAGTTGCGCAAGAATTATATTTAAAATCACTTAAAGTTATTTTTCTGTAAGTGTTTATTGAGAAAAGTGTTTCTGGAGAATAACTCTCCATCTTGATTTAATAGGTATAGGCCTATATCAAATTTCACTGTGAAAAATAAAAAATTGCGGCCGCTAGAATGATTTTTAAATGTTCACTTTAGGTGAATCCTCGGTCCTAATGGTTTGACTTTTGCTGGTTAATAAACTCGCTTTACTTTTCTTAATTGATTGGTATAAGTCGAATTTGGTTCCAAAAAAAATGCTACCGTCAGAGCTTTAACACACGCTCAAACACATACACATACACACACATACATATATATATTTTTTTTTTGATATTTGGCAATGAAGGCAAATATGATATGAAAAGAAAAAAGAATGCTTGAGTCGGGATTTGAACTCGAGTCTCTAAAGTCTGTACCTTTAGCGCTCTAACCAACTGAGCTACCCAAGAATTCCAATACAAGCATACAATTTTCTTATACATGTAGTATTCTCAATTTACACAAGAGTTAGCGGAAATTTGTTCCAACTGCCATCTCGCGGCTAACATAACAGTTAAGCAAATATATAAAAAAAATTGCTTAACTGTTATGTTAGCCGCGAGATGGCAGTTGGAACAAATTTCCGCTACCTCTTGTGTGAATTGAGAATACTTCATGTATAAGAAAATTGTATGCTTGTATTGGAATTCTTGGGTAGCTCAGTTGGTTAGAGCGCTAAAGGTACAGACTTTAGAGACTCGAGTTCAAATCCTGACTCAAGCATTCTTTTTTCTTTTCATATCATATATATATTGATGAAAATGGTCAGCTAATGACAAATCAGGGAAATTTTGAGGAAGTGGCTGAATTCAAATGCCTAGGAACAATAATCACAAATAGGAATGAGATGCACAAAGAAATTAAACATAGGCTCAATTCTGGAAATGCGTGCTATTATGCATTGCAGAGACTCTTGATGTCCCAACTCCTTTCAAAAAACGTTAAACTGAAAATATATAAAACTATTATTCTACCAGTTATATTATATGGGTGCGAAACATAGACTCTTACTTTGAGGAAGGAAAGGAGATTACAAGTATTTGAGAATAAAGTACTTCGGAAAATTTTTGGACCAAAGAGAGATGAACAGACGGGTGAATGGAGAAGAGTACATAACAATGAACTACATGGTCTTTATAGGAAGCCAGATATAATAAGAACAGCTAAGTCTCGTAGACTGCGATGGGCAGGACGTGTTGCGCGTATGGGGAATGAAAGACGTGCATGGAAGCTTCTTGTAGGAAAACCAGAGGGAAAATTCCCAGTTGGTAGACCAAGAATGAGATGGGAGAATAACATTAACTATGATTTGAGGGAAGTAGATTATACAGGGAATGATTGGAAAGCATTATCTCAGGATAGGGATGTATGGAGAGCTTATGCCCGCGCGGCTATGAACCTACGGGTTCCATAGTGCCAGTGAGAAAGTAAGTATATACAGGGTGGACCGCTCGAATGGACCTAATTTCAATTGCTTGTTACTGGCAAACGGTTGAAGATAGAAACTTAAAACAACGTTCATATTACAGAAAAACTCACCAAGTTTTGATATCCAGATCACCACATCTCTATATGAGCCCCTGCAGTCACTGTGACGATATCAAAGCGATGAACAATTTCTTGCCAAGTACGTTGGAGTATGTCTTCTGGAATGTTCTCAATAGCCTTATGATGCGCTCACGAAGATCACGAAGGTCTTTGACTGGGGTGGTGTAAACTTTATCTTTGACATAGCCCCAGAGAAAGAAATCCAGTGGTGTTAAATCGGGAGATCTCGGGGGCCACGCGATTGGTCCTCCCCTACCAATCCAACGGCCAGGGAAAATGTTGTCCAAAGTCGTACGAACTTCATTGGACCAGTGGGGAGGAGCACCATCTTGCTGGAAAACGATGTTAGGCTGCAGTTGTTCAATTTGTGGAAAGAAGAACTGCTCCAGCAGTCAAGATATGTAGTACCACGAACAGTTTTCTCGGCGAAGAAAAACGGTCCAATGACCTTATTATGTGACAAACTGCACCAAACATTCATCTTCGGACTATCACGAACATGCTCTTGAATAGCGTGAGGATTCTCCGATCCCCAGATCCGCACATTATGCCGGTTTACCTTGCCTGACAAATGGAAAGTGGCTTCGTCCGAGAAGAAAATCTTGGTCATGAAGTCAGGATCAGCGCCGAGACGGTCCAGCATCGTATTGGCGAATTCCACTCGTTTCGGCATGTCATTCGGCTCCAGACGTTGCACTAACTGCACTTTATATGCGTGCAGTTTGAGGCGTTTGTGGACAATCCGTTGTAATGTCGATTTTGGTATTTGAAGTTCCCGCGAAGCTCTTCTTAATGACTTCCGGGGGCTTCGCTCAAATGCGGCTTGAACATTTGCTACCATTTCATCGGATGCTCTGCGACCACCACCATGCTCTTCAACACAGATCCTGTAGCTAATAATGTATCACGCCACTTCTTTATGCTTCTAGCAGTTGGAGCATCACGGTTAAACACACGCCGGAACTCCCTTTGAACTCTAATGATTGATTTAAACTCCGCATACCACAAAACAGCTTGCGCTTTCATCTGCGGAGTCGCCATTTTCACAAACAATTAAATCTAAGAACGAGAAACGTATCTTTGTGCCATCTACCGACAGGATTCGAAACTTGGTGAGTTTTTCTGTACTATGAACGTTGTTTTAAGTTTCTATCTTCAACCGTTTGCCAGTAACAAGCAATTGAAATTAGGTCCATTCGAGCGGTCCACCCTGTATATTGACAGGATTTTTCTCGGTTCCTCCTAAGTAAGATCGATTTATATTTGTAAACATTTTTTAAAATTATTTTTATCAGTACAACCTCAATAATTTCTTTCCTTAGTAATTCACTAAAAATATATTTTTTGCCGGGTCGTAAATATTTTACAGCCGCCAATTGGACAGCACTGTTGTAAGAGATGCTTAAGTGAACCTTAGGACATTAGTATCATGAAATAATGAGAAAAATAATAAGCAAATGTGGATTCCCTGCTTGACCCTTAAATTCGTAATGTATCTTTTTGGATACACCAGTTGGTTCAATTAATTTAATATTTTTAATAATCAAAAGAAAACGAAAAAAAAACGAAACCACTTAAATGTGTGTCTAATTTTGCAATATACCTAATAATAACAGTTACACAAGATTCAGTTTTCACTGCGGTCCGCCACATTCAAATAACTAACAAAAGTAATTTGTGTTTTGCCAATTTAAGGGTTAAATGTTAGTCTCGTCTCGGAGTTGGCCCCGAAATTGAGCTTATTAATACAGAGTGGTCATCTACGACCTTGTATGTTAAAAACAGAGTTAAACCCTCTCTCGACAGATTGTATCGATGCGAATCCTGGGAGACGTGGGACATGTAAAATATCTGACTACGAAGGAAACATTTAAACTAAAGAGATAGATCCTTTATTAGGTTATAGAAATATCATAAAATAAATAGAAGTGAACCTGGCTAACACCGGTTTGAACTCTCACCGTATGACATTAAAGGTCGAACAGACATTATTAAAACGTCGAGTCTTAAAAATCTACGAACTGTGTCAATTCGTTCGGTAATAATTATATATATATATATATATATATATATATATATATATATACATATACATATATTGCACATTTTCGCGGATAATAGTATCAATGAGAAAGTTTAGGATGTAACTTAAAGAGAAAATAAAGATATAGAAAATAAAGTAAATAAATTTCAGGCTATTTGTGGAACCATAAAAAGAACCCTAGGTCGGAAAACAAGGAAAGATACGAAACTTAAATTATATAAAACAATGGATGTTCCTTTGTTGTTGTATGGAAGTGAAAATTGGATAATGAAATCAAGGGATGAAAGCAGGATATATACTGCGGAAATGCTGTTTTTACGTAATGTGAAAGGATGCACAAGAGCGGATAGAATAAGGAATGAAACTATACGAGAAGAATTAAATATATATAAAATTGAAGATAAAATCAGCGAAAATAATAAGAACTGGACAGAACACTTAATGAGAATGAACAACGAAAGAATACCAAAAAGAACCTTCCCAGAGGAACAATAGATGTTGGCCGACCACGCAGAAGATGGACTCCACTTTTAACTTCGACGGAACAGGCTGCATAGCATAAACCTTGTAGTAGAAGAAGGAGGAGGAGAAGAAAGTTTTCTTGGATTTTCCGCGTCTTGGATTCACGTTCGGCCTCTGGCCACTGATTTCGACGTTTCGGGATGCTCCCACATGTCATTATCATTTCTTGACGTTTCGGTATGATCCCACATGCCATTATCATTCCTTGATAATGACATATGGTATCATGCCGAAACGTTGGAATCAGTGGCCAGAGGCCGAACTTGAATCCAAGACGCCGAAAACCCAAAAAAACTTTATTCATATATATATATATATATATATATAGTCCACCGCTGTGGTCTCGAGGTAGCGAGCTGCCTTGTCACCCAGCGGACCCGGGTTCGATTCCCGGTCGGGACATGCTCCTGGGTGAGGTTTTTTCGGATTTTTTCCTCACCTGTAAGACAAATGTCAGAACTCTTAGGGCCCAACGGTCCCCGAAAATCATCCCGCCATCATCATCATCCTTATCTTCATCATCATCATCATCACCTTCTTTCACCGGTGTGGAAAGTAACGGGAAACTACCACATCTATAATACCCTAGTAAAGCTGCAAAGCATGACATTGAAAATGCTATGATTGCAGTGAAAGACCTGCCCGGGCAGGAAATTATAGGTGTGGTAGCTTCCCGTCACTTTTCACACCGGTGAAGGATGATGATGATGATGATGATGATAAGGATGTTGATGATGATGGCCGGATGTTTTTCGGGGACCGTTGGGCCCTACGCTTCCTGACATTCGTCTTACAGGTGAGGAAAACCCCCGAAAAAAACTCACCCATGTGCCTGTCCCAACCGGAAATCGAACTCGGGCCCGCTGCGTTACAAGGCAGCACGCTACCTTGAGACCACAGCGGTGGATATATAAATGTATATATGTGTGTGTGTGTGTGACCCTGTATAACTATTCTTCTAGATATATGGATACAAACATGATATCTGCTTTAAGGGAGGAGAGAAAATTACAGGTATTTGGTAATAAAGTTCTTAGGAAATTATCTGGTCCAAAAAGAGATGAACAGTACAGGTGAATGGAGAAAATTACACAACAGTGAGGTACATGAACTCTGAGTAAAATTTTCCGGCCCTTTCCACGCCGAGCTTAGAATTGGGACGCTAATGACCTGAGTTGTTAAATAGAATACTAGCAGCAGTCAAAGTTTTAAGATGAATGTACAGTAGTTTGCGTGGGTCCTACATGTGGAACAATAATTGTAAAGACCGCCAGTGCATAGGGTTCCGAATGAAATGGCCTTAATGACCTTTGCCAGAGAAAACGAATGAGAAAGTTTCCACCTTTGAATGTGGTTCAAAGCGGAAAGTTGAACACAGCTCCTCCTTGTGTATCTACAGCCCCCGTGCGAGCCATAATGACACGGAAATAAAACGAGTATTCAGATAGGTTTTCACAATGCTGCAACACTTGAATCCAATTTATTCCAACTTCAAAGCTGAATAACATTATCATTTCAGAATATGAAATCTACCAACTATTCACACAACCTTCTGCTAGTTTAAAAACATTTTCAAATCCATGAAAAATACTTATTTACCGGGCGAATTGGCTTATTCGAGAATCATATTCGGAACGTCCCGAGTTCAAATCCCTGTGAGAACTAATCTAATACTTTTTAGTTTGCTTGAGTCGTCAAGGATAAATGTTCGGTTGTAATTACATTAACAAGACCTATTTTATCAATTCATCGCAATCTCCATCTCATAATAATAATAATAACAATAATAATAATAATAATAATAATAATAATAATTTACAGAAAATAGAATATTTGGCAATAAATAGCAATGAAAGAGGTGATTTAATATTGGAAGAAGGAATTCAAATGAAGCAAGTGAAACAAACTAAACATTTGGGAATAATTATGGATAACATTGAAGGTATAGACGAAGAGAACGTAAAGCATACAATTGAATTGAGTAGCAAAATAATATCATCGTTAAATTCCATATGGTGGGATAAGCATATTTGGAAAGACACAAAAAAAAATATATATATTGGTAAAACATTGGTGGAATCTTGTTGCAGTGTATGGAAGTGAGTGATAGACAATCAATAAGTACTACAAGAATAGACTAATAGCTCTAGAAATGGATTCTTTACGCAGAAGTGCCAGAAAATAAAAATTAGAACATGTAACAAATAAGGAAATTAGAAAAATAATGGAAGCAGAATAAAGCATAATTGAAATAATTTAGGAGGAAGAATTAAAGTGGTTGGGACATATTTTAAGAATGGAAGATGAGCGATAGCCGAAGCAACTATATCAATGGAAACCGAGCAGAAAGAAGAAAAGAGGGAGACCAAAGTTAACATGGATGGAAAACAGAAGATAGTAATGCAAACAAAAGGGGTAAGCATTGAAGATGCCCAAGATCGTAGGCTTTGGAGGTTTGGCACGGGAAGACGGCAGCAGCTACAAAACCCCTAAAATATATAGATAGAATAATAATGATAATAATAATAATAATAATAATAATAATAATAATAATAATAATAATAATAATAATAATAGTAATGATAATAATAAATGCAAATGCAAAAATATCTAAATTTTTAAGATTTTAGGGTTAATAAATTCTATTTTCAAGCAACAGTTAGTCCAAATAGCATTCACGACTGAAAGTGTATAAAACACTGGCTCTTCCAACTCTTTTGTATGGTAGCGAAGTATGGACGTTGAAACAGAAGGATATACAGAGACTTAGATCTGCTGAAATGAGATACCTTCGGAGGACTGCAGGATACACACTACTAGCTCACAAAAAAAAAAAATGAAGACATCTTAGAAGAATTACACATGGAATCTTTAGAAAACAAAATTTCTGATTATAAGTCAAGATGGATGCAACATGTTCATCGAATGGAAGATCACAGAATTCCCAAACTAATGTTAAGATATCAACCTGCAGGAAGAAGAAGACCAGGACGTCCACTCAAAAGACTTTTGGATGGTGTTTCTCTTGAGGCCGAACAGGTCAACAAATGGCCTAAATTCGTGAATGTACTATGATGATGATAATAATAGTAATAGTAGTAGTAATAGTAATAATAGTAATAATATTTTTTCTGATGAAGTAAAGACCACGAACTCTTTTCTTCCAATATAGGTAAAGTGATCCCACTACGGGCCTCAGGAGGCCCTTGGGGTAGTAGGAGGTTAAGGCCCCCACTTTTTCTAGACAATCGCCACTTGATGTCAGCCGGGTTGTCAGCCCTGCGTGACGGCCGCCTTTATCCCCAGAACAAGTGTCTGGTACTCATTTCAGTTAGAGACAGAGTCGATCCCATGGCCATAGTGCCGCCAGAAGGTTTGGGTCAGTTTAAAACTTGTTAAATTAACATGGTAATAACAATTATCAATTATTATTGTTAAATTGTCCACCGCTGTGGTCTCGAGGTAGCGTGCTGCCTTGTCACGCAGCGGGCCCGGGTTCGATCCCCGGTCGGGGCAGTTTTTCTGGGTGAGGTTTTTATCGGGGTTTTTCCTCACCTGTAAGACAAATGTCAGGAAAACTTTAAGGCCCAAACGGCCCCCGAAATCATATGGCCATCATCCTTATCATTATCATCCTTACCATTATCATTATCATCATCATCCTTCACCGGTGTGGACAGCAACGGGAAGCTACCACACCTACACAATTCCCTAGTAAAGCTGCAAGCATAGCATGAATTGCTATGATTGCAGTGAAGGACCTGCCTTCGGGCAGAATTACTATGGATGGATAGATTGTTAAATTAATAATGTTTTATCATAATATAAAGCTGTTAACTAAAGTACAAAATATAATAGTAATAATAATAAAGATAATCATATTTGAAGAGAAAAATTATACGCTCAGACCGGGACTTGAACCCGGGACCCTTGGTTCTCTAGACCAAGTGCTCTACCAACTGAGCTACCTGAGCAAGTACCGATCTAAACGCAAATCTTTCTCTATATACATTGTAATTCCCATCCACCAAATGCTATGAAGCCATGCTTCTATCTTGCAAATGGCGGCTCCTTTATTAAGAAGACATATTTGGGAATTATACATTACAGCCAGTACGGTTTTTCCATGTTTTTATTATTCATTTCGTACATCTCAATGATGGATAAATCATATTTGAAGAGAAAAGTACTTGTTCAGGTAGCTCAGTTGGTAGAGCACTTGGTCTAGAGAACCAAGGGTCCCGGGTTCAAGTCCCGGTCTGAGCGTATAATTTTTCTCTTCAAATATGATTTATCCATCATTGAGATGTACGAAATCAATAATAAAAACATGGAAAAAGCCGTACTGGCTGTAATGTATAATTCCCAAACATATATATATCGGCAGCGGTGGACTAGTGGTTATGCTCCTTGCCTCTGGTTCCGAGGGTCGCGGGTTCAAACCCGGCCGGGGTCGATGGATTTTTTAGGACGGAACAATCCAAGGAGCAAGTCCTCCGGGTTAAGTCGTGGGATCCCGAGTCTGAAGATTTTCAGGCTCGTAAAAAATCCTTAAGCCTGAATGAAAAGGCCTCTAAGCAAAATTTGCCGAATTTTCCCGTCCTAGTACTACCTTGGTTTCCTAGATGTCAGTATGAGGCGGAACGCTGACCACGGACCACTCAAAATGTGATCTATACGAAAAACAAGTGTAAATAAATTAGTATGGTTCAAATTCTTCCCTGTAGGGGGAGAGCGCCTAAATCTCTGCAAAGGGAAAACATAGGCTTACAATACAAATAATATATATATATATATATATATATATAGATATTATAAATATATTTTTGACATTTGGCAATGAAGGCAAATATGATATGAAAAGAAAAATGAATGCTTGAGTCGGGATTTGAACTCGAGTCTCTAAAGTCTGTACCTTTAGCGCTCTAACCAACTGAGGTACCCAAGAATTCCAAGACAAACAATACAATTTTCTTATACATGTAGTATTCTCAATTCACACAAGAGGTAGCGGAAAGATCTTCCGACTGCCATCTAGCGGCTAACATAACAGTTAAGCAAATTATTAAAGAGAATATTTACTTTATAGCAGTAACGCTTGTATATATAGATATTATAAATATATTTTTGACATTTGGCAATGAAGGCAAATATGATATGAATATATATATATTTAGGAGATTTTAGTGAGGAACAGGGCGAAAGATGTCACCAGGATATAAAAAAGATATGGAAATGAGGTATGAATATATATATATATTTAGGAGATTTTAGTGAGGAACAGGGCGAAAGATGTCACCAGGATATAAAAAAGATATGGAAATGAGGTATGAATATATATATTTAGGAGATTTTAGTGAGGAACAGGGCGAAAGATGTCACCAGGATATAAAAAAGATATGGAAATGAGGTATGAATATATATATATTTAGGAGATTTTAGTGAGGAACAGGGCGAAAGATGTCACCAGGATATAAAAAAGATATGGAAATGAGGTATGAATATATATATATTTAGGAGATTTTAGTGAGGAACAGGGCGAAAGATGTCACCAGGATATAAAAAAAGATATGGAAATGAGGTATGAATATATATATATTAGGAGATTTTAGTGAGGAACAGGGCGAAAGATGTCACCAGGATATAAAAAAGATATGGAAATGAGGTATGAATATATATATATTTAGGAGATTTTAGTGAGGAACAGGGCGAAAGATGTCACCAGGATATAAAAAAGATATGGAAATGAGGTATGAATATATATATATTTAGGAGATTTTAGTGAGGAACAGGGCGAAAGATGTCACCAGGATATAAAAAAGATATGGAAATGAGGTATGAATATATATATATTTAGGAGATTTTAGTGAGGAACAGGGCGAAAGATGTCACCAGGATATAAAAAAGATATGGAAATGAGGTATGAATATATATATATTTAGGAGATTTTAGTGAGGAACAGGGCGAAAGATGTCACCAGGATATAAAAAAGATATGGAAATGAGGTATGAATATATATATATTTAGGAGATTTAGTGAGGAACAGGGCGAAAGATGTCACCAGGATATAAAAAGATATGGAAATGAGGTATGAATATATATATATTTAGGAGATTTTAGTGAGGAACAGGGCGAAAGATGTCACCAGGATATAAAAAAGATATGGAAATGAGGTATGAATATATATATATTTAGGAGATTTTAGTGAGGAACAGGGCGAAAGATGTCACCAGGATATAAAAAAGATATGGAAATGAGGTATGAATATATATATATTTAGGAGATTTTAGTGAGGAACAGGGCGAAAGATGTCACCAGGATATAAAAAAGATATGGAAATGAGGTATGAATATATATATATTTAGGAGATTTTAGTGAGGAACAGGGCGAAAGAGTCACCAGGATATAAAAAAGATATGGAAATGAGGTATGAATATATATATATTTAGGAGATTTTAGTGAGGAACAGGGGGAAAGATGTCACCAGGATATAAAAAAGATATGGAAATGAGGTATGAATATATATATATTTAGGAGATTTTAGTGAGGAACAGGGCGAAAGATGTCACCAGGATATAAAAAAGATATGGAAATGAGGTATGAATATATATATATTTAGGAGATTTTAGTGAGGAACAGGGCGAAAGATGTCACCAGGATATAAAAAAAGATATGGAAATGAGGTATGAATATATATATATTTAGGAGATTTTAGTGAGGAACAGGGCGAAAGATGTCACCAGGATATAAAAAAGATATGGAAATGAGGTATGAATATATATATATTTAGGAGATTTTAGTGAGGAACAGGGCGAAAGATGTCACCAGGATATAAAAAAGATATGGAAATGAGGTATGAATATATATATATTTAGGAGATTTTAGTGAGGAACAGGGCGAAAGATGTCACCAGGATATAAAAAAGATATGGAAATGAGGTATGAATATATATATATTTAGGAGATTTTAGTGAGGAACATGGCGAAACGATGTCACCAGGGATTATTAAAAAAGCTATGGAAATGCAGGTATGAAGATTAATATATTATTATGGAGATTTTAGTGAGGAGAACAGGGCGGAAACGAAACGGAAAGATGTCACCAGGATATAAAAAAGCATATGGAAATGCCAGGTATGCAGCCGGAAGTGGAGTGTTAGTATGCTGACTGGCTATTGCTAGATGTTAAGAAGCGGACAGACTATGAACAACATGAGGAATGTCAGAGAGGAGAGAAAATGAAATTCACTATTGAGGTAATGTTATGAAGTGTGCTTATAATTAGACACGATTGGTAATTACTATTAATAGAGTAATGATTAATTATTGATGGCCAAGTAACAAATTCTGACTTAGTTTTTCACGCCAAAATTCTTTAGTTGAAAGATAATATCTTTTCGTGACGTTTCACAAAGCTATAATATCCATTTTTAGTTAATTTCATGAATATTATGCAAAAACCTGACATAGTTCGGGAGAGAATGGAGATCATTTTTAATTCAGCTACACAAAATCCGTTTCACTTAAAATTCCACCGATCAGATTAAAAAAAAAAATGCCAGAACGGAGTCTATTACTTGGTCTTACGTTGATTAACCCCTGAATTGGCAAAAAGACAAATGTCTGCGTGTGCAGTTATTTGATAGTGCAGCGGAACGCACTGAAAACGAGAAAATACTTTATATAACTGTATATTATTAGGTAATTTTGCTAGAATTAGACAACATATTCTTAAGTGTATTCTTTTCGTTACGTTTTCTTCTGATTTATTAAAAAAATCTAGATTAATTAAACCAACCTGCGTGTATACCAAAAGGCATACATTATGAATTTAAGCGCGTTAAACCCAAAACGCTTGAAGCCGCGACTGAAGGTTTCATTTCGAGAAACTTGCATGTAGAGTGTCCAGATCACGCTCAACACAAAGTATCCAAGTCCATAAAAATAATTGTACAAGGAGCCCTTTTCGTGCTGGAAGATGATTCATTTATTTCAGAAATTGTGAATTTGATCCAAGTATGAGATTTAAAGAAAGCGTACTTTCAGAATAATGAGCATCCATATCATGCGATATATTCATACTTCCCTGCGCCCGGTATGTAAATTTAAAAAACAGGTTCTGCCACATATTTCCTCAATTTTGAATTTGAGCAAGCCATTACATTTTTGGAAGATAAAGAAGGCTTACAACTCATTGGTTAGATTAAGCTGTTGGTATATGATGATGATGATGATGGTGATAGCGATGAAGTAATTAGGGTCAACACGCACATTCTTTTGAAAACACTAAGAAACTGAGGCTGAGAGTCAATATCAATAAAACTGAATAGATCTATATGGATACACATAGGAATGAAATGGACAGTTAATGACGAAGTAGGTAAGTTTTGAAGAAGGGGCTGAATTCAATTACCTGGAGTAAAAAAATACAAACAGGATGAGGTGCAGAATAAAATTAAACATAGCCTTAATTTTGGAAATGCATGACATTAAAGAGAGGAGAAAAGATTACGAATATGCCAATTTCAGAATAAAGTTCTCAGGAAAATTTATGGATTACAGAAAGACAAACTGAGAGGCGAATGGAAAAAATTACATAATAGCTACCTATATGATCATTATGGGGAAAAAAAGTATAAGAAAAATTAAGTGTCGCAGACTGCAATGTGCAGGACTAGTAGCATGAATATGGAATGAAAGAGGAACGTGAAACATACTTGCAAGGAAACCAGAGATAAAGTGCACAATAGGTAGACCAAGAATTACTTGGGAGAATAACATAAAACATGCTTCGAGAGAGATAAATTATGCAGAGGATGGTTGAAAAACATTAGCTTTGTATAGGGATGTATGGAGAGTTTATGTTTACGCCACCACGGATCTCCGGGTTTGATAATTCAAGTGAGATACTTAGTTCTCTATTACCGATTGAGGGTCTTTCCACTTTTCAGCGGTTGCCCTTTTACCAGCCGGCTGCTGGCCCTTCACATCCACATGTGTCAATCACAGAGGTAGATGATCAACAGCCAGTGTAGGGGTGACATGTGGTTAGCATGTCGAGTCCCCCAGCCGTTATAGCTGGTTCCTCAACCTGGAGCCGCTACTTATTGTAGCTACCCAATTGCCTCACGATGCTGGGTGGGCACCGGTCCCATACTGGCCGAAATACCATGAGAAAATTTCTTCCCTCATGGAGACTCGAACCAGCGCAAGTCCCGTAGCTCTGCGCCAAGGCTTCCTACCTTAACCGCTCGGCTACGGCGCGGAACTCTCTATTACAAGAAATGTTTATTTTTATAATTTGTTGATTAATGCTAAATTTTATCTTTCTCGTTTAATTAAATAATGTCAATCAAGCAGATGGACGAAAAATAAATAGGATTGCTAACCTTATCTGAAGGTATCGACATACTCTGAGAGGTTTTACTATTTTAGTCCCTTTAAGCGGCCCTTAGACGATCAATATTTACGTCAATATATTGCACAATAATTTGTACAATAGTATTACTTGGCCAACCCACACGGTGCAATATTATTGCTCAATAAATTAGTTCGCGGGTGATACTTGTGCAGTCAACGTATGGAATAATAAGAAGACAGAACACAGAACTGAACTAGTATTGCGCAATAATGCCAATAGATGGACGCAATATTTACTAGATTGCACAATAAAAATCAAACTGTTTTTTTATTGACTAAATATATTGCGCAATATTTCAATGTGATCTACAGACGCCTAATATTATTGTACAATGTCAATTATTGTGCAATATATTAACGTAAATATTGATCGTGTAGGGGTCGCTTTAGAGAGAAAATTGAAATCCGTAATATATTTTTAAACCATTAGATATATTTTATCTTTTGGCATAATGTATAACAACTTAATAAGTCTAGTTTAAATGTAAAACGAGTTTAAATCACTGAAAGGGTGCTAATGTACTTTGATGTTTAGCGCCCATGCAATCAGTAGCTTAATAAGTGGTCCATCCATCCATAGTAATTCTGCCCGAAGGCAGGTCCTTCACTGCAATCATAGCATTTTCATGCTATGCTTGCAGCTTTACTAGGGAATTGTATGTGTGGTAGTTTCCCGTTGCTTTCCACACAGGTGAAGGATGATGATGATGATAATGATGATAATAATAATGATGATAATGATAAGGATGATGATGATGGCTATATGATTTTGGGGACCGTTTGGGCCTTAACGTTTTCCTGACATTTGTCTTACAGGTGAGGAAAAACCCCGATAAAAACCTCACCCAGAAAAACTGCCCCGACCGGGGATCGAACCCGGGCCCGCTGCGTGACAAGGCAGCACGCTACCTCGAGACCACAGCGGTGGACAATCAGTGGTAATGACTAACAAAAATAAACTGTGAAGTATGTGATTAGTTATCCGATATTTTTTTTTTTAGAATAACGATTAAAAGGCTGCATTCTACAAACTCCATTAAAAGTTACAGTTATGATATATAAGAGTATCATGTCATCGTACCTTGGCGCCAGAAAAAGAACAGAAATTGTGTATTTAGTGGATCAATAGGTTATATTTTCCGGTCCCGAATTCTTTACTTTTGAGAGTTATCGTCCAAAATGCTTACAATTTGACTTACAGTAAAGGAAAGTCATAAAAAGCTCAAATAACTAGCACACCTCCCCAAAAATCGAACTTTTATATGAAATCATAAATGATACTCCTAGATTACAAAGCAAATTCAGAAACTTAACGAAACAATAGTTAGCATACATGTCTTGAAAGGCTTATTGCAATATTCTTGTGATATATAACTTCAATAAAGTTTGGGATGTTACTGCAGTAAGTTTAAATGATGCTTACGATTGTAGTATACGTCCGCCTGATCTAACGTTTTCAGGTTCAATACCTGATTAAGGGATTGGAAATTTTAATGCTACAAAGACAATAGTTAATCAATAAATAATGCAGCATACCCTGGATTAAATTACAAATACCTCCGTTATACTAGACTTCATGCTGAGAAGACATTTGGTATTATTAACAACGATTTGTTAGACCTGTTATTTATTATTTAACGACATTTCTAACAGCTCAGGCCATTAGTGTCGTGAAATGAAATTGGGCGTGAAATAGTGGACATTTTGTTCATAATTTCTTATTTCAGCTATGAGATTCTTTTACATGCCGTAAATCTACAACACGGCATTCATAGCTTTACTTTCATTCCGAAGGAAGGCGTGCCCAAAATTTTAAAACACTAAGAAATCAGTTTATCACGGACAGGTTTGCACCAGCGAACCTCGGAACCAGATACGAACATGATAACCACTAGTACACCGGTACCGTCAATAGTGATTCGTATGTCGAGTGGGAACGTTAAGCCTGGCGGTCCACATAGTACTAGTGCCGGCATCTGGTTTCACGTTCTCCCTTTTCTTCATCTCTTATACAAAAAAAAAAAACTTACTTAAACATACAAACAACACTTTTGAAATTCATATTAAAGCACCGTTGAGGTTTTGTAATCAGATATTAATTATGTAATTTTTATCTGGTACGTCAGTCGTACTCAACTAAATTATTAAACTTCTTTAAGTTATTCCAATATGGAGGCCTTTCGAAAACAATGTTTCATCTTCTGCGTTTTAACTGGAACTGAGGGGTGTTATATAGGTTTATAACGGATTTATGTCTAAAGACCTACTCAACGAGAACATAAGCGCAGACATAAATCCGTTATACAACCTATATAACACCATCAGTTCCAGTTAAAACGCAGAAGATGAAACATTGTTTTCGAAAGGCCTCCATATTAGAATAACTTGAAGTTTAATAATTTAGTTGAGGATGACTGACTTACCTGGTAAAAAATTATATAATTAACATCTTAAACATACACTCATCCTACACACTTCTGTACACATCACTTATGTTACGTGGTCTGCATAAGTGGTACATAAAATGAAAATAAATCTACATTAACCGACATCTATCCGCCAAGACGAAACACGAAAATTGGAGTGAGTAGCAATGGAACACACAGGCATATTTTAGAGCAACAATTAATTTTATATCATTCGACGACTCATTTTAATTATTTTACTGTCTATAAAATGACAGGAATATGGACACGTTGTTGCATATTTTCCGAGTATTATGATGTAAGGAACCCATGGACTTTGGTGACTTATTACAGAATAATGTGTTAGAGAAGAAATTTGTCCTTTGGACCACGATAAGATTAATTCTAAAATAATTAAAAATGAACCAACTAAACATCACCTTGAATTAGGTGTGTAATAATCATAATTTCGAAAACCCATCACACAACGGTCAAAAATAATAATAGATTAGTGTTTATTTTTTATTATTTCACTCACCTCATACTTCATAATTCATAGCAGACCCTGGGTTTCTTCACATCTTTTGTGACATTCTCAATGCTGCGTCACGTTCACAACTGACGTCCAACGGCCTTCTATCCTGCAGGATAGAAGGCCGTTGGACGTCAGTTGTGAACGTGACGCAGCATTGAGAATGTCACAAAAGATGTGAAGAAACCCAGGGTCTGCTATGAATTATGAAGTATGAGGTGAGTGAAATAATAAAAAATAAACAATATTAAAAAACCTCATAGTGTTATTTCCTATCCACATAACTTAATAATAGATTACATTATCATGCAGAAACGTTGAGCAATTTGTAACAAAATATGAATAAAATAATTAGTGTCTTTACAGGTACTCATGGCGAGATATAAATTATATGAACACAAGCAATAACTTCATAACTGTTAATATTATAATGTTAACTGCAAATTAATTATTTCTCTTTATAGTAAAGTAATAAGGGAAATTATGGGTGTACAAGAGGAACCGGACATCATTGAGATTATAGAAAAGAAAAGATTACAGTGGTATGGCCATGTCAAGAGAATGCCAGAGCAAAGATTGCCTAAAATTGTTATGGAACTGAATCCCAATGGAAAGGAGGAAGGGAGGAATACCAAAGAAAACTTGGATGGAAGGTGTACAAGCGGCTATGAATATCAGAAGATTGGAGGAAGATCAACTGATGGACAGAGAGGAATGGCGTTTGGTTTCCAGAAGACGGCAGCAACTGTCTTGATACCAGATGACGATAATAATAAAGCATCTTTAATAGTTGTTATACAATTTGCATTTTATTTGTCATTTGTCAGTGGTGACTGAATATATGAATGATTTCCTTGGTACAAGTAACATTACAATTACTGACTACAGATCCATATTTTGAATTTATGCACAAATGAATATTATATTAGCAAACATTGTGGAAATATTATTTATTGTGTTTATAGTTGAATGCAGGCTTTCACGGCCGGTAATCATAATGTTGTGTGATTCCGGGTTCTGTGGCCGTGGTCCATAGTTGGTGTTGATACCAGACGTTTCGCCCTCAACTGCGGAGGGCATCTTCAGTGGCGAGTGCTTCTAGGCGTGTTTCCTGGTCGGAAGATCTACTTAGAGTGAGCTCTGCTGACGTTGTGGACGTTGTATTGATACTAGTGGTGGGAGCAGGGTGAGTGAGCGTGGCTCTTGCTGATTGGCTAATGGTCGTCTCCTTGTTGTCCCTAGTGTTGATGCATTTATTTTCTAGTGTATGGTACCAGGCCTTAGGCAATTTGATACCTTCCTCTTTTCTGTTAATATTTTCTTTATGCTTGTATATTTCTATAGCCTCTCGGTATAATCTAGGGAAATAGTAGGAAGTTGTGGCTAAAACTTGTGTATCATCGAATAGAATCTGGTGTCCATTCATAATGGCATGTTCTGCTACAGCCGATTAAATCGGCTGTAGCAGAACATGCCATTATGAATGGACACCAGATTCTATTCGATGATACACAAGTTTTAGCCACAACTTCCTACTATTTCCCTAGATTATACCGAGAGGCTATAGAAATATACAAGCATAAAGAAAATATTAACAGAAAAGAGGAAGGTATCAAATTGCCTAAGGCCTGGTACCATACACTAGAAAATAAATGCATCAACACTAGGGACAACAAGGAGACGACCATTAGCCAATCAGCAAGAGCCACGCTCACTCACCCTGCTCCCACCACTAGTATCAATACAACGTCCACAACGTCAGCAGAGCTCACTCTAAGTAGATCTTCCGACCAGGAAACACGCCTAGAAGCACTCGCCACTGAAGATGCCCTCCGCAGTTGAGGGCGAAACGTCTGGTATCAACACCAACTATGGACCACGGCCACAGAACCCGGAATCACACAACATTATTGTGTTTATACTTTATCTCGGAAAAGTCCAATAACATGACCTTTACATTATTCTCCTGGTTATTATCTTTATATCTTTTTAAAATATTTATTAGTTTTATTTTAACAACGGCATTTAACATCTCAGGTTATATTAGCGTCGCATTTAAAATCTGTACCTGAAAGGGTCAACAAATTTTGCTTAGAAGCATTGAATTTCAGGCTTGACCATCTTCTACGTACGTGATGACGGATGTGCTTCCATTCCGAAAGAAGATATCCACAGGAATTTTATGTCCTTAAAAATCCATCGACTTCTGCCGGGTTCGAACCCCCGAGCATTGGAATTAGAGACGAGCATTGCAAATACTTTTCCATCAGAACGATTGTATCGATAGTTAATACAGGTTAATGTCCATTTACTAAAATTAATTAAATTCTGCATTCGTATGCGAGCGTTCTATAAAATCAGCCGAAACACACAATAGCCTGTGGAGTCTTCCAGTTCATATTTATTGTAAAGTGAACGATACAAAACTGAAAATGTTCCACGAATTTATTTGAAAATTTCAAACCCAGCAGACGGTATTATTCTCTTGGCAGATATATAATAAATAATAGTTTTAAAAAACTAAAAAAAACACGCTTTATTAGAAAACCGAACTAAAAAATTGAAAAATAATTTTAATTTCCAACACGCTTGGGATAAATAATTTTACCATCAAAAGCGTGGGGTACTGTTTACCAATTAATATATTTGATAATAAACAGATATTGGTAAAAGTAAAGTCTCTAAGAAGAAAATGTAAAAATCATAAAAAACACCCCACGCTTTTGATGGTAAAATTATTTATCCCAAGCGTGTTGGAAATTAAAATTATTTTTCAATTTTTAGTTCGGTTTTCTAATAAAGCGTGTTTTTTTAGTTTTTTAAAACTATTATTTATTTTTTATTTTTTAGTTTTAGTATTTTACAGTAAGATAAAAATGTCAATATCTTTAAATTCGATAGGCAACTATTGTAGTATGAGCTAAAAGTAATACTCTTCTAAAAAAAAAAACCCAGCCGGATTTGAACCAGCGACCTATGGATTACTGAAATTATATACCATTAGAGTTCACCGCTCTACCATCTGAGCTGTTATAATGATTGACTAAAAAGTCGACAAGTCCGCAACCTATTATACCATTTTTCATTTTTTTTATTTTCTGATGATTCTGGCCAGGACTTTAGAAACAAAATATGAAATTATTGTATTGTCACGGATCCTTTACAAGTATACAAAGTTTAAAGTCGATCCAATGATTATAAGTGGGTGAAAATCGCGTTGAAATATTCCGTTACATAGATAGATAGATAGATAGATAGATAGATACATAGATAGATACAGGTCAAGCTAATATAAAGCGTGTAAAAATATATGCTAAACATACCAATTCTAACATGAGATCGGAACAGACCAGCAGGTCTAATTCTTGACGATGACATGTTAACAAATATTTAACAGAATTTCAGATAAAAATTACTGTCAATAAAACTGAAATTATATTTGTTCAGAAATCAGGACGAGGAAATAATACTAAATAATCTGTTTACGAAATAACCCATGTGTTGTTCGCATGAACAATGAATTGCAGCACAAGTAACCAGTCAGTGACACAGGTGCAGTTCAATAGATAAAATTCACGTATCAGTGAGCGATTTGTGTTATTTAAAGGTGATTCATTGAACAATGCAGAAGACAAACTAGTTTAAACAAATAGACTTAATTCATTAATATAGGAAATGGGTGCAGAATGTTTAATCAGAAAATATGTAATAAGTTAGATATCATATCACACAGTGTGCATGTTTTTTTATTCACTCTAAGTTTTACAGAAGCCTGTAAGTGACTTCACTTTTTTTTTGCATCACATCACATGATATCGGTCACAATTTGACCCATATAGTTTACACTTGCACATTTCTTCTTGCTCGTTGCATTTCTCTGTCAGGCAAATCCGGTGATGAAAACCACGTACTGCAAATCTCGCCATGGTGTGTCACAAATCATATCTGGCTTGAGTCCACTCCCTGTAGATCATCGTATCCGTGGAGAAGAAATCTCTTGTTTCCTCTTGCAGTAGTTATCTGTAAGCTTCTGTGTTTGGTAGAAGCAGGTCTTGACGTAATTCCTCTATCAAGAATTGTTCCTTTGGTAGCATGTACGTGAGACGTGATGGAGTATGCTTGTATAGACTTGGGGCCAGTTTCACCTAGAGAGATAACTGTATTACGCCAGTTTAAGCTATGCATTATACACATAGGGAAAACTGGCGTAATGCAGTTACCTCTCTTGGTGAAACTGACCCTTAGTGATTTCTTAAGAAAGTTAGCTTTAACTTTTTCTATGCCTTCCAGGTTTTTATTTTTAGGTATTCCCAAATAACACTGGTCAACATGATTTTTGTCTCATGAGTACCATAGTTGTACTTAATGCAGTTTTTTTTATCGTGTTTTCGGAATTTCTCCATCACCCACAGTACTTTTTATTTCAATTTCAATTAATGGATTTAAATAATTCTTTTTTTAATAAACGTTTTTTTGTCCATTGTAAAATAAAACCAAATGAGCAAACTCGGGAAATTTCAGCTATGGAAAAGAGATATCAAGGCAAATGGAATCCTGATATACTGGCCGATTATTGTTGTACCATCAAGACGGATGCTCCACAGGCGAAATATAGCAGAAAATAATCATGTTTTACTTTATAGGTGACTCGAATGTTCTAACATTGTGTAGTTACGAATGTAGAAAATATTAAAATGTTTGAAATTATAAATTCCTGTCTCTCGAAAACCTTACGTGATGGAGGAAAACCGATAACATATTTGAATTCGGGAGAAAATATACTATCAGATTCACACATTTGTCTTTCTGAGATAAAAAAAGATTATTTTTTGTTGCTCAGTGTTATCTGTAATCCGTAGGTTATGACTGGTGCAACTTTTAGACGAAACAGGGTAGTGGCTGTACTCAGTGATAGTTTGCTCAGATTTTTATACTATTGGTCGTCGTCCTGGCTGCTATCGTTCGCTCTTTAATGTGTAGATCGTATAAATTATGTCTCCTCGGCTATGCAGCGTGTTTCCCAGGTGTTTGAAATGGGGGACATTTTGCAGTGCGTTATTCTTTTTACATAATTAAGTCTTTTGGTGCGATTCTGTCTCCGTTTTTGAATGCCATTTTCGAAGTTTTTCTGATATTGTAGGATGCCAGAACTGTTATGAAATGAAAAGAATAGCTGAAAGAAGAGAGTTAAGGTTTCATTAAAAATATATTTCCTTTATAAGAAGAAGAAGAAGAAGAAGAAGAAGAAGATATGTTGATGATAATAATAACACTTAGCAACAAAAAATAAACTTTTTTTTGTCTCAGAAAGAAAAATATGTGATTCTGATAGTATTTTTTCTCCTGAAATCAAATATGATATTGGTTATTCTCCATCACGCAAGATTTCTGAGAGACAGATATTTATAATTTCAAACATTTTAATATTTTCTACATTCGTAACTACATAATATTCGAACATTCGGACTCACCTACAAAGTAACAAATTACGATTTTCTGCTATATTTCGCCTGTGGAGCATCACTCTTGATGGTCCAACAATAATCGGCCTGCATATTAGGATTCCATTTGCCTTTATATCTCTTTTTCCATAGCTGAAAGCTCCTGATGAAAGTGTTCCCCGTGCTCATCGCTCACTGCGCCAAAATTTTCCGGGAAGAAATCTAGGCTTATTAACAAAATAATTATTTTAAACCATTAATTGAAATTGAAATAAAAAAACACTCTGGGTGATGGAAAAATTCCTAATGTATGTTTGAAAACACGATTAAAAAACTGCATTAAGTACAACTATTGGTACTCATGAGACAAAACATGATCGTATACAAAATATGAACTCATACATGAAACTTCACTTTGAAACGTTTTAACATAAATTACTATTAACGTAGTCATATTTACGAATATTGAATTTGAAAACTGTATTAGTGAAAGTTGGTGTTGAATTTAATTCACAATTATCTCACGTTAAAATAGAATGGCTGTTAATTAAACATGCTATAATAATAATGTATTGTCACAATAAACGTAATATCATTTCATCTGTCTGTGTGGGCGCCAGACATTTAATTAATTGACAGACGAATGCAAAAAGAAGTACAATGTTCCGGCGCCATGATCTGTAATTAAGTAATAACCAGTCTCTACTCTATCATCCAACTGTAGAAACAATCCAACATTCTGCCGCTCAATTAAACATTTTATACAACTACTTTTCGTAACACGATGCCAAAAGTCTCCGTAATTAATTAAAGGAATTAAACAAAATAGTAAACACTTTAATTTTTCACTCTACACAATTTTATTTTTTGTAAACATTATGATTTTTAAACTTATAATAAGGATAAGATAAAAAAGGATGAGATCAAAACTCGTAAATATATTGGAAGACAGAAATATACCAAATTTACTTCGGCAGAACATACAAAATATTTACAAAGACGACACCATAAAGATTAAATTAAATAACAGATTTTCTGAAGAAGAAATTACAAATCGTGGTGTGAGACAAGGCTGCCCCCTATCCCCAACACTCTTTGCAATTTATATCAATGAAGTAATATGTTTCTGGGACAAAAAATATAAATTTGGAATAAGAATATCAGAAAATAGAAAATTAAACACCATATTGTTTGCAGATGACCAAATAATAATAGAAAATTCCGAAGATAATCTACAGAAAGGTCTGTATGAACTTAACAAAATTACAGAAGAATATGGATTAAAGATATCTACAGAAAACAAAAATTATGACATTTCAAGGTGTAGATCCTGTCAGAAGTAAAATTGTACTGGACAATAAAATTTTGGAGCAGGTGAATAATTTTACATATCTAGGATGCAATATCTCATATGAAGAAGAAAAGGATGTAAATGCAAAAATATCTAAATTTTTAAGAATTTTAGGGTTAATAAATTCTATCTTCAAGCCACAGTTAGTCCAAAAGCATTCAAGACTGAAAGTGTATAAAACACTGGCTCTTCCAACTCTTTTGTATGGTAGCGAAGTATGGACATTGAAACAGATGGATGTACAGAGACTTAGATCTGCTGAAATGAGATATCTTCGGAGGACTGCAGGATACACACTACTAGATCACAAAAAAAAATGAAGACATCTTAGAAGAATTACACATGAAATCTTTAGAAAACAAAATTTCTGATTATAAGTCAAGATGGATGCAACATGTTCATCGAATGGAAGATCACAGAATACGTAAACAAATGTTAAGATATCAACCTGCAGGAAGAAGAAGACCAGGACGTCCACTCAAAAGACTTTTGGATGGTGTTTCTCTTGAGGCCGAAACAGGTCAAAAAATGGCCTAAATTCGTGAATGTAGTATGATGATGATAATAAGGATACATTTGTTTATTGGGTATGAGATTACCTCGTCTTGTTTTTAAATTCTGTATAATTATATGTATTATTGTAAATGAACTGCAGGCGAATAATTATAATTTAGTCAGTCGCTGTGGCGTAGTCGGTAGAGTCCCTACCTTCCACTCCGGCGACCCGGGTTCGATTCCCGGCGAGGTACAGAATTTTAAAATCTAAACCTTGGATCTGGGTGTGTCTCGTGTCCTAGTTGTACCCATTGGGTTTAATTCCTATTACAAAGAAAATAATTATAATTTTACAATAATTCTTTACAATGCAAAGATAAATATATATATATATATATATATATATAGATTTATATCCATCCATAGTAATTCTGCCCGAGGGCAGGTCTTTCACTGCAATCATAGCATTTTCATGCTATGCTTTACAGCTTTACTAGGGAATTACAGGTGTGGTAGCTTCCCGTTGCTATCCACACCGGTGAAAGATGATGATGATGGCCGGATGATCTTCGGGGACCATCGGGCCCTAAGCTTCCTGACATTTGCCTTACAGGTGAGGAAAAACCCCGAAAAACCCTCACCCAGGAGCCTGTTCCGACCGCGAATCGAACCCGGCCCCGCTGTGTAACAAGGCAGCACGTTACCTCGGTGGACATATATATATACACCGTGATTCAAAATTGACTTTACAACTTTACAAGCTTATAGAAATGTATTTAGGAGACCTACAGAATTAGTTTTAATGTCATGTGATAGCACAACTCATCAAGTTTTCACCGACATAGTTTTATAGTACCTAGGAAATCAACGCGGCGTGCGTCACGTGAGGTGATGGTCAGCGACTACTCGGATTTGCCTTCCTCACTCACATAATTATATATATATATATATATATATATGTGTGTGTGTGTATATATACATATTTATTCATTATGTATAGACGCTTTTACATTTAAGGTCGTTTTGCGGCCTTATCTGTATACAGTATCTAGTAAGCCGTGAACTCCATTGTTTTCAGCGATTCGTTCATATTATCACACATTTAATTTGATTTATATTAAAAAGAGCGATTGTAATGTAATAGATGTGGGTAATGAAATCCCAATTCATCATTTGTGATACAGATTAAAGAAATTTAGGATAAACCACTTTTTGTTCGACACCAAAGTTTGAACGCGTGATCCCCAAAAACGAATCTTAAACGCCTGAATGAACAATCCAGTAGCACTGTATTTTTTTTTTAATTTCATACTGTATGACAGGGGTTCTTAACCTGTGAGGTATACCTCCGGGAGGGTGCAAAGAGGTTAGTGGAGAGGTGTGAGCACCTTATATAATTTTTTTACAATTCTGCTTTTAGAATTTAAAGCGCTAAAAGTTTACATTTTAAAACATAAAGTGATAACAGTTTCTTACTTATACAATTTACTCAGATCACAACAATATACATTGGGGAGTTTACCCCTTTATACCAACTGAGGTAAAAGTACCTGCAGATAAAACAAACATTCATATAAATTGACAATTCTGTTTTAATCATCATTCTTAGCTATCTTTGCATGCTCCATACTATTCATTATCAATTACAGTCATGGGTTAGGCCATTAGCCTATTCAACTTCAGGATAGAAATTGATTCCTCCATCTCTTCTTAGGTCTTCCTGAGTCTCTTCGCCCTGTGGGTTTGTAGTTCATTTGCTGCAGAGGTAGTCTATTGTTTTGCATTCTAAGAAGGTGTTCATGCCAATTATTTTGGTACATTTGAATGCTTTCAGTTATTACTGGTGTGTTGAGAGCTTTGCGGATATCTTCATTACACATGTGACCATAAAGTGTAAAACCCGCTAAAGGTCTTAATAACTTCATTTCTGCAGCTACTATCCTATTTAATTTACCTGTAGTAAGAGTCCAGGTTTCAGAACCATAAAGTAGAATTGGAAGAGCGATTGTTTTATAAAATTTTAGAATTATATCAGGGCGTACTTTGCGGAGAAAATCATTTTCATCTCCTATTCTAAATCATTTTTCGAAATGTTTTATAACTAACTCTTTATATTCGTACATATAATCATCAGGACAACAACCACAGTTGGGTCTCCATCTCCTCCTTTGAGTTTCTCAAAAATCAAGTTTTTTTTACCATCGTGGAATTGATAGTCACAAGTCATAACCCACAACCTAGAGGACCAGGGAAACTTCTTTCAAGTTACTATATGTTGCCCTAGATAGTCCCCATTTTAATTAACGGGAGTTGGCATTCACCCTTCTACAAAGAATACGATTTTTTGGTATCGTAGGTAGAAAATACCAAGTAGAGAATTTCTCAAAATCAAGTAAAATACGAAATCTACACTGAACTCCTTTGAGACTCTGAATTCCATGTTTTTCTCAGACGAGCTTCAGACCATCAATAGCGGAATCCATATATATATATATATATATATATATATATATATATGTGAAAGTTTTCTTGGATTTTCCGCGTCTTGGATTCAAGTTCAGCCTCTGGCCACGGACTCCAGAATCAGTGGCCAGAAGCCGAACTTGAATCCAAGACGCGGGAAACGAAAAGAAACTTTCATATTCATACTTATATCCGCGAAAATCTGCAATATAATATATATATATATATATATATATATATATATATATATATATATATATATATGAAATGTCACATATAATTGAATGAGTCATTTCGAAAAGGGATCATCTACTATATTTTCTGAAATTCATTTTTTTGTTATTCCATGTTTACATATCTACACCCACCGTTTCCACGTGATAACGGATCAACTACACTATTCCTTTACCACTTTATGACTTTATTCAGTAGCAATTTCAGATTCAATGCTTTATCCTGAACAAGTTGAATCAGTTTTCTTTTCCATCTCCTGTAAAATTTGATCAGCTGTAGATGATTTCTTTTCGAAATGACTCATTCAATTACAACATTGAAATGAAAAAGCATTACTGCTACCAGAGTAAAATATCGTCATTAAAATGGTTTCTTGTTATAAAAGCCGTAAGATGACGCTGCATGCGAGCGATGTCCCGCAGCCTCTTATTATAGAGGAAAAAATGCACTGGGAGCTTGAATGGCGAACAGGTATTGTGTTAACGTATACATTTAGAGGTCTCGGGTAAAAATCCCGGTTCAGGCGTTAATGTTTTCTTTTCATATAATATGTATAGATTTTCTTCAGGTCGCTAATAGCATTTTGCAACATATATTCGTCATTTATTGTTTTTTTAAAATTACGTTTGCGCCTTTGTGACGAGAGTTACAAATTAGGCATTCAGATTTCAAATAAAACGGTTCTCTATTCTGATGATCAGATTGTAATTACGAATTCTGAGGACAATTTGCAAAAGAGTTTACTCAAATTAAGTTAAATCATTAAAAAAATTGAAATGAGATTATCGCCGGTCAAAACCAATCTGATAATAATTTTTAAATGTTTGCATCCGATTAGAAACAAAATTGTACTCTAAATAATGATTTTATAACAAGTAAATTATTATTTATATTTGGGATATTTTCTATGAAGGAGAGAAATATGTAAGAAATTATTATATTTTGCAAATATTACGACTCCTATATTTGTCTTTAAAACCAAATATCGTACAAAAAAGTTCCCAGGATAAAACTCTTACATCATCAAATTTTCTCCAGGTAAGTGGGATTTGGAAACTTAATAAATAATATATCATCAAGATAAGACTGAAATGAGATATGTGCGACAAACTTCAGAAATAACTTCGACCATAAAAGGAATGACGAGAAATTACAACAACTCAATATGCAACCTCTGAAGGAGAAGATTTCCATATACAGAGATAAGTGGATTCAACATGTATATCAAATGGCAGCAGTTAGCACGTATCAAGATGCCCCATTACCACTCACAAGGACAAAATAGATATGGATGTCCATAGTGTCTAGCTGAGATCAAAACAGGTCAACAGTGGCCTAATTGTGTGTCAGAAATATGATTTATAACTGGATCATCTTCATTTAACCCTTGTGTCTCATCTACGTTTTAAGAATCCAAATCTGAAATTATAGCATATTTTGAAACTTTTCAGACCAATGTTTGAAATTCCTTTTGATAAATAAAATATCTTGTTTATTCTTAAAAAAATATCCTTCAAAATGCATTTTTGAAATTTATATGATTTTTTGCATGCTCAAAGGGTTAATTCTTCAAAAATGAAATAAATGCAGTAAGCAGTGCCCAGTGCATTTTTACGAAGTGTTGTGAAATGTATAATTTTTATTCTTGTTACCGAAAAAAGAACAGATTTAAAACACAAAGTTTATAACGGACACTTGGTTTCAAAGGGTTAAACGCCCTGTACATGGAAGTAATTTATGTTTAGAGAACCAATTTTTATAGCTTAAGTAATTTGTAGAAAAATGAGATGTTTGGTTTATTTGTTAGGGTGTGCAGACCGCTGTCCATGGAGGTGACATCGGCCCGCTGGCTGTGTCTGGTCAGTGGAAACTTGTACAATTTACTGTTTACTGTAGAAAGTACTGGTTCCTGGCCAAGTCTTCTATGTAACCCAGCAGGCATCTTGTTGGCAGGCTACCAACTACAGGCCTACCAGTCTTCACGTGCATCACAACCTTAATTCAACTTCACCCTATATTAACTGTATGCTATAAGTTCTAAAATTGATTTAGTTGTTTTCTAAATGAAAAATAAATAAGGAGAGCAAGAAAAATAAACTTTCGAGAGAATTGTTCATATAGCCTATAATTTTGGTTAGCCAATTAGTATTTTCGGAGATTTTTGGGCATGTGGCCATTTAATGTATTTAAAAACAATGGAACAAGACCATGATGACATAGAATATATTGCAAAAACTAAAAGAAGAATATGAAAAATGGGGCCTTTATATAAATATTGAGAAAACTAAATATCTGTGTATAGGAGAAGAAATGGAAAACGTA
The DNA here is from genome assembly GCA_030220185.1 of Diploptera punctata. NCBI lineage: Eukaryota > Metazoa > Arthropoda > Insecta > Blattodea > Blaberidae > Diploptera > Diploptera punctata. The sequence continues at coordinate 1,486,908 of JASPKZ010002326.1, forward strand.
AATTTCAACAATGGAGAAGAACTATAATCTAGTATTCAATGCACTTATTTAGGAACAAAATTAGACCATTCAGGCGATAACACAGTGGAAATTAAAAATAGACTCGCACAAACAAAACAAGCAATAAATACTTTAATCTCTGTTTGGTGGAGCAAAAATATTTCAAAAAATAGAAAATTACAAATATATCAAGCCATAATCCGGAGCATTTTAACATATGATGCTGAAGTTGGGCAAATTCCTACCAGGGAAATGAAAAGAATTTTAAGTACACAAATCGATGTTTTAAGAAGATCAGCTGGAAAATCGAAATGGATAGAATACGAAATAAAGAAATAAGGGAAATTATGGGTGTACAAGAGGAGCCGGACATCATAGACATTATAGAAAAGAAAAGATTACAGTGGTATGGCCATGTCAAAAGAATGCCAGAGCAAAGATTGCCTAAAATTGTTATGGAATGGATCCCAATGGAAAGGAGGAAGAGAGGAAGACCGAAGAAAACTTGGATAGAAGGGGTACAAGCAGCTATGAGTATCAGAGGATTGGAGGAAGATCAATGGATGGACAGAGAGGAATGGCGTTTGGTTTCCGGAAGACGGCGGCAGCTGTCATGATACCGGATGACGATGATGATATACAATGGAGAATTATAGTTATATGTGATTGACTACTTGAATAGTGTATCGTAGACTTAGAAGCAAAAGTTATTAAATTCAAAATGGTAGTTTTAAGATAAATTAACTCTAAAGCTTGAATGCTTATGGAAAATTAGTGTTACAAATTTCTCAAAGAATTGTTAAGAGATTTAACTTAAATCCTCCCCCCCGTCTGGATAGAACATATTTTGATTGTACTTAAAATCATTACAATGTATCATACTCATTTTGGACAGAATAAATTTTCCTTTAAGCTCACTAGTACACAGGGTGTAACAGGATCTCACCGACAAAATGATAGGGATGATAGGTCATGCAGAGTGGATCATTTTTTTGTGAAGGAACATATAATCGCAAACACGTCGTTTATGAGTTATGCGCAGATGAATGTGTTCACCCGTTAGGGTCGGAATTGAATACAATTGTACACGTATAATTTTATTGAAAAATACATGTTTTTACAATAAGTGTTCAAATAGTCACCTTGTGCTCCATTGCATGTTTAATATCGTCGCAGCAACGATCGGCCAGTATGGCCGAGCACGGCAGGATTCTTTTTGTCGTCGTAAAAGCACTTATTGTTTGAACACTTGTTGTAAAAACCTGTCCTTTTCATTAAAATGATACGTGCACAATTGAGGAGTCTAGTGAGAGAGGAAGCTATGCCACTTTGAGAAGAAATGGAAATAATCAGCGCTATTTACATTAAAATTTATATTTTTCCTTTTGCATAGTTTACATAACAGTAAGTTAAAGAAGAAAAAAGTTACCCTTATTGTCTTATAAATATAATTTCATGATATAATTATTTATAAAACCCAATTTATTTCCATTTCTTCTCAAAGTGGTATAGCTCCCTCTCTCACTAGACCCCTCAATTGTTTGTATTCAATTCCGACCATTACGGGTGAACACCTTCACCTGCGCATAACTCATAAACGACGTGTTTTCTACTATATGTTCCTTCATAAAAATATCCTCTCTGCATGGCATATCATCCTTATAATTTTGTCGGTGAAGTCCTGTTACACCCTGTATATATATATATATATATATATATATATATATATATATATATATATATTTTTTTTTTTTGATCTGAAGAAAATACGAACATTAGCACCAAAATTAATCAAAAGTTGAGATAAAAATGACCTCAAAAGCATAAATATTATGGATCATGCATAATATAACTATGAAATATGTTTAAAGCAGAATTTCCAACTTATGGAATGTTGATTCATATCTGACATCTACGCTGGCTCTATCGCCATCCGTGTCGTCTTGAATTCCATTGAGGTAGAGAACTGCGTCTCATTGAGACAAGCATATTTTTTTCGTAACATAAGCTATAGCTAACTTCCATAATATAACCTAATAGACTAAATGTTAATTGCTGACAAATATACTCCAAAAATCACATGATTTCGATGTAGGACTTGTGCCAAATAATTCGACAGATGTAATAAAAAAAATGTTGGCAGCATGAGATATAAGCCAAGGTGTAATGGAATATTATATATATATATATATATATATATATATATAGATATTATAAATATATTTTTGACATTTGGCAATGAAGGCAAATATGATATGAAAAGAAAAATGAATGCTTGAGTCGGGATTCGAACTCGAGTCTCTAAAGTCTGTACCTTTAGCGCTCTAACCAACTGAGCTACTCAAGAATTCCAATACAAGCATACAATTTTCTTATACATGTAGTATTCTCAATTCACACAAGAGGTAGCTGAAATTGTTCCAACTGCCATCTCGCGGCTAACGTAACAGTTAAGCAAATTTTTTTAAAGAGAATATTTACTTTATAGCAGTAACGCTTTTTTTAAAGAGAATATTTACTTTATAGCAGTAACGCGTTACTGCTATAAAGTAAATATTCTCTTTAAAAATTTGCTTAACTGTTACGTTAGCCGCGAGATGGCAGTTGGAACAATTTCAGCTACCTCTTGTGTGAATTGAGAATACTACATGTATAAGAAAATTGTATGCTTGTATTGGAATTCTTGAGTAGCTCAGTTGGTTAGAGCGCTAAAAGGTACAGACTTTAGAGACTCGAGTTCGAATCCCGACTCAAGCATTCATTTTTCTTTTCATATCATATATATATATATATATACACACACACACACACACACACACACATATATCGTTCATTTGCTGCAACAACGTCATAACTAAAAAGGTGTCGATTTTGAGTTGTTGGTACTATATGAAAGACAAAACTCAGTTCTATATTGAGGAAGAACGACATAAGCTACTGTATACAAAGAGTTGGTATAGTAATTTGATATTTATGACAAATACAGGCAAAGGTATATGGATTTCAAACCTTTAAATGCTTCTCCTGAAAAACTATGTTTTTTTTTATTTATGACGTTGTTGCAGCAAATGAGCGATATATAGTGTGTAACATATGGTCCGCTGTAACATGCACATGTAGTCATTTCCACTTCAATAGCTAATCTTTTACAGCTCACATCCAGATCAACGCAATTCAAAGTTGGGCATGAAAGGTTTGACAAGTTTTATTTGGAAGCATCTTATTTCAGGTTATTTTATGTGCCTTTAATCTCAGTACTAATAAAGCTCATATCAAATTCCGTTGAGGTGAATCGTCATAAGATAAAAATTAAAATTAAAATGTGCTGTTCGCAGGTGCTGTCATCCTCAACTCTGTTAAAATGGTCTATTAAAAATATTATTTGGAGGTACTTCGGAAGTTAGCTTGCATCATTAGCAGGATGAGTATGCGCTACTAGTTGATCTAGTAGTAGTAGGACTTTATTAGACAAAAAGTAAGATATTTACAATATTATTTACAAATATGGGTCGCACGGGCAGTAAGCCGTACGTGCTGTTGACAGTCCGTTACAATAAAGTAATAACATGACACTTACATAAAGAAAACACAATAATATTACAATTAAATAATAACACAATAGCATTATACACTAAAAAACATTGACATTACAATTACATAAAGAAAACAATAATATTACAATTAAATAATAACACAATAGCATTATACACTAAAAAAAATTAACATTACAATTACATAAAGAAAACACAATAATATTACAATTAAATAATAACACAATAGCATTATACACTAATTAATTTATATATAATTGTTAATAATTAATGGTATTGCATTTTGATAACATATATTTATTCATGAATGAGTGTTGTCCTTATTTTCCGCGTTTTGTCCAGAAATTTACCGAGGTTTATCCAATTTTCTGGATTTACCAATAACTCGTAGCATGCCAATCTTTCCCGATTTGAATTTAGAAATCTTTCCGGTAATAACTGACGTCTCCAATATTCTAAATCATTACATTTTCCTAATATATGTATCTCATCTTCAAAGTTCCCGCACATTGGACATATTCGCATATCGTGATCGTCGCTAATTTTTAGAAATTTCCATGCCCCTAGCCTCAACCAAGCAAGCTCTGATCTCTCCTTAAATCCTAGGTTGAGTATATACGATTCTTTTCCCCAGACGTGTTTTAGGTCTATTTGTAAACATAGTGAGCGTTTTCCTGTACATTCGGCGAAAGTATCTTGTTGGTTTATATCTAAGTACCTCCTCCTTATTTTTCTCCACACGTTCTTGCGATTTTCAGTCCCTTTTTCCCATATCCAGCCCATCCCAATCTTTTGGAGTTCTCTCCTAACCTCGTCTGCCCAAAATTTAACATCTATGTTTTTAATTTGGTGGTCGATGTATCTAAGATGCTTTAGACGCTGATGGTCTTGATGCGTCGCTAGTAGGAACTGGCTGGTTTTTAACTACCTCGTATAGTGGATTGTATGTTCGGGGTGTGTTCTCATTCAGTAATGTGTTGTTGATTTCTTTCATGATTTCAAGTTCTTCTAATACACTTTCTTTTTCGCTGGAAGTCTTTCTCTGTGGACTATTGATAGAGTGTTTTCTATTGAGTCCATTCGGTGATCGGCGTTAATTATGTGTTTAGCATAACTTTACTTTCCAATCGCGTATTTTAACAAAGCTGAAGTCGACGGCACCTGCAAAGGTAAATTTTAATATTAATTTTATCTTATGCCTTTAATCTATTACACAGGACCCACGGTTTGCGCTGTTTCGTAAAAAATTCGTTATCACAACTATTATACTAAGGAAAATCCATGAACTTCATTCGGATTTGAGCTTGCAAACCTTGGATACAGGTGCGAAAATTATAACTAGACTTACTGTAACAAGGGTTTTTAATAATTTTATGTTCACAAATCTCCTAGAAGAAAAACTTAAACTAACCTTTCCTCCTTTTAGAAAACAGTTAATGATTTATTGGAACAGTAATATATGATTAACATACACAAACATCTAATGAGTGTTTGTTTGTTTGTTCGTACGTTATGAGCGGCCATACCGTTGAACCGATTGTGATCGGGCTTTTTGCAAAATGTTCAGGAGATTCCCGGGATGAACATAGACTAAAGAGAGTTGTAATACTCAACTCCTACGTCCTTAAAAATCGTACTTTGCAGTGGAAATCGTAATAAAAATTGCTCTTTGGACGCTTAAATGGCTCATGCTGCCTAAACCATAACAAATACACAAAATTAATGTACACAGAATTGAATATCCCAAAAAGCTCTACAAAAAAGTCCGCGACAACATATGTTTGTCTCTTACGGATAAATCACAATAACCATGTTTGTCTTTCATTGATGCCAAAAGATCGAGACAAGTATATAGATACCTGTGCAAGCATAGCAGCACGTGGCGGTAATTCTTTTACGGATAATTCACAATAATGAATTCTGTCTTTTAACTCATTTATGCCAATGCATCGAGATAAGTAGATCCCCGGCAACACCGGGTAAACAGCACGGGGTATCTAAAAATAATTACGACATACATAATTATTTTCATTTTACTTATTCAACTAATCATAAGAAGTACATTAATTTTTGTCTTTCAGCTCATTTATGCCAAGAAAATCGGGATGAGTAGATTCCCGGACAACGCCGACTAAACAGAAAGGGATATCTAAAAATAATTAAGATATCAATTTTTCCTTTCACTTATTTAACTAAACATAAAACACATTAATTTTCGTATTTCAGCTCATTTATGTCAAGAAGATCGGGATAAGTAGATTCCTGGGAAACGCCGGTTAATCAGCACGGGTATCTAAAAAGATATATATTTATAATTATTCTTCCTCCTACTCATTCAACTAAACATAAAAGCACATTATTTTTCATATTTAGGCGTAGCAGCGCACCCCGTGTATTAGCTAGTCAGACTATAAAAATCCATCAACTTCATTCGGATTTGAGCTTGCAAACCTTGGATCCAGGTGCGAAAATTGTAACTAGACTTACTGTAACAAGGCTTTTTAATCATTTTATCTTCACACACGCCCTAGAAGAAAAACTTAAAACTAACATTTCCTCCTTTCAGAAAGCAGTTAATAATTTAATGGAACATTATTACATAATTAACACATACACAAACATATTGAATAAAATTTTATTGCAAATAATTTTTGGATACAAAAATATTGCGATTTTTTTAATTCATCATGGCCAAGGTACGAAATAAACCCACCTTAAGACTTTAACTACTGTACTCGTTTGTGTTGTTGACATTTTGTTTTTGCTCTAATCTAACAACCAGAAAAAATATTTAATTAATTACAGAAAAACTGCAAATATTAGATGGGAAGTGAAATAAATGTGTGTTCTATCAATATTATCACCATTCGTATTTAATTATAGAAAATAAGCTTTGAAGAAATTAAAAAAAAACACTCTAAAGGAATGAAGACGAATAAAAGTGCCCTGTTGGTGTAAGATTTGCAGACGACTGTGTTGCTGGTATATTGGCAGATAAATAAAAATACGTGGAAAATAATATGTTAAACACGTTAACAAGCGTTTCAATAGAATTTCATTTAAAAATTGCCAAGAAAACACAAATTAACTTCTTCAGAAACCAGGACTGAGGTCATGACAAATAAAAGATAGGTGATTTTAAAGTAGAACAAGTAGGACAATTTTGCTGAGTAGGCAGTATAATCAGTTCACCAATGACAAACAACCAAGATTATAGAAATTATCGGTCTGTGGATCCGTGCAAGGGACAAACATTTTGCCTCGTTCTGCAAAACATATATATTACCATCAACCACCATTAAAAACGTGCCTCCTGAAGCACTGAATAAATTTGCACAATTTTTATTGAATGAATCTAATATATTAAATGAATGTTTGTTTGTTTGTTCGTACTTCATGCGTTTTTGATCCGATTGTGATGGATTTTTTAAAAAAAATGTTCAGGAGATTCCCGGAATGAACATATGCTATAAGAAGAGTTGAGATACTAATCTCCTACACCCTTAAAAACATCATTTGTAGTCAAAAACGTGGAAAAGTCCCTTTTTTACCATTAAATGGCTTACGCTGCCTGAACCATAACAAATACACAACATTAATGTACACAGAATTTAATAGGCGTATATCAAAAAGCTCTACAAAAAGTCCGCAACAGCATATGTTTATTTTTTATAGATAACATACAATAGCCATTTTTGTCTTTCATTGATGCCAATTAGATCGGGATAAGTAGATTCCCGGGCAAGCATGTGCTGCTATACCATTCATCCGATTGTCATGGGGCTTTTTGAAAAAAATGTTCAGGATTTTCCCGGGAAGGTTGTAGGTTATAAGATAGTTTTAATGCTCAAGCCCTTCACCCTTAAAAATCGTTTTCTGTAGTGAAAAAACGTGAAAAAAATGTCGCTTTTTGTAAGCTTAAATGGCTTATGTTGCCTAAACCATAACAAATACACAAAAATTGAATACCTCAAAAAAAAAAAAAAAAAAAAAAAAAAAAAAAAAAAAACTCTACAGAAAAGTCCGCGACAGCATATGTTTATCTTTTAAGCATATCTCATAATAACCATTTTTGTCTTTCATTGATGCCAAGTAGATCGAGTTAAGTAGATTCCCGGGCAAGCATAGCAGCGCACGGCGGGTATTCTTTTATGGATAACTCAAAATAACGAATTTTGTCTTTCAGCTCATTTATACCAAGTACATCGGGATGCGTAGATTCCCGGGCAACGCTGGGCAATCAGTACGGGGTAGCTAAAAATAATAACGATATACATTTCTTCCGTTTTACTTATTCAACTAAATTCAAAAACACATAATTTATTTAGGTGTAGCAGCCCAGGCCGGGTATTACCTAGTAATTAATAAAATTAAACCTTGGCATTCGCTAAGGTTAGATATATCTTGACGTGATTTTATAATCACTAACTGTTTTAAAAAAATACTATAAATATTTATGTGGTGTATATGTTTATTTAACTGTTTCCGATTTTATTTATAGTAAAATATTAATTGCATTTATATATTGTGTGTGTCATAAGGCAGTCAGATTTGTATTATATTATAAAGAAATTCCTTAGTTACGAAAAAACATTTATTGCGAGGATATTTTTTTGTAAATGCTGTAAAAGTTGGTATAGAACAGAGGAAACAATTAACGTCTTATTGGAGTGTGCTGTTATAAGCCTTCGAAAGTTAAATCATGACAAAAGCTATTTAAAAAGACTGATAGTAATAGATATGTGGTTATGGAGACATTAGCAAAGATAAATTGCACAAAAAGTAAAACAAAGTCCTGAATTAAATAAAAGAATGTAGATCATTAAAGTTTAAAATCAGTGGTAGATAAATACCCCTTTTAGGACGAGTTATTCCGTCAAAATAATTCCCTTAAACAATTTTAATGGGAAAAATAAGAGAGAGATCAAACAAGACTGTTTCAGAAGTTATTTAAAAAAAATATATTGCACTATCGAGAAATGAAATGGGTAGCTGAAAGAGGAAAATAATGGTTTCACTGACAAGTTCAAGATGGATTTTTTAAGGCACATAAGACAAAACTAACAATGTTGATTAAATATTAAACAATAAATAGGTCTAATTAAATATTAAATGGCAACATTCTTAAATGCATCAATAGTAGTAGCTCAATAGATATATTGCTGTAATTAGAGTATTTTATTTGTTTCAGGATTGTTTCTGCCATATACACAGGTATCCTGAACCAAAATATGCATTTTTTTCTTCCACGCTTCCAGATCTTGCGTGTCTGCTTCTGTCATATTTCTCTTCTACATGTTTTCTTGAATTCCGTTTATCCACGTTGACTTTGGTCTACCACGTTTCCCTTTTCCAGAAGGTATCCATTTCAATACTTCTTTGTTTGTTTCTGTGTCCCTCCTTCTCATTATATGACCATACCATCTTTGTTGGATTTCTTCAATATCTTGTACAAATATCCTTTCCTACATTCTTAATTTCTCTTATTGTATTATTTTTTATTTAGTATAATTTTTGATATTCTTGCCGATCTTCTTAAGAAGTCAATTTCTGTGACTAATAATTTATTTCTGTGTTTTTGCTTCAACGTCCATGTTTGCGCAACATATAATAAAATACTCTTCACAATTGTGTTACATATTAATAATTTAGTCCTCTTGATTATATTCCTACTCCATAAAATATAATTTAATGTGCCAATAACTTTCTTTGTCTCAATTATTCTTTTTACGATGTCTAATTCAGATGGTCCAGCTCTTTGAATTATTGATCCCAAATACATAATTAGAATAATTTGTATAAAAACAGAATATAATTTGATTGACAGGATAGAATTGGATTCTCGGAAGTTAATATTGAAGAAAGATAGGATAAAAAAATGCAAACTTTTATAAGTTTATTTTTAAACTTGTATACATTCTAAAAGCAGTATATAAAATATGTTATACAGACGACAATCGCACCTCCCCGTTAACTTCTTTGCACTCCTCCCGTCCAGAGGAGACACGCCTTACAGATACTAGAACAATAAGATGGAAATTTTGCATAGAGAGTATATAATATGAACGTGGGATTAAAAATATATTTTCTTTGAAGAATACCTTCAGGCCCATATTACACAGAGCTGTCAGAGTCCGAAAATCTCCAGGGATAACTCTGTGCCATGGCATGTTAACGCGGATGTGGTTTGATGCATATAATATATGATATATATGACAACAGAGAATATTTCTTATAATAAACATGCAGATTTTATTTTTCTAACTTGTCTTGCATTTCGCAATGTCGTGGATTTTCCGGAGTTCAGTGTTCTCGTATGTTGACTTGCTATTCACATGAGAGTTACCATTGTACCTTTATATAAAAAAATGAGTGTATGTCTTTATGGACTCAAAAACTACTTGACCGAGATGAATAGGTTTTATTTCATCATTTACAGAATTTTTCTTGGACAATTAACGTATATAACATATTACCTTAAATACTATAGGGCTGGAGCTAACTAAAAAGTCATCGACGCACTAAAAAAGTAGCTTTTAGACGCTTTTTGGCTTACACTACCTAAACGTAATTATACATCATATTAATGTACACAGAATTGAATATCTAAAAAAATCTACTAAAAAGTACGTGACAGCATATCTTTTACGGATAACTTACAATAATCGGTTTTATCTTTCAGCCCATTAATACCAAGAAGATAGGGAAGAGTAGATTCCCGGGCAAGCGTAGTAGCGCACGGCGAGTATTCTTATACGGATAACTCCCAATAACAAATTTTGTCTTTCACCTCATTCATGCCAAGAGGACCGGTATAAGTAGATTCCCGGCCAAAGCCCGGTAAGCAGAACGGGATATCTAAAAATAATTACGAAGCAAATTTATACATATTTTCCTTTTTACTTCAACTAAACATAAACACATATTTAATTTATTTAGGCGTAGCAGCGCATGCCAGGTATTAGTTAGTTCCTTATAAAAAGAAACTAACCTCTTTGTACATTTTTAATTGTAAAAACGATGTTGTTGAAACGAGCTGTTACTGAGAAATAGTATTATTATTATTATTATTATTAGTAAAGTAAAAGTGATCCCACAACAGGCCTCAGGAGGCCCTTGGGGTAGTAGGAGGTTAAGGCTCCCACTTTTTCTAGACAATCGGCACTTTATGTCAGCCGGGTTGTCAGCCCTGCGTGACGGCCGCCTTTACCCCAGAACAAGCATCTGGTACTCATTTCCGTTAGAGGCTGAGTCGACCCCAGGGCCATAGTGCCGCCAGAGGGTTTGGGTCAGTTTAAAAATCCTGACCCCAATGGGACTTGAACCCTCGACCCTCCGGCTTGTAGCTCAGTGCCTTAACCACTACGCTATTATTATTATTATTATTATTATTATTATTATTATTATTATTATTATTATTATCATTATTATCATCGTAAATATTGTCACTAGTTGCACATCGTTGGAATAGGTAGAATAACTTCATAGCGATTTACACAAAAATTTGTAATCGTATTTATTTTATTCCCACTAATGTTTTCACAAACACTTAATTGGTATTCTGCTTTGAGTCCTTCATGTAATACAGTATCTTTTATAGTTCATTTAATCATATTCGCGGAAGAACTGTTTACAACATTATCTTCATGATGACTTCAAGTGTTGACTTCCCTTCCACGACTCACTGACTGTGGTCTCCATGTGTCTTATATAACTGGTGAAGATGCCTAGAAGTTCCAAGAGACGCTGAACAGATGCTATAGGCCGCTACTTTTAAAGTTGCGAAAGCGATCATTCGAGAAAGCACAGCCGCAAAGATTGCTGCGAGCTGTAATCACAATTCATGATTCGAGAATCCGAATTCCTTATGCCTAATAAGGCGAGATTTGAGTCTTGGTGCAGCCCGGTAGATTTAAAGACGGCCATTTGAACAACGTATCAACAGTGAGTAACATTATTAAAATTCATTTTAGCAAATTTCGAAGTAATGTATACTTCGCGGTCTGTTAACTGGCGGTTAGGCATAGTTAGTTAAATGTCTTCTTAGAGCCTAAGGGCTACCTCTCATTCTGTCTTCAGTCAGTTTTAAATTTAACCTAAGTACACTTCTAAGTACAAATTCACATTTGAGATGCCTCTTTAAGAATAACAGATGAGTTGATATTTTTAAGTCAGTTAGTACGAATCCACATGTTGTTCCCCGAGCCAGCAATGACGTCACGGATCCGCAAGTTTAGAATGAGCGAGCTGCATCTCTTGAGGTTGTAACCATAAAAATAACACTTTTTTTTTCAAATCTTCACCGATCCCACTTACTACATAGCCTATATAAAAATGCCGATATATAGAGTGTAAAGATTGGAATGTAAGGAAAAGAGGCTATAAGCAGGATCACAGCGTGTGAAATGGTGTTCATGAAAATAACGGTTAGGTATATAAAATTAGATGAAAATTGAAAGACCAGATTGTACACAAACTTCAGATATCTTCTGTTATAGGTCATATATCTTCATACAGGGATCATTGGAAGCAAAAATTTCAACGTATGGATCAAACCAACGCCACCAATCCAGCATCCCACATCAAATTTTAAATTAACATCCCAGAGGAAATGGTTCCCTAGAATACAATTTAAAAGATGACGAGATCTTAACTGACCATCATGCCTTAATACATGGCAAGAAGATAATAACGACCATAGTGATAGCAATTTTTTTTTCGCAACCAAATTTTGATATAACAATCAACTAAGAAAACTACGACCCATTTTTGTAACTAGAAAAGTTCGACCATTTCTACCAGAAGAAAAAAAAATGTTTTTTTTTCACGATGAAACTCGGCATATCCCATTGAAATAAAATGACGAAGTTATTCTCCAAAATTCAGCGAAGGTGGACCATTATTAATTAAACACAAAATTCAAAAATCGTTCTAGTGGCCGCAACGAATTTCGATACATTATATATATATATATATATATATATATAGTAATTCTGCCAGAGGGCAGATCTTTCAGTACAATCATAGCATATTCATGCTATGCTTATGGAGGATGGTGATGATTAGAGCGAGGATTTATATGAAGAAAATTTTACCAAAATATGAAATCAAAATAAGAAAATATGAAAAAATATGAAAATTGTAACACGTAAATATTATGAAGCTATTATTTATTAACGTTATTACATATATTTTCATATACATACATTCGGTATAATATATAGGATGTAAATGAGACAAGTAGATCTTATTTGTGGTTCAAAAATTCAAGATATTCACTATATTTCTTATTTTAATTAGCTTTTCATTAATTCCATGCCCGTAGAAAGATCATGCTTACGATTTGAAACATTGTTAATAAATAGATCATGTCTACTGGAATATATATATATATATATATATATATATATATAACACAATCCAACAATCCATTAATTTATTCATTGATATTTAATTATGAATTTCAAAATCCAAGGAACAAAACCTAGCAACCAAAACAAAGAGACTTGCATGAAATATAGCACTAAAAATTTAGATTAGGTACAATTTGGCATGATTACTATTCTCATTGCATAAAGATATCAAACTCCAGTAATTGTTTTTATTATTAATTTAACATTTCAAATATAATTTATCTTCCAGTAATTGTTTATGTAGCAATACCTTAAATAGTTGTTGGTATTGATATACGTATATAAAAAAGAATTAATTATTTATTCAATTATATTTAATTATGAAATCCAAGAAACAATACATAACCACAAACAGAAAGCTTTCCATGAAATATAGGACTGACAAAATTGAGACTATGTACAGTTTGGTATGGTAGCTATTTACATTGCATAAATATACTGAGCTTCAATATATGTACATGTAACAATAACATTAAATTTAATTATAATTGAGTTGTGGTTTTTTATTTTTGGTATTTGCTGATACCTATAAAAATCGAGTTATAGGAACAATTTAATTTTGACACAAGAGATTGCAATTTATAAAATGTAGGCTAAGAAAGAATATTATTTAGTTATTTTAAATATATTTCAAATATAAAATGAACATACCTCTTTACTACAGTAAGTGCAAAACACTATTTTACCATCCGTGGTGTAGCATTTAAATGCTGAAATCCAATCACGAACTCCAGTTTTTGGCATCTGGTTTTTCACTAGTAGCAACAAGAAGTATGTCTGTACACAAGCAAAGTGAAGAAATTGCCTAGGTAAGAGTGGGTGGTCACTAATCTACTATTGTCCTTAAACTTATCAATCTGTCATCAGTTCATCATGTTCTCGTTCCAGCGGGCCAAGTTACGGATAAACCCCATCCATCTCTTGACTCATCTTGTTGTTTATTGCCGGTTAACGGTATTTGTTTTGTCCAGAAAGGAATTCTGGAGAATTTCCACTTGTCTACGATTTACAATATCAAAAACTTACAGAGGTACAGTCACTTCAAAAAAATATTTTTAACAAATTCCTAGAAGTATTATTGGAAAAAAAAAATATTTTTTAAATGTTGAAAATATGAAGCAATATGAAATATTTGCTAAAATATTAACTTTTTGTCAAAATATTATGAAATATGAAATTTTTTTTTGGTCCCATTCAATTCTACACTTCATAAAACGTGAAGATACTTTGTCGCAATGCTCTCCGACTTATAGTTTAAAACATGAAATTTCATAAAATTCCGCGCTCTAGTGATGATAATGTGATAATGATAAGGATGATGATGATGATGGCGAACGATTTTCGGGAATCGTTGGGCCCTAAGCTTCCTGACATTTGTCTTACAGGTGAGGAAAAACCCGAAAAAAGCTTCACCCAGGAGCCTGTCCCGACCGGGGATCGAACCCGGGCCCGCTGCATGACAAGGCAGCACGCTACTTCGAGATCATAGCGGGTCGTAATTTGACTTGCTGAGGAATTCGCTTAGTTAACTCAGATCCTACGTGACGGACTTTTGACGTGAATACATCTTTAAATTTGTGCCCATAGTGGGAGGCATGATAACAAAATCGTGGGTTACAGTTTGGTGCTGCTGCCACATATCTATCATATACATCCAGAAATTAATTACACCACTCGATAGATAAGGGATCAAAGATTTCGTTATGTTGAGTGTGGATTGTGACGCATCGCGCGCAGTCGAGGGGGAAACGCCGCCATTTTGAGGTCGCTTCCCTGTGTCACATAATTTTTGTTTAGTATAAATTTTAACTCGGAGAAGTTACGACGTTCTTTGAGTTTCAATCGTCAGCTCTCGTCAAGATGTATCGATTGCGTACGGATATAAAACATTAGTGTGACTATTTAACTCATGCCCCAAATGGGAGTCAATGACCAATCACGTTTCAATTATTTCTGTTTTACAACCAATCAGAGTCGTGTTTCACTAAATATTTATCAGTGTTATAATTACCATATTAAAGAAAGCTCCTCCTTACAATATTGCGTTCCTTTGGCAATAAATAGTATGATCTCGTTGCAGTGATAAACAAAAGAAGCAGTAGAAGCGTACCTATCGTTTCTCATTTGTTTTCAAACATCGCCGTTTACATTAAATATATAAATATTTAAAAATAATTATAGTTAAATAATGATTTGTGAGTAAACATCTTAATTTTATTCGTTAAATAGTCCTAACAAATGCCACTCTTGATTTCCAAATTCTCTAGATAAATTCACTCCTCACTTCGTGAGTCGTGAATTTATCGATAATTTGGAAATCACTCGTGGCATTACTTATGAATATATATGGTGTTAAAGTAAAGAGTTAAAATAAATAATGGAATGTCGGCCGATACTCGTCAAAACACCAAATCAAAATATAGAGATCATATACGGTTGGAAAGGGCTTCTCAAGAGCAATCCAGAGGTACCCATAAAAATCATATGACAGAGTGAAGTGATGTCGGGAACGTAACAGAATGAAGGCGTCCGAACGGATCAACGTCGGCGGTATATCTGCAGTTGGAGCGACCGAGCCTAAGCACGTGGATGATGTAATCGCAATAATACGCTCAAGGATAACATTACCCGTTAGATTTTAGATTTAGATTTAGATTTATTTAGCCTGGTGGAGTTAAGACCATGTGGCCTTCTCTTCCACTCACCAGGACAAACATATATTACATCAGAATATAACAATCTCAATTGACTCTAATATTAAATCCTAAATAAAAATTTGATCAAAAAGATAATATCTATTATATTACGATCTATAATGCAACCAGTTAATGTTAGTTAAAATTAAGACCAAAACCAATAATAAAATGTATACAAACAAGACATATTATATTGTCCCTGTCTAATGTAGGCCTATATAAAAAACAAAGAAAAATAATGAGATATAGGAAACTAATTTCGATTATACAATATTTAAAACAAAAGAAAATATTTGTTATGAACACGTATTCACGTAAAACACAGGGTCGTGTCCATGACACAGCCACACTCCAATATTTTTGTTTGTTATTACATGTATTCGTATAAATTTAATTAATTAATTAATTAATACAATAATTATTATAGTAAATGTATTTTAATTATATATTTATTTATTGGTTGAATTAAAGTCATGTGATATTTTCTTCCTCTCAACCAGAACATGCATAAGTAAATTAATCACTCTCAATAATTTATTTTAATTCCATTTTATTCAGTTTAACCTCTCAACTCAAAGGTACTTTTTACATGCCACACGGTACCCTTGCCTTATAGGGCACGACCTGTCGGGAGAGAGATATTAAGCTATTGATTTCACACGCACGCGCACACGCACACACGCACAGGCGCACAGACGCTCAGACGCAGAGACGCGCGTGCACAGACGCGCGCACCACAAAAGGACAGTGCTCAGTGTTATTATTGAATCTCCAGATAATTTGGAACCCTATTTCGCCATAATTAATTAATCTAATAAAACGTTTCTGCTACTTAACTTGATTTTTTCCACGAAAGTTGTAATTCATAATAAAACTTAAATATAATATTATGCTACACAAAATGAACAAAATATAAGGTTAGGGTGAAATATTTCCGTTGGATTTTTTAAGTTTAAGACTAGTATTTTCTTTCTTTTCTTTTTAGAATAATCCCGGTTATTATCCTGTGGTACACGTGATTTAGAGTTATTTTCCAACAACACGTGTTACTAATATGGTTTTTCTATCTCAACTTCTGATTCAGTTTTCGCGTATTTTTCGTTTTTTCTTTAAAAGCACATAATACACGCTTTTTTTTACATACTATTACAATAATACAGGGTTATTCAATTATAACCAATATAACCCTGTATATCAATATTAATAAAATTCATCATCTGCGCATTTCTTGATATTTTTCTTCGAATTATTATAAACTGTCATTTGCACTAGAATCTCATATATTTGTTTTCGCGTTATGAAAATGTATTTATGATATTATGGATACAATTTACATTTCATTTTGTCAAAACTCCAATTATTACAAGTAAAAATGCAAATGGCTGACTACATATTCATTAAAGTAAGCTTAAGCAAATATTAATTTTTGTTCACATGTGAGGAGTTTGCTTTCAAAATTAGGTATCTTCACCTTTTGTGATTTTATAGGAAAGTTAAAAAAATAATAACCCCTAAAGCATATACAGGATTCCTCTAACTGAATATATTCTTGTAGATTTTCGCCCCTATTTAATATACACAAATATCAAATGGATGCATGCTTTCATTTGGGTATAATTACAAAATTAAGATTTGTGACATGAAGTTTTGACAAAAAATATGGATTTTCTAAGCTTTGAAAGAAAACCTTTCAATGAAAAATTGCTGTGTATTTACAAAATCTTTAAGGGGACAGACTGCTGAAAAAATGGCAAAATATGCATTTTTTGTTTATTTGCTTTTTAATAACTGTGTTTGTTTAGGATAATTTTCATGTACAAATATTTATTTTAGGAGCGAAGTTGATTCCGTGACGTAAGTAAATACCCTTCCACATGTGGTCAGCATTATTACTTAAATTTTAATATGCGTTTTTTTTCTGATTCCCTTTTTTTGACATTTTCCGAAACTTAAAATGCTCCTTACGATGCAATGTTTATGCTGTCCAAGTGCAATTTTGTGGTTAGACTCCCCAGTATATCGTAATGGATATTTGCTATGTAGTTAATAGTCTAAGACACATGTGTTCTTTTAAATTGAGATGAAAATAATAATGAGGATTATAAATTGTTTTTCTCAAAACATTAAAAATAAGCAGTATCTTCCCTTTATAGATATTGTTTTCATAGCAGATGTTTTTAGTGGAATCAGAAAGACACTGAATCTCAAAATCCATCAGAGAATATTTAAAAATGCATTGTAAGTAGCTTTTTTTAGAAAATACTAGCTAATACCCGCTGTGCGCTGCTCCGCCCAAATAAATGAAAATTGATGTGCTTTTGTGTTTAGTTGAATAAGTGAGAGGAAAAACATTTATGTCGTAATTATTTTTAGATGCCCCGTGCTGTTTACCTGGCGTTGCCCGGGAATCTACTTATCCCGATCTTCTTGGCATAAATGAGCTGAAAGACAAAATTCGTGTACTTCTTACGATTACTTGTAGTTGAATAAGTAAAATGAAAAATAATTATAAATATATATCATAATTACTTTAAGATTCCCCGTGCTGATTACCCGGTCTTTCCCGGGAATCTACTTCTCTCGATCTTCTTGGCATAAATGAGCTAAAAGACAAAATTCGTTATTGTGAGTTATCCGTAAAAGAATTACGCGCCATGTGCTGCTATGCTTGCACAGGAATCTACGTACTTGTTTTGATCTTCTTGGCATCAATGAAAGACAAAAATGGTTATTGTGAGTTATCAGTAAGAGATAAACATATGCTGTCGCGGACGTTTTTGTAGAACGTTTTAGATATTCAATTCTGTGTACATTAATTTTGTGTATTTGTTATGCTTTAGGCAGCGTAAGCCATTTAAGCGTTCAAAGAGCTACTTTTTTCACGTTATCCATTCAAAAGGGTGATTTTTAAGGGTGTATGAGTTGAGTGTCACAACTCTCTTATAACCTATGTTCATCCCGGGAATCTCCTGAACATTTTGCAAAATGCCCCATCACAATCCGGTATGCCGCGCATAAAGTACGAACAAACAAACAAAGATTCATTTTTATATATTAGATTAAAAATGTAGATTTACAAAATCATAATTCTGAAACTATTCAAAATAATCATAATTCTGGAACTTTACAGAAACGCTACTATAAGCAGATAATATATGTAATAAAAATTTAAAAACAATCAGATGAAAACTATATAAAAAAATGAAATTCACCAGTCGGTCCCCTATTATATAGCTTCTAAAGAGTACAGATATTGCCACCTGTTGAATGAAATCATAATTAATGCCATTAACCACGTAAAACGGTAAATTTTATAAACCTAATTATTGCTTTAAAAACATTGACTGGGGAGCTGTACAAATTAATCTACAAACGTTTGATGAAACAAACTATGACGCTAAATGTATTAAGTTTTCATTGAAAATTTCAATTTAACAACCCATTTTAAACTTTTATCCCAAACGTAGCCTTTGATAAAGTGTCTAGACCAAAATTATGGAACATATTAAGTGAAAAAGGAATTCCACTACACTTGATAGCAGTAATTAAGAAAATGTATGAGAAAACAAAAATGAAAATAAAGCAAAGGGAACCAATACATATAACAGGATGAGTTAGACAAGGTTGTCCACTATCAACCACTATTTTTAACATTTATTTTGACGACATGATAAGATCATGGAAGCAAATGACGACTGGAAAATTAACTTAGGAAATATAGTAATAAAAACAGTAGCCTTTGCAGATGATCAGACTTTAATAGCAAAAACAGAGGACGAACTACAAAGAATGCTATATAAACTAAATTAAATATCAAAAAGATACAACATGGAAATATCCTCACAAAAATAAAACAACAATGGCCTTCAAGGGTGCTCATCCAGTTCGGACAAAGATAATATTAGAATATAAACCAATAGAACAAGTAGTAAGATATAACTTCCTAGGTTGCGAAATATCATACACAGCGGAAACAGATATAAATAACAAACTAAATAAGTTTAATTATATAACAGGAACACTAAAAAGAACTTTGAAAAATAAAGCCAGGAAAGACTCTATAATGAAATTATACAAGACAATGGCAGAGCCTATTATTTCTTATGGATCCTAAATATAGACAGTGATAACACAACAATCTGTCAGCTGCTGAAATGAGATTCCTCAGACCAATAGCAGGATGTCAAAGAACAGACAAAAAACATAACACAGAAATAAGACAACTAAAAATAGAGGAATTAAAATCAACAATAGAGAAATACAGAACAAACCGGAAAGAATACTTGGCAAGGATGACTGAGAATAGAATACCAAAAGGAGCATACAACTATTCACCACGAGGAAGAAGAAGTTTAGGAAGACCAAGGAAAAGATGGAAAGAGCAGCAATTTAGAGCCGGAACAGGCTAGAAAATAAGCCTAAACCGTGAAGAAGAAGAAGATCTCAAACGTAACATTATTAATCGATTCTGTTCAGGAAAATTAGGCAAATTAAGAAAAAACTTTTTACTTTATTTTCTGGAGATATTAAGATATTTGCAAATAATCTTCTCATATACTTTGAATATATGACTTGTATTCGTATTACACCTTCAGATAATTCCTATAACTTCAATATTAACATTAATTTCATACTAGCAAGATCTTAGCATATTATTTTTTTTAGTGTCGTCGTTTTATATCAGTAGTAGAATAGGTTACATACAGTACATGTTGATATTTATTTATTAAAATCAATGGAATTTGACATAGTATGAAATAAAATTATAAACAGGAAGAGTTAAATATATTTTACAAATTCGTTTCGAAATTCTGGGCTCAGCTACGCTAGCGCCGTAAACATCTCAACTCATCTTTCATTACCATCATCATCCGGTATCATGGCAGCTGCCGCCGTCTTCCGGAAACCAAACGCCATTCCTCTCTGTCCATCCATTGATCTTCCTCCAATCCTCTGATATTCATAGCCGCTTGTATCCCTTCTATCCAAGTTTTCTTAGATTTTCCTCTCTTCTTTCTTTCCATTGGGATCCAATCCATAACAATTTTAGGCAATCTTTGTTCTGGCATTCTTTTGACATAGCCATACCACTGTAATGTTTTCTTTTCTATAATGTCTATGATGTCCGGCTCCTCTTGTACACCCATAATTTCCCTTATTTCTTTACTTCGTGTTGTATCCATTCTAGATATTTCCAGCTGATCTTCTTGAAACATCCATTTCTGTACTTAAAATTATTTTCATTTCCTGGTAAGAATTTGCCAAACTTCAGCACCATATGTTAAAGTGCTTTGAATGATGGTTTGATATATTTGTAATTTTTAGTTTTTGTAATATTCTTGATCCACCAAACGGAGTTTATAGCATTTATTCCTTATTTTGTTTGTGCGAATATATTTTTAATTTCCACTGTGTTATCACCTGAATAGTCTAATGTTGTTTC
Source organism: Diploptera punctata (assembly GCA_030220185.1). Lineage (NCBI taxonomy): Eukaryota > Metazoa > Arthropoda > Insecta > Blattodea > Blaberidae > Diploptera > Diploptera punctata. The sequence goes on from JASPKZ010002326.1 coordinate 1,508,011, forward strand.
TAAATAAGTGCATTAAATACTAGGTTTTAGTTCTTCTCCATTATTAAAATTTATATTTTCCATTTCTTATCCTATACACAGATATTTAGTTTTTTCTATATTCTCCGTATATAAAGTCCCTATTTTTCATATTCTTCTTTTAGTTTTTTTTTGCTACATATTCTATGTCATCGTGGTCTTGTGCTATTAACACCTTGTCGTCTGCAAAATTGTGTGAATATACATGTGTATTTTGGTTTGGTATGCCCATTTTTAATCTTTAAAAACGCAATTTTCATTCATTGTAATGTGATGAACCTCGGTATCTATCATCAAGGGTATTTATTATTGTTTTTGATAATGTGCACTAAGTCGGTTTATAAAGTTGTGTTCTGGCAGTGTGATAATATGATGTAATGCGGAAGTCTGGAGATAGTAAAGCCTCAGTTATTTCTCGTGGGAAGGTAATCTAGAATATGCAGACCTAAGACAACATGGCAGCTCAAAGTTCTGCTGAAGCTAAGAGCTGAGACAAAACATGAGGAGAGATTAGAAACTCACTAAGAACAAAACCAAATGAACAAAACTAGAGCTTTCTGGGGGCACTATGCTCCATTTAAAACCATAAGGATCTCAACTTTATTTGTTTTCCTTCATGAACAATGTAATATATGTATAGCTTAGATTACACTGAGCAACAAAAAACAAACTTTTTTTTTGTCTCAGAAGGAAAAAAATGTGATTCTGATAATACTTTTTTCCTGAATTCAAATATGATATAGGTTTTTCTTCATCACGCAAAGTTTCCGAGATATAGGCATTTATAATTTCAAACACTTTAATATTTTCTACATTCGTAACTACACAATATTCGAACATTCGGACTCGCCTAGAAGTAAGAAATGACGATTTTCTGCTATATTTCGCCTGTGGAGAATCCCTCTTGATGGTCCAACAATAATTGGCCAGCAATATTAGGATTCCATTTGCCTTGATATCTCTTTTCCATAGCTGAAATCTCCTGAGTTATCTCATTTGGTTTTATTTTAAAATGGATAAATGGACGAAAAAACGTTTATAAAAAAGTGTTATTTAAATTCATTAATTGAAATTGAAATAAAAAACTGTGGGTGATGGAGAAATTCCGAATACATATTTGAAAACACGATAAAAAACTGCATTAATTACAACTATTGGTACTCATGAGACAAAAATCATGTTGACCAGTGATCATCCATCCATAGTAATTCTGCCCGAAGGCAGGTCCTTCACTGCAATCATAGCATTTTCATGCTATGTTTTGCAGCTTTACTAGGGAATTGTGTAGGTGTGGTAGCTTCCCGTTGCTTTCCACACCGGTGAAGGATGATGGTGATGATGATAATGGTAAGGATGATGATGATGATGATGATGGCCATATGATTTCGGGGACCGTTTGGGCCTTAAAGTTTTCCTGACATTTATCTTATAGATGAGGAAAAACCCCGATAAAAACCTCACCCAGAAAAACTGCCCCGACCGGGGATCGAACCCGAGCCCGCTGCGTGACGAGACCACAGCGGTGGACACCAGTGATCAAACATGTTAAAAATCTGCGAGATAATTAAAATCATATACCGGTACCTAATAATAAGAGCCTATATCTATGTATAAAATAAATATACAAAGTGATTCAGTGACAATGTTATAAACTTTTAAGAATGATACAAGGCCGTTATGTAATATTGCTGCTCATTCCTTATTTTCCTTATTAATTTATAACTTCAGTTATTTAATTACTTTATTCTTTTTCTTTAATTCTTTACCTCAGTTTAAACTCTCATGTTAGAGTTACTTATTAAATGCCACACGTCACCCGGAACTTTCAGTGCCACAACATGTCGGGAGAGGGATTTTAAACTGTGGATCATACACATAGGCCTACTTTTTTGACCACACAAAGATATGAACAGCCTCCTCGAATAAGTGATCAGCTCAATGTCAGGGTTTCCTCATAGACATCACAACGTTCAGACGAAACACACCATTAACATACACACGCCAGATTACATTCGGAAATAGTTTGTGCCGTAACGTTTCCTGGCATCTATCTTGCAGGTGAGGAGAAACCATGAAACTTGTTCCGACTGGGATCGAAAATAAGCCCGCTGCGTACGAGGGCAGCAGTCCTATCCCGAAATCACAGCGGTGGACCATTATTATCATTCTTATGACTATATTTGTGAGTCAATTATTTGCATTATCTCAGCTTGTTTTGACTTTATTCAGTTGTTAATTAAGTTCGTGTAATATAATATGATTTTTCCACAATTTGTCTGTGTAAATTGCATCTAATGTGGATCTATTTGTCCGAAAATTACTTTATTCTCTTCCGAATGAATTCATACTCAGGATTTTTACGCATTGAAGAGCCCATGGATCCTGATCGGCTTCGAACCTGTAATGGAACCAGAGTTGAGGATAGTAACAACTAGTCCATCAAGAAAGAAAATGAAGCATTTCCGGACATGAGTTCCTGTAAATAAATTGTTTATAATAGTCACCTCTATAATCCCTAAAGGTTTATAATACAGTGAATCACTTTGGTTGGTCCTGGGGAGTTTTTAAATGATCATGCTCCCCATTGGTTCGGAGGTAGCGGTTTTAAAATCGGCCGGGGTCCATGGATTTTTCATGCCGTATTGATTTACGACGCGTAAAAGAATCTCAACCCTAAAAAAGAGACGTTTGAAAAAAAAATGTCGGGTCTTTCACGACCAGATTTGAATTGCGTCGCTAATGGCTTAGCTGTTAAAGAGCGTCATTAATATAATGATGGATGATTCACTATGTACAATAAATGAGTTTTTTTTTTCTATAATTACACTAGTCGACAAGGTTTTCTTCACAAGAAATCTGATTAGTGAATCTAGTGCATTTTTAGACTGTATTCAGATATGTAGTCTGTGGCAAGAAGTAATAGACTCGTGAGTATTAAAACGTACCATTAATAGTAATAACTGGAAGGCGCACAAACGTGCACACGAGTCTATTACCAACATAGAAACCCAAACGAATGGTACCTACCCCTCTAAGCTATAATGAATAACATATACACTCGGAGTGGGGGTGACGACCTTATGGGAGGAGTCATCGTCCTTATAAGGCAAGGACGCGTGTGAAAACACGCTCACGCTCCTATGTTCGACAATAGTCAAGTTCTTCAGTAACCGTTCGCGAAGGTGATAGTAAAACACGTGGGCGGAAGTAATTCATCAACTCCACACCGAGTCAAGCATAAAACACGGTAGATATACAAATGTATCCAATAAACTAAAATAATAAGTGTATCATTTAAAACATCCCTGAGTGATCATATCCTACCCTGAGCGAACCGGCACAAGTCAGAATTTTTCCATCAGGCACAGTTTTTTTTGTGACAGCTACTTCTAATATGCAGGCTGACTACTGTTGGACCAAGAAGAGAGATGTTCCAGATGCAAAACATGCCCGAAAATCACTATCTACCACTTTCTAGGTAAGTCAGAATGAGTTAGAGTTACATGGATTTTATTAAAAATTATAAAAAGTGTAAATGAATATCACAAAAAACTCTCGCCTGATAGGAAAAAAAAAAGAAATTATATTTAAATTGAGGATGTAAAATACTTATAAAATCTCATATTTGTATTCTTGTGAAAAAAAAGAAGTTCATTTTTGTCGACCAGTGTTATTAAATGGTGCAGAAATGTGTGCTTTTCCTTACGTTGAGTATTAACGGATTATACTGCTTCATTATTTCACATAAACATCGACAAGAAAGTAGAGTCTGATAATGAGTAACTCGTCACTCCATTCAATCTGTAAACTCGTAATCTATTAATATTGGAATTAAATTGTAATATGGTTTTAATTATTTAGGGACTGTAGACTCAGATGGGGTATTTTGCTTCGTATAGTTCATAAAAGCATATTGCATAAAAGCTTATTAAATTCAGATTGTGTATGAGTTTCAATTATTTATGTTGAAAAACGTTGTAAATTTTCAATGTGTTTCTTACTGTTACAAAGCCATTCGATTGAATAATTCATACGTATTTAAATTTTACATTTGCAAACGGAACAAAATATATTTTACGTTGCATATTGCAAATATTTCTCCCATATTCGTTTGGTAGACTATTTAATTGTTAATTATTTTAGTTATCCACTTTAAATTACTCTTTTGGACGATGTAACTAATACTGATATTAAAAAATATATATACAGTCAATATGCCCATTTCACCAATTAATGTTTTAAAATGGTCAACAAGTTTCCACAGCCAAGCTGTCATTCTCAAGACCAGATATTGACTGAAGACAAAATTGATAATAAATAAATAAACAAATTCAGTTAAAAACAAACTACGTCACATGACGCAACATTCATAAGTAAACAATAAAACATAATAAAACTAATCCTCTTTTGTTTCAATTAAAGAAAAGAGGGTGCTGTACGGAATAGGGCCCTTGTCTTTATTCATGATTTTATCCTTATTTTTATAAATTTCCAAACTTTCAAGGACGTCAAGGAATTTGAAATCAATGACCGAACGAATCAGTCTGAGGTTACTTTTATTGATAGCATGACCGTAATCAGAAATATGCTGGGCAACTCCAGATTTTTCAATTCTGTTAAGTCTAAAATGGGCTATATGTTCATTAAATCTAGTTAAAATGGATCTTCTGGTTTGCCCAACATATTTCATATCACAGTCATTGCATCCAATTTCATAAATACCGGATTTTTTTAACCAATCGACTTTATCTTTAGGGTTTCCGTACAGCACCCTCTTTTCTTTAATTGAAACAAAAGAGGATTAGTTTTATTATGTTTTATTGTTTACTTATGAATGTTGCGTCATGTGACGTAGTTTGTTTTTAACTGAATTTGTTTATTTATTTATTATCAATTTTGTCTTCAGTCAATATCTGGTCTTGAGAATGACAGCTTGGCTGTGGAAACTTGTTGACCATTTTAAAACATTAATTGGTGAAATGGGCATATTGACTGTATATATATTTTTTAATATTTTATCACCAAGAAGATCACTTGTGTATTAATACTGATATATTTTTCTACTAAGCGCTTGTTGTCATGAATCGAAAGTTGACATTCTCATATCTAACTGGTTGCTATGCAAACAAAAAAAAAGCACAGTACTCAATTTGCTGGTTGCTATCCAAACGAATGTAAATGGAATATTGAAATAAATATTTCCTAACGTAGTCCACTGCTGTGGTCTCGAGGTAGCGTGCTGCCTTGTTAAGCAGCGGACCCGGGCTCGATCCCTGTCCGGGACAAGTTTCCTGGGCGAGTTTTTTCGGGTTTTTTCCTCACTTGTAAGATAAATGTCTGGAAACTTTGAGACCCAAACGGTCACCGAACACCATTTGGCCATCATTAGCATCAATATCATATTCGCCGAATTAGCTTAAATTTAGTTTAAGGGCTCTCCTGGCGCATAACACTGGTCAATATGATTTTTGTCTCATGAGTACCAATAATTGTACTTAATGCAGTTTTTATTGTGTTTTCAAATATGTTTTCGAAATTTTTCCATCATCCACGGTTTTTTTATTTCAATTTCAATTAATGAATTAAAATAATTATTTTTTAATAAACGTTTTTTGTCCATTTGTCCATTGTAAAATAAAACTAAATGAGCTAACTCAAATGGTTTCAGCTATGGAAAAGAGATATCAAGGCAAATGGAATCCTAATATGCTGGCCGATTATTGTTGGACCATCAAGAGGGATGCTCCACAGGCGAAATATAGCAGAAAATCATAATTTCTTACTTTCTAAGTGAGTCCGAATGTTCGAATATTGTGTAGTTACGAATGTAGAAAATATTAAAGTGATTGAAATTAAAGAATTCCTGTCTCTCGGAAATCTTGCATGATGGAGAAAAACCGATATCATATTTGAATTCAGGAAAAAAATACTATCAGAATCACTTATTTTTCTTTCTGAGACAAAAAAAGGTTTCTTTTTTGTTGCTTAGTGTAATTACCATCATCATCAGGCGCCCCAACCTCAGAAGTGCGTTACAAGTATGCCATGCCTGGAGAGAACACCAGAAATGTCGAAATGACAATCTGGGGCATTTGAAAAAATACATTCCTAAGGTGTGCAGAAAGTTAAAATTATACAAATTTCAACTGTTCCTCTCTCACAGTAATTATTTATTTTCCATTCCATTAGCGCAGTTTAAGCTCTTACCTTATATGTACTTTTATGTGCCACACGCTAACCGGGCCTCACAGTGATACTAACTGCAGGCAGAGGGATTTTAATGTCGATCACAAACATACTTTTTTTTTATCTTACAAGGACATGGAGGACCTCCCTGAATGAGTGATCAGCTCTAACTCACGGCCTCCTCCGAGACAACACAACATTAAGACATAACATAACATTCACAAACACATTCATACTAAACCCGGAGAATATGATAATGATGATCTTGTTGGCCAGATGGTGATCGGGGACCATTTGACTTTAAAGTTTCCTATCATTTGTGATATAGGTAAGAAAAACCCAGAAACAAAATCATGCAGGAAAGTTGTCCGACCGGGGATCGAACCCAGACCCGCTGCATATGAGGCAGCAACGCTACTCCCAGACACACTTCTCGGTGTCTACTTTTTCTCATTTCATACAATTCTACTGTAAGTATTTTCTTTGGCACACTCTCTTCAGAAGACATTTGTTCAACATGTCCTAACCATTTTAATCTTCATGCTTTGATACGTTTTATTATATTTTCATTCTTTAAATTTCTCATTTGATTTAATTCTCTCCCAGCTCTGTTCCATATAAGAGCTGGTCACACATTCGCATTCACTCCCGCTCGATTCTCGCTCCCCGAGCTTCCCAATATCGTTTATTCTACGGAGGCTCTGAGGGGAGTGGGAGGGGAATGTAAAAGGCATGCGCGGGAATAAAATGAAAGCGAAAACAACCGGTAGTCCTGTTGGATCATATTTCCCGTGAGCAGTGATCAGTCTTCTTAAGAAAAATGATGTATAAATTGACTGAATAAGCTAAAGTCAGTGTATTAAAAAAAAATGTCTGATGGAACTTACATTCTACAGTGCGATCAGTTTAACACCGGATAGCACACGCGGGGGATTTCACTGTACACTGCTGAAACATTCGCGGCAGAGAACGAACAGCGTAAAATCGCGGTGACACAACCACCACACATTTTCGTAACTATTTTACAAATTGTCGCACTTACCAACTTTATTGACGCAGGTACTGGAACAGGTTTGAAAAGCATGTATCTTGATTATTTATATGGATGTAATTTTAACAATTTAGCAGCTTTTGTACAGAGTCTTAAGAAATCTCTACTTGTTGCAAAAGGCGCCTAAGTGTTCCAATCGGTAACAGATGCCGTCTATTGTTTCTTCTGTGAGAACGCTACCTGGCTTGTGTGGGTTTATTAGGCTCGATACTTCCTGTTGCGAGACATTTGTTGTACAGAATATGAACTGTTAAATATGATGGAATTTTTACACCCAGGATTCGCGTTTCAATGTGTCTTTGTACTTGACTGGCAGACTGAGTTAAGAAATATTGATCATAAATAAATACACGTTGTTCAGTAGAAAAATTATTAGCCGTTATACAGTACACACTTTACAATTATACACACGTCATTTAGTTTACACGCCTGTTTTATAAGAGACAATTTTAAAAATTGAAATATCTTGTACTTACGCCATTCAGTACACAAGGAAAAACGAGCGAGCACCTTATCTACTCGAAGCACACAATCTGACTGCGACCGTGAAAGTGTGGGATGTACTTGTATACTGCTGAGTCTGCACATATTTCAAGACCCGTGTCTGCACGTGTAAGCCTTCGTTACCGCACAGCACAAACCCCGCGTCTGTTGTCCAATACTATACTGATCGCACTGTAGAAGACTTACGCTTAGAATATAGGCCTATATATAAGATGTGAAAAAATAATTAAATATGTACTTAGCTTCTTGTAGGAAAACTAGAGGGAAAATGCCCAGTTGGTAGACCAAGAATGAGGTTGGTGAATAACATTAACTATGATTTGAGGGAAGTAGATTATACAGAGGATGACTGGAAAGCATTAACTCAGGATAGGGAAATGTGGAGAACTTATATCTGCGCGGCCATAAAACCTACGGTTTTGATAGTGCCAGTGAGTTAGTTAGTACTGAAAATAAAATGTACTCTTACAGCCCTTGTTATTATTTATAAAAATGGTAAGAATTGTCAACTGTACATTAATTTAATTTACGCCGATTAGAAAATGTAAATAACAGCGTATTCATTTTCAAGCGATAGTGAATATATATATATATATATATGATTATCCTTTCAAGTTCAGGAGTAGTAACACGTTGAGAAATTTATTTTAAGAAGATGGCTTCTTTTTAAAAAATACGATAAATTAACAGATTATATTCTTGTAATTCTACCCGAGGGCAGGTCTTTCACTGCAATCATAGAATTTTCATGCTATGCTTTGTAGCTTTACTGAGGAATTATAGATGTGGTAGCTTCCCGTTGCTTTCCACACCGGTGATGGATGATGATGATAATGATAAGGATGATGATGATGGCCGGATGATTTTCGGGGCCTTAACCTTCTTGACATTTGTCTTACAGGTGAGGAAAACCCCGAAAAAGCCTCACCCAGGAGCCTGTTCCGACCGGGAATAGAACCCTGCATGAGAAGGTAGCACGCTACCGCTAGACCACAGTGGACAATTAACAGATATCTTATTATTTAAATACATTAGATCAAACTGACACCTGTAATTCCGTTTAAATGCTCAGTGCATCATAGCGTTTCACTATAAAAAATTATAAACTTTTTAAAGATGCGAATTCATTTTTATATATATTTTTTAATCGATTTCTTATGGAATGGCTATTTAAGGTTTTATATATTTATATTTCAGTAATAATAATAACAACAATAATATTAACAATAATAAATGTGTATTCGTAAAAGAAGGAACTCCTTTGGCTATTGAGAAATGTACAGCTCCTGCGATTGGCAGGGCTTGTGGCACAAATGGTAAATGAAAGAGGTGCATGGAAGCTTCTAGTAGGAAAAACCAGAGGAAAAACATCCAGTTAGTTGACCAAGAATGGGGTGGGAGAATAACATTCAACCATGATTTGAGGGAAGTAGATTATGCAGGGGATGATTGGTTAAGGGTGTATGGAGAGCTTATATCCGTGCGGACATGAACCTACGGGTTTGATAGTATCAGTGAGTTAGTTTGTACATGCAGTAAACATTTATTATGTGGCACAAACACTGCTTGACTTCATCCTTCATGCTAACTGCGACAATACTGGGACGCCTTATTCTCGAACTCTTGTTACCGGGAAACTCTGGTGGCTGCACTCTCTTTCATACGTTCTTGCTTATGAGATCGAGCGGGAGTTTGACCACATGTCTGCCACATCATTTTGTGGAAATTGATTGATATTTAATTATTCTTTGACGGATCTTTGACATTCTGTTAATATGTCGAAACAACGCTACCCTCTGAGATAACATTAAAAATTGTTTCATTTTTTAATATATTAGTTAGTTCCTCTTTAGTTTTAATTTTCCGGGAGCCATCTATATTTTTAGTAGGGCCAAGAATTCGTCCAAAAATGTCCTTTCGGATGTATTTTGTTGCCTGGACTCTTTCAATACCAATTACTCTCATGCATAAGTTACCAATGTTTCCATTTTTGTTGTATATAATCTTAGTTTTGTATTTTTGGAAATTCATTTGTTCTTTATTAGTGCGGGATTGCTATATGTTTTATTTCGTATTGCAATTCTTTTTTATCTTTAATAAATAACGTGCTTTGTTGTTTGTACTTTGTTTTTATTCACATATTTGAGAATACAGTTCATTTAATTAAATTAATAACTTAGCGTTTTCAGTTGAAAAATATTATACATAACATTCACCCTGATATATAGCTTTTTTTATTAAAATAAATTGTACTTGTTGGTTTAGAATTCACCATAATATGGGATAAATTTAGTTCTAAATGTAACACTTTGAACTTTGGTTTCACAATGGATTGTAATCCTGCGAATTCCGGGATTTATGACCAAAACCTTAACACGACTCTACAGTTAATCTACTATAAATAACCTCAATGTGGACTAAGCGTGCAAAAACAAGACCAGGAAAGTAGTACCGTAGTGTTGAACTAGGTATAAAGGAAGTGCTGTTATCTCAGCCTAACTTTTGTGTATACAATCTAATACCGTTGAAACAAGTCTCACGCCATTATAAAACTGTAATAATAATAATAATAATAATAATGATAATGATAATGATAATGATAATGATAATGATAATGATAATGATAATGATAATGATAATGATAATGATAATGATAATGATAATGATAATGATAATAATACAATAATAATAACAGTAACAATAAAATAATAATACAATAATAATAACAGTAATAACAATAATAATAATTATTATTATTTCAATAGTAAATTATATAAGCTATAAGCATTTAAATTGGTATGGGTAAGTACAACGAATGCAAGAAGAAAAATTACCCAGGAAAACATTGGAATGGTGTCCACCTGGAAGAAGAAGGAAAGGAAGACGTCGAAACTCGTGGATACAAGAAATAAGAACGGGAATGAGAACAAGAGGACTGGACTACATGGAGTGGGTGGATAGAGACGACTGGAGATGGAAAACAAAACTTTAGGTACAGAAAGATGTGTAAACATTAAAAATCTTTATATAAATAATAATAATAGTAATAATAATATATATTATTATTATTATTATTATTATTATTATTATTATTATTATCAATATAATTATTAATTATTATTATTATTATCAATATTATTATTATTATTATTATTATTATTATTATTAAATACAATGATAGCAATAACCGTAAAAGTGATAATAGAAGCTAATAGTAAAAGCAGTATAATTAAATTAATTAATTAAATAATAATAATACTAATAAATTTCAATAAATTTAATAATAATAATAATAATAATATTAATAATAATAATAATATTAGTATTAGTGGTAGTAATAATAATTAACTCACAGTCATTATTGAACCTGTAGGTTCGTGGTCGTGCGGACTTAAGCTGTCCATAGATCCCTATCCTGAGCTAATGTTTTCCGATATTCCCTTTTATAATTTAGTTATCTCCCTATAATAGTAGTAGTAATAATGATAGCATGGTGGTAGTAGTAGTAGTAATAATTACACTGAGCAAAAAAAAAATTGTTTCAGAAAAAAAAATGTGATTCTGATAGTATTTTTTCTCCTGAATTCAAATAGATATCGGGTTTTCTGCATCATGCAAGGTTCCGAGACACAGGGATTCTTTAATTTCAATCACTTTAATATTTTCTACATTCGTAACTACACAATATTCGAACTCGCCTAGAAAGTAAGAAATGGCGATTTTCTGCTGTATTTTGCCTGTGGAGCATCCCTCTTGATGGTCCAACAATAATCGGCCAGCATATTAGGATTCCATTTGCCTTGATATCTCTTTTGTATGAAACCATTTGAGTTAGCTCATTTGGTTTTATTTTACAATGGAAAAATGGAAGAAAAAACGTTTATTAAAAAACAATTATTTAAATCCATTAATTGAAATTGAAATAAAAAGAACTGGGGGTGATGGAGAAATTCCGAATACATATTTGAAAACACGATAAAAAACGGCATTAAGTACAACTATTGGTACTCATGACACAAAAATCATGTTGACCAGTGTTATTGAGGACGACTGAGATCTCAGGTACTGTTTTACATTTCTTAAAACTTTAGCTTAGGTAAGCAATTTGCGCAAAGCAGCACTCTTGTCCCATGTAGAGTTGTACGGGTAGAGATAAATTGTAGTTCTTATTATTATCATTATTATTATTATTATTATTATTATTGTTATTATTATTATTGTTAATATTTATATATAGTTATTATCTATTTATTTATTTATTTTATGTAATAGGTTTATCTTGTCCACCAATTTTCCTCCCCTTGATTTTATCAGTTCTGCTGGGATCTCATCTGAACCTGATGATTTATACAACTTCAAATGACTTTAGTATTACATGGCGCATTCCTTACGCTCGCCTTCTCGTCAGCTCTTAACTGTAGTTCTATGTTCTGGAGCGCAACTTCACCCTGGTGCTTGGTGATTGATACATTTGAGGATTGCGATTGCTACTACCATCTACCGCGTCTTCAATATAAGTTAGCGTTTGGCATATGCATAGAACTAATAGCTCTAGAAATGGATTATTTACGCAGAAGTGCCAGAAAGTAAAAATTAGAACATGTCACAAATAAGAAAATTAGAAACATAATGGAAGCAGAAGAAGGCATAATTGAAAGAATTAAAATGGTTAGGACATATTTTAAAAATTGATGATGAGCGATGGCCAAAGCAACTATATCATTGGCATCCGATCAGAAAGCAACTATATCATTGGCATCCGATCAGAAGGAAGAAAAGAGGGAGACCAAAGTTAAGATGGAAGGAAAACATGAATACACTAAATGCAAGCAAGATGGCTAAGCATTGAAGATGCCCAAGATCGTAGGCTTAGGAGATTTGCCACGCGAAGACGGCAGCAGCTGTAAAAACCCGAAGATAGATAGAATAGAACATATGCATAGAGCTATCCGAAAACAGGAATTTGTGATGATTTATTAAGTCGTCTACGATTGAGATCAAAGGTGAGGTTTAGTCAAGTATTGATGAAGGTTTCTCACCGGATACTACAGTTCATTGAATTAATGGACTACTTTAATAGGAGGAGCGTTTATGATTATGTCTTAATTAGCGGGTCTGTTGGGAGCTTGCTGTTAAGCATTATGTTTCTTAAACTGTGGTGTTGAGTTATTAAGGACCAGAGATTAGAGTGACTATTTAACTCATGCCATGAAAGTCAATGACCAATCACGTTTCAATTAATTTTGTATTACAACCAACGATAGTTGTGTTTGATCTCGCTCTTTATCTATTTCTCTTTAGCAGCTCCCGCTTTTGTGATAAAGAAAGCTCCTCCTTTTTATTGTTATGAACAGATCAGAGCATTATTTTGCAATGATTGACTCTCCAACAAATACATCGAATGTAACAAATAATGAACACACATTTGATAATTGTGTGTTCAATAATTGTGTTTATTAAATGATTATTTTACTAAGTTGTTTACTAAAAAAATAAATTAATAACCTACAATGTTAGTTATAATACAGTTTGATGTGTTTAATTTTTTCTCCACTAGAGTACATTCTTGCAATATTGTGATCCTATTTGGCAATAAATAATATGATCAAGTTGAGTGATTGAACAACTGAAACATAACCAAACATTTCTAATTTGTTTTTAAACATAACCGTTTACATAAAATATATAAATATTTTAAAATACCGGTAACTAAATTTAAATAATGATTTTTTGAGTAAACAGCTTAATTTCATTCGTTAAATAGTAATATCATATACGGTTAAAACTATAAAATAGTTACCTTGTAGGTCCGTCTCCTCAACTTAATTTGTTTTAAAACTCTGCAGGCCTTTCGGGACTAGTCCCAACATCAGAAGAATCCATTAGATCCCTACTTGTTGACCCTTGTTGAAGCACTGACTTGTTTGTGAGAATTTTGTACAGAGGATTGTGTGGACTGGGTGTGTATTCATTAGGAATCAGGTTGTTGTCGATTTCTCTTAGGATTGCAATTTCCTCCAGTATATTTATCCTCATTGGAGTGTTTTCTCTATGTACTATTGTGAGGGTGTAAAGGGAGGAGAATATGTCACGAGTATTTGAGAATAAATTTCTTATGAAAACTTTCGGACCGAAGAGTGTTCAACCGATACGCGAATGGAGAAGACTAGTATATAATTCAGTACTTGAACTTTATGGGAAACCTGATATTATAAGAAAAGTTAAGTCTCGTAGCCTTGCGATTGGCAGGACATGGGGCACGAATGGTTAATGCAAGAGGGGCATGGCAACTCCGTGTAGGAAAACCAGACGGAAAGAGCCTAGTAGGTAGACCAAGAATGAAGTTGCAGAATAATACTATCCAGGATTTGAGGGAAGTATATTATACAGGGAGTGATTGGAAAATTTAGCTTAGGATATGTACGTATGCAGCCATGAACTATGGTTTCTATAGTCCCAGCGGGTTAGTTAGTTTGCTAGTTATAGGCAACTCCTTTATGAAGTCAATTGTTTTGAAAAAAAATGATTCCCTTTTTTGTCCTTTTTAATATACTTTTTCTCTTTAAATCCGGTATCTAGTAATGACATAGGGCGGAGTTCAATTTCTAAATTAAAATGTTACATATTTACATATCATGGTAATCTATTTGAAGCGTCCCATTTAACTGATTGCAATTATTTAAAAGTACATGTTACCACTCATATAAATGTTAATAATCACGAACCAGGGATTTTATATAATTAAGATATAAGCGCTTCAATTACAACCAATCTCTCAATTCATAAACAAATATCAGCTACAGTGAAAAACTCATGTGCAACAAATGGATCGCAATAGACTTCCAAAAGGCATGCTTCAATACCGTCCTTAAGTGAAGATGTCCTTGGGGCGTCCTAAAAGAATATGGACCGAGTATGTTTCACCGAAACCATGACAGGCTTTCGGTTTTAAACTTATTTGGAAGTTGATGAAGATATTTAGTAAATAAGATACGAGGTTGGTTCGGAAAATAATGCCCGTTTTTTTTTTTTTTTTTTTTTTTTTTTCAGAAAACACTCTATTGTGAGAACGTATCTTATACACTAGTGAAAAGTATACAGTTAAATTAATTTTCACAAGTAATTTCACACAGTGATTTCCAAATAATCGATAAATCGTCACGAAGTGACTCGTGAATTTATCTCGTGACTCGTGAATTTACCTAACGATTTGGAAATCCAGAGTGGCATTTGTTAGGACTATTTAATGAATAAAATTAAGCTATTTACTCAAAAATCACTATTTAAAATATAGTTACCGGCATTTTAAAATATGTTTAATGTAAAGGGCGATGTTTAACAAATCAAAAATGTTTGGTTATGTTTCATTTGTTCATTCACTGCAACTTCATAATGTTTTTTTATTGCCAAATAAAATCACAATATTGTAAGAAAGTACCCTAGTGGTGAAAAAATGAAACACATTAAACTATATATTATAACCAACATTATAGGTTATTAATTTAATTTTTTAGTAAATAACTCAATAAAATCATTCTCTAAAAACACAATTATTGAATACACACTTATCAAATGTGTAGTTCTAAGGAATGTTTTCATTACTTACTACATTCAATGTATTTGTTGGAGAGCCAGTTACTGCAAGATAATGCTATGACCTATTCAGAATGTTAAAAAGGAGGTGCTTTCTTTATTATGCCACAAATGGTAGTCAATGACCAATCACGTTTCAATGAATGTTGTTTTACAACCAATGACAGTCGTGTTTCACCTCGCCCTTTATCGATTTCTCTTTATCAGCTCCTGCTTTTTTGATAAAGAAAGCTCCTCCTTTTTAATGTTCTGAACAGGTCAAAGTATTAATTTTCTCCAACAAATACATTGAATATAGCAAATAATGAAAAGATTCCTTGATTTTACTGAGTTGTTTACTAAACAAATAAACGAATAATCGGTAATGTTGATTATGATATATAGTTTGATGTGTTTCATTATTTCTCCACTTGGGTGCAATCTTACAATATTTCAATCTTATTTGGCAATAAATTATAGGATCAAGCAACATTTCTGCCTTGTTTTCAAACATCGCCGTTTACATTAAATATATAAATATTTTAAAATAACTATAGTTAAACAATGATTTGTGAGTATACATTTTATTCGTTAAATACTCGTAACAAATGCCACTCTTGATTTCCAAATTCTCTAGATAAATTCACTCCTCACTTCGTGATTTGGAGATCACTTGTGGCATTACTTATGATAAACTTAAGTTGGTAAATTCTAGGCGAAACACGACTGTGATTGGTTGTAAATAAAAAAAATCATTGAAATGTGATTGGTCATTGACTCCTATTTGGGGCATGAGTTAAATAGTCAACATAATTTCCGTTTACATTCAAACATATGTCATATCGCTTCAGAAGCTTCGAAACCCCTTCTGTGTAAGACTCTGCCGCCTGTGACCTACATCCATTAACGTTCTCCTGGAGCTGCTCATTCGTTTGGAATTGTGAAACGGCGATTTTGTCTTATTACTTCATCCTCTATTGCAATAAGTTCATCATTGACAACAGACGGTCGGCCACTTCGTTCTTTACCATAGAAGATGTCGCCCGTCTCGAAATTTAGGATTCCAACGTCGAATAACACCGCCACTCATAATGTTCCCCCACTCTTCAGTAAACTCACGATAAATTCCTGCTTCAGTCATTTTGTTTTTGGCCTCCAGAGAGCATTCACTCCATATACCTCACATTTGACTAGAGCTTCTGTTGTAGCTGACATTTTAAGGGAGGTGATGGGTGACATTTTCTGTCAAATTTAGCATTTTTTGTTTTTTTGTATTAATAAATACTATGTATCTTATAGTACGAGTTGATGAAGTTTCAGTGTCCTATGGCGCTTGTAAGTCTCCCTAATGACTGCAGGGGGGCATGTATGCTACATTTTCAAATTAACTGCATGCAAACTTTCAAATTGGCTTTTCCACACTTTTATTTTTATTGCATTTTAATACATTTAAATCAAAATAGCATTGACAAATTTAAAGATAGAAGCACGAAATTTTCACTGCATGTCCCTCACACTATAGCTAAACAACTCTGTGCATGGATTTTGAAACAATGTTGATAATGTTTTAAATAAAAAATAAAATATGTGTAGTAATTAAAAAAATATATTTTTAATATGCAGAGGATGTATATATATTTTTTCCCTTTATTATAATTATTTAGAAAAGTTAATGCATAGTGTTGTTCTAAATAAGTCAGTGGTCGTGTAGAAAACAATTTTAAAAAATGCTAAAAATTATGGGACTAATTAAAAATTTTAATATGCAAATTTTTAATGAAATTCTTTCAATGTAGAAAATAGAAATTTCACCCATCACCCCCTTAAACACCTGTCTTAATGAGAGAAAAGGCCGAATGCAAGCACACAATATATTGAACCCAGCTATACAATGGAACAAATATGGTGATGCTACTTAGACTCGTTCGCGCGATGAACGAGACCGGTACTTACTTCCCGAATCGCCCTTGTAATTAATTTTACGATTAAAAACATAAACAGGGTACTTTTTATATATGGATAATATATTTCCACATTCCCCACAAAGCATACTGTTTAATTTATAAATTAAATATTTAAGTAAGGAAGTCTGTCACACTAAAGTTACGAAGACCGACAGCCACTTGCATTTTTTGCTGTTTCTGGCAAGCAGTAGAAAGGAGTCACATGATAAGCTTGATGAAATCACTCAACCCTAATTTCTTCTTTTTTCTTATCTATAGGAATGAAATGAGTACTATCCGTTTCATAAGTTTGTTGTGAAGCAGGTGACCAATTCTCGTGCCATCGCACAGTGCGGAAATGCATATCCATTAGTGCAATTAATTCAAGAAGTGCATGTAACCCGTCATTCACTATGTTAATTTAAATAAATTAACGCTGAAAAATTACGTAACTGTCACTTTGATATCTATTGATTTGGAGGAAATTGACAGGTGAATTAATGAATGTAAGGATTTAGTCAAGTCAGTTTTTTGTCACACACGAAGCGAACATGGACAAGGATTTTTATAAAAACAGCTAATCATCTGTCCAAGAACCATGAAATGCGTGATTAAATTAGGCCTAATTGTGTTTCATTATCGAACACAGCTGTAGATATATTCAGCTGAAATGACCCAATGACATGCTGCACTTTAAGAAATATGCGCCCGACATTATGGTCAAGCAAAGTTTAGAAAGGAACAGTCGTATCGGTTAATCGTATATATATATATATATATATATATATATATAGGGTAACAAAGAGTTTTTGCAGTTTGAATAGTTTTATACGAAGGAAATTTTTCACTGGATCTTGCCTTTATAACGTCATATTGATATCCAGATAATTTAGCCTTCACTAGAATAGCCAAGAACATTTTCTTTTAACATAATTTTTGTTGATTCCAATTACTTACTGTAGGCCGTCCTCTATTTCTGAGTATGTTTCGAGGTCAGTGCCATTTCCTTCATAAGTTTGGAAGCTTGCGACTCCCCTCCGGCCCTTAAACTCATTTGTGTAGCCTATGTTAAAACGGAAGTTGACATTGAATTATTCAAGTCCTTTGATTTCTTTCGTTTTGTTCTCTCAGAACTCGATTCAAACGAAATCTCCGATCGACTATATTTTTCCTTGTATATTATACGAATTTAATTGAAGAATCTAGCCTATATTTAAGTAATCAATTGATTTGGTGTTTACTTGATGGAAATCCATATATATATACATATATATATATAATTAAATAAAAATAAAATTTAAAGTTTTATATGCTTTTCATATATAATACATGTAACAAATTTATATTGTCATAAATATGAAAATCATACAAAACTTTAAGTTTTATTTTCATCATCAACATTATCATAGTACATTCACGAATTTAGGCCATTTGTTGACCTGTTTCGGCCTCAAGAGAAACACCATCCAGAAGTATTTTGAAGTGGACGTCCTGGTCTTCTTCTTCCTGCAGGTTGATATCTTAACATTTGTTTGGGTATCCTGTGATCTTCCATTCGATGAACATGTTGTATTCATCTTGACTTATAATCAGAAATTTTGTTTTCTAAAGGTTCTATGTGTAATTCATCTAAGATATCTTCTTTTTTTGTGATCTAGTAGTATGTATCCTGCAGTCCTCCGAAGGTACCGCATTTCAGCAGATCTAAGTCTCTGTATACCCTTCTGTTTCAACGTCCATACTTCGCTACCATACAAAAGAGTTGGAAGAGCCAGTGTTTTATACACGTTTAGTCTTGCATGTTTTTGGACTAACTGTGGCTTGAAGTGTTATTTTTATTTAATTAAATAGCCTATCTTTGTTAAATTTATGTTACTTTTGATTTATTCTGCAGGCCTTTGACCACCGAGACCTTACATTGTGACTTAAAATGATACAATATGTGCTTCAAATCATCAAATTTTCTGTGTTCTCTTATTTCGTTTCTAGAGTTCTTCGTTGAAGATATGAATTTGTTCGTACTTTCTTCTTGATGCGTTTGAGCTTGTACATGTAATAAACAAAAGTATTGATTGCATTCAATCTGGTTTTATTTTTATTTTCATTAACTTCATTCTAGCGAAGCAAATATCAAAACTTAGCAGCAAAAACATGGTTATTATAATTTTATAACACTACTGATTTAAAAAAAAAAAACAAGAACGGTACATTGAACTCCTTTGGAACATAATTAAAAGAGTCCATTAAAAACACATGAGCACAAAAAAAAACTAATTGTGATTTTGTAGCCTGCTTATATTTTTTTATTGATTTTTATTTATTTATTTTACCTGATGGAGTTAAGACCGTAAGGTCTTCTCTTCCACTTCACCAGGGTTAAATTATACATACAATAAGAATTATGATAAATGGTACATAATAGATAATTATAGATTACACAATATAAAGTTGACAAAGGAAAGAAAGAATAATAATAATAATAATAATATTATTATTGTTATTATTATTATTATTATTATTATTATTATTATTATTATAACAAAAATAATAACTTATAGTTAGATTAGAAAATGGCTTATTGACGAAAGTTTAAAAAATAAAAGAATAATTAAAGTATACATGGGTTATGTATTACATTGTCTAAGAAAATATGAAGTGAGCTTATTTTCAAACTGTTTTTGAGTCGGGCAGTCCTTGATATATGAGGAGAGGGAATTCCAGAGTTGGGTGGCTGAAACAAGGAAGGATGAGGAATAGTGAGATGTTTGATGTAAAGGAACAGCTAGAGTTATTGTTCTCAATAAGTTAAATATTTCATCACTCCTAAAATATCGGTACATATACCAAGTTGAAGTTTCCTAAGTTAAGACTTTTATTTATTCCAGCATCACTGCTCAGATAAGACACAAATATAAGAAAGAAAAGCCACTAGTAAACACAGTGAATAGTTTCTACTAGGATGTTAAGTGAATTGAAGGCCCTGGAACAACGTGACATGTTAGAGCATGCTTCTGTAGGCCCTCCCATATTCAGCGCCTCCCGAGATGTTAGCCCCAGCACATTTTCGTTTTATAGGATTTCTGACAGGTTTTATGCGCATCTGCTCCGATGTGCATCGTTTTGGAAGTCGTCCCAAGTACCTTGGAGTGTCTATTTTCTCATTCATGGCGATTTTTGCGAGACGATCATTAGACATTCTTGAGATATGGTATCTCCAGCCTTTTCTCCTCTCTTTACCCAATTTAT
Source organism: Diploptera punctata (assembly GCA_030220185.1). NCBI lineage: Eukaryota > Metazoa > Arthropoda > Insecta > Blattodea > Blaberidae > Diploptera > Diploptera punctata. Next base: position 1,528,531 of record JASPKZ010002326.1, read on the forward strand.
CACATCTTCCACATTAACCCTTAAATTCATAATGTATCCTATAAGATACATCAGTTGGTATAATTAATTTAATATTTTAAATAAATCAGTAGAAAACAAACAAATAGAAACTACTTAAATGCGTGTCCAATTATACAATATATCTAATAGTTACAGTTATACAAGATTCCATTTTTGCTGCAGTCCGCCAAATTTAAATAACATACACAACAAATTTGTGTTTTGCCAATTTAAGGGTTAATTCTGATTTCCTCATTTCATCATCTCTCTTACGTGCTTCTTAATCTTGTCATCTTTGTTGTTCTCAGTTTTTGTTTCTGCTGTAGTTTTCGTAGTTTTACTTTTTTTTAATCGGATTTTGCTAATTTTCAATTTAATTAGTTGCTCAGTTGTTCTGAATAGCACTAGTTCCACACTCTGTGTATACGTCTTTATATGTATGTATCTATGCATGTATGTATAATAGTAGAATCCTTAACAATTGAAATGCTAATAATTAACTATTCGTTACACTACTACAGAGGTGGTCTTGGAACTTTCTTCTTAAAAAATACTGTAGTCCTATTATTTAATTTAAAATTATAATACATGTCAGCACTTTAATAATTAAATATATTAAAATACAATATGTCCGAACTAGATGTTCGAAGAAAAAAGTTATCTAATGAGAAGAGGTAGTTTTATTTTTTTTTTTTTATTTTTCTTTACACTAGTACCAATTATTACTTTATTGTAACGGACTGTCAACAGCACGTACGGCGTACTGCCCGTGCGACCCATATTTGTAAATAATATTGTAAATATCTTACTTTTTGTCTAATAAAGTCCTACTACTACTACTTTATATTATTTATACGTAAGGTGTAGAAATTAGGAATACTTCAAGGTTTTATTTGTATAATAACATCGGTAGGAATCCATACAATAAAGCAAGAATATTGAAGAAATTATAATTAAAAAATAAATTACAACCGGCCATCATCATCCTTATCATCATCATCATCATCATCATCATCATCCTTCACCGGTGTGGAAAGCAGCGAGAAGCTGCCACACCTATAATTCCCTAGTAAAGCTGCAAAGCATAGCATGAAAAATGCTATGATTGCAGTGAAAGACCTACTCTCGAGCAGAATTAATATCGATGGATATGTGAGCTATATGTTCGTGGTCAAGAAATTGTTAAATATTTGATAGAAGAATAAATTTTAAAAATTAGGTATATTATTTAAATTATATTAGAAACATTATTTGTTGTAATGAATATTACCTGCTGTTGTTGATCGTATTTCTATTCCGGACACGATGTAAATAAAGTAATGGCAACGCATGATGCAACATGTGTGGTCGCATGCGCGCAGGTACTTGGAATTAATAAAACGTGCTCAGTCGGTAAAATGTGATTGTTTGATTTCAATTCTACATAGGCCTAGCTATCTTTCGTGTCAGAAAATAGTAGTTAAATAACAAACTTCTCTACCAAAAGGATGTAATTAAACATTCCTAACCATTGATAACTACGTGCTAATATACTGACGTTAAACTCAAACATGTCGCCGAGAGGACATATTGTTTATCTTCAGGCCCGGGATTAAATGCTATATACTGTAATAATGTTTTGTGATGTCCAATATTTGTGTCAACCGACTTGCAAAAAGAGCTGGAGAATATAGACCAATGGACGGGACAAGAACAAGAGGAAGACTAGCCAAGAGATGAATAGACAGCGAATGCACATCCGATACGTCTTCCTCCGAGGAATGATTTTGGAAATAAACAGGATGAAAGTCCCACAAATTACGAAGAAGAAGAAGAATAGAAGAAAGTGTATTTATAATGACTCTGCATTGACATATTTGATTATTATTATTCATATCAATCACCTTCTTCTAGAGAAATGTGTTGTCCCTGGGCCCATTTTTCTCTTATACCAGCTATTCCTTTAATTTATTGACAGTCCTGATGACATATTATTTTGTTATATATTATTTGGTGGCGGCTCCGTGACACAAGCTGTTAGACGTTCGCCTCTCACCGTTGGGGTTCCGAGATCGAGTCTCGGTCACTCCAAGTGGGTTTCTTGGTGGATGGAACGGAGCTTAGACAGGCTTTTCTCGGGGTTTCTCCCGCTTTCCCCTGCCACAAATTTCATTCCACCATTTCTCCATACTCATTCATTTCGTTTCGTTTCGTTTCGTTCATCCGCCCCTGTGACGGTGCGTTAGGGATGGTCCACCGGCACCCTCACAGACCTCTATAAATATGGTGACTTCATCTCATCTCATCTCACTCCTCGACCCGACCCTGAATTGGTCACGAGTTGAGGATATTTATGTATTTATATTTCCTTTGGTCTTTCCATTATTTTATTTTTTCTCTCAAAATTTTTCTTCATAAATTATTTGAAGGAAATTATTGTGGCGGAATATTGCAAAAAAAACTATGTTTTTCTACTAATGATTCTGAAAGTTAATTGCCATTTTTTATGTTACATTCAATATTTGTTACTTTTCTTTCTTATCTGTGCAACTTATTTTTGCTAATTTTTCCATAACATATTGCTGAAGTGTCATTTTTTTATTCGGAACGAATTTTCTCAGGCGTATAACAGCACACTCCAAAAATCGTACATGATTTGTAAACGTTCTTCCCTTAGGGATATGGGTGCTCTCTGAATGATGAGTTTCTTAACCAGGCTAATTTAGTTACGCTTATATCCCTATATAGACCAATGAGTGACATGTGGTAAGTATATCGTCTACAGTAGATATCTACTATAAAACAAAAGTATTAAGTGTGTAGTAAAGACCGATTAAAATTTTCTAAGGGATACTATGTAGCTTTGAAGTTCTTTTACGAAGTTCTTTTCAGTCCCTGGTCCCACGGTTTGAAGCCACTCCCGGAAAACTTGTCTCTTGGATTCTGACATCCCAAAATCCATCGACCACGACTGGGTTTGAACCCGCGGCCCTTGGGGTCAGAGTCAGGGAACCACTGAGCCGCGAAAGCACCACTCCAATTGTAGGATTTTATAAATTGTATTCTCTTCTCTATACATAAGCTTTTATTTGTAAGTACGGTACATTCATATTTATTTTATTTTTATATTATTATAGAATTTTGTATTGTCCTAGAAATAACATTTAATAAAATAACGCATAATGCTTTATGTTCCGTTTGCAGTTTGTCACCTCATCTACTTCTCCTGACCACATACTTTATAAAAAACAGGATTACGATTACTGCGCTCTCTATGCAGATCAAATACAAAAATTCCCTTGTACGATTAGGCCTTTACCACTAACTAAACTAACTAATTAATTTACTGGCTTTATCGGAACCGTAGGCTCATGGACGAGCGGGCATAAGCTCTTCATATATCCCTCTCCTGAGCAATGTTTTCCAATCATTCTCTGTATAAGCTACTTCCCTCAAATAATACTCAATGTTATTCTCCCACCTCATTATTTGTCTACTAACTGGGCGTTTTCCTTCTGGTGTTCCTACAAGAAGCTTCCATGCACGTCTTTCACTCCTCATTCGTGCCACATGTCCTGCCCATCGCAGTCTACGAGACTTAATTGTTCTTATTATATCTGGCTTTCTATAAAGACCGTGTATTTTACTGTTATGTAGTCTTTTCCATTCACCTGTCTGTTCATCTCTCTTTCTTCGAAAAATTTTCCTATTAACTTTATTCTCAAAAACTTGTAATCTCCTTTCTTCCCTTAAAGTAAGAGTCCATGTTTCGCATCCATATAATATAACTGGGAGAATAACTGTTTTATTTATTTTCAGTTTAACGTTTTTTGAAAGGAGTTGGGACAAGAGTCTCTGTGATGCATAATAGCATGCATTCTCAGAATTGAGGCTATGTTTAATTCCTTTGTGCATCTCATTCCTATTTGTAATTAGGATCATGCCACTATCACTATTAATTAGACAAAAATAGCAACGATCTTTACTATCGGTCAGTGAGAGGCTTAATGTACCCCAGACGCGTTGAGTACTCAACTCAGAGGGTCTTAAGCAGCGGACTCCTCTTCTGAAACGAATGTTTAAAGCGTAACATTAAAGAACACATGATATAGTCTATGTATTACAAAATGACATTTGCATGTTGCAGTGACTTGCGCAGTTGTGTACCCAGCCGTCACCTGCTACGACATCCCGCCCATGTGTCTCCGGGGACAACCACCCCACATATAAATCCCTCCAACCCATTCCACACGGAGTTAACATGCTAAAGCCAAATAACAAGAATGGAATAAATCATTCCTCCTCTACATTTTCTTGTATATGTGTAATGGGAATAATGGATTTTTTGGAGTACAGAAGAGGGATACAATCATGCTGCTCATACATGGAGTGACAGCAATGATAGTGAGGGAAATTTATAATTCAGGTATAGTAAATATAACCAAAAAATGGTAAAATTATAAGAGTCTATCGCTGTAGTTTCGAGTTAACGTTGTTGTCTCGGAAGGTGCGGGCATTTGCTTGATTTCCGGTTGGGTCAAATTTCTTGGTGAGATTTTTCAGGATTTCTCCTCAACTGTAAGAGGAAAGTCAGGAAACGTTAAGTCCCAAATAGTTACTGAGCATCATTTGGACATTGTCCACCGCTGTGGTCTCGAGGTAGCGTGTTGTCTTGTCACGCAGTGGGCCCGGGTCCGATCCCCGGTCGGGACAGTTTTTCTGAGTGAGGTTTTTATCGGGTTTTTTCCTCACCTGTAAGATAAATGCAAGAAAAATTCTACAGCCCAAAAGGTCCCCGAAATCATATGGCCATCATCATCATCATCCTCATCATCCTTCACCGGTGTGGAAAGCAATGGGAAGCTACCGCACCTAGAATTCCCTATTAAAGCTGCAAAGCATAGCATGAAAATGCTATGATTGCAGTGTAAGACCTGCCCTCGGGCAGAATTACTATGGATGGATGGATTTGGACATTGTAGGGACCTAATCACTGTCACCACCACCTTACATAAGTTAAAATAAAATACGGAAAAGCACACAAGTTATTGCTGCAGTATGTGAATATATAACTTATATTATGTGAGAAATGCCTCAAAATGAAGTGAAAAGTTGAGCTCAGAGTACCCTATGATCACCATATTTACAATTTAAAATATTTAGTTTTATTATTATTATTATTATTATTACTTACTTACTTACTCACTGGCACTATCGAACCCGAAGGTTCATGGCCGCGCGGACATAAGCTCTCCATACATCCCTATCCTGAGCTAATGCTTTCCAATCATTCCCTGTATAATCTACTTCCCTCAAATCATAGTTAATGTTGTTCTCCCACCTCATTCTTGGTCTACCAACTGGGCGTTTTCCCTCTGGCTTTCCTACAAGAAGCTTCCATGCACGTCTTTCATTCCCCATACGCGCAACATGTCCAGCCCATCGCAGTCTACGAGACTTAACTGTTCTTATTATATCTGGCTTCCTATAAAGACCATGTAGTTCATTGTTATGTAGTCTTCTCCATTCACCTGTCTGTTCATCTCTCTTTGGTCCAAACATTTTCCTAAGTACTTTATTCTCAAATACTTGTAATGTCCTTTCCTCCCTTAAAGTAAGAGTCCATGTTTCGCACCCATATAATATAACTGGTAGAATAATAGTTTTATATATTTTCAGCTTAACGTTTTTTGAAAGGAGTTGGGACATCAAAAGTCTCTGCAATGCATAATAGCATGCATTTCCAGAATTGAGCCTATGTTTAATTTCTTTTTGCATCTCATTCCTATTTGTGATTATTATTATTATTATTATTAGTCTGGCTTGGAAATAAATTTGTAGAAAGAGGCATGCTCTACAAAAAAAATTAATAGTAGAGGAGATAATATATCTCCTTGCTTTAACCCATTGTGAAATTCAAAAGTATCCGAAAACTGTTTGCCTACACGCACCCTACTTTTTGTGCCATTTAGACACATTCGTATAATTGAAACTTATACAATTTTGAAGCCTACATATCCTAGTTGGTGTACAGTGTCATTATATTCCCATTTCGTTTCTAAAATCTGCCTTATACTAAAATAGTACTACCCGATTTTTTTTTTAAATTGCAGTCATCTTCATAATTTTTATGTCGAAATAGCCCTTCTAATCACTATGTCTATATGTAAGTAGTTTAATTAAAAATGCATCAGTACAGCTTCTACCGCTGCCACCGCTGCAACCGCCTACAAGTACTACTTCTAGTACTAACTATAGTGGGTTTTGTCTAGTAATGAACTGTGGCTACCGAAATGTTGATATTTCCCCTTCAAGGAAGGGGGTGTATAGCAGGCACCTGTCATAGGACGATGCAAAATCACTTATCGACGGTAGGCAATGAAAACCTCGTAACTCCATCAATCATTGAAAACCACATACGTAACTCCAGTAGCCAGCACAAAAATATGTGATGGATAACCTGTCGAGATCATGAACATCAAATTTATTATTAACTTGATTTGTATTCTGTAGTAAAATATATGGGAACTATTGCTTACCAATTTTCATAATTATTTAAAACAGTTATTTGTTTCTCCTGTAAAATTTTACAAAATGGAGTTACGAGGTTTCATTGCCCACCATCGTTATACTATGTAAACCTTCAATTCTTCTCCCATTCCTTATAGTGCTCTGGAGGTGTAAAAATGTAAGTACGCCAATAGGCTGCAATTTTTGTAATTTTCTATATTAAAGTTTTTGTTTATTAAATGCAAGTAGGGCCTGTATGTAGACTACAAAATGTGATAAAATGGACATGCTTATTTTCAGTAATTTTTCTTTTCTTTAATTCTCATTGCTTGTTTGCTTGGAGGCAGGGGGTAAGCCGTTGCTTGCGGATACAAAATAATTAAAGTATCGTATTAATGCGTGTTTTGCAAGTGAATGCGAAGACGCTGAATATGATAGGCCACATATTTCTGTAACCAATGTGTGGGAAGGAACAAAGAAAGACACTAGATTATCTAGGAATGTAGTAGGAAATCTTTAACGTGATAAACGAACAAATGTAATCTTCGGAAGCCCGGTTAAGAAGCTAATTCGCGAAAGCATAAAAACCAAAATTGACAATTTTGGTCGAAAAGCATTGCGGCGGATAGTGTTAAGTTTGATGATCTTGCAGAAGATTTCCGGGCTGTTGGCCGTGGTCTTGAGGCTTGTAGTTCCCTAACGTTTCGCCAGAGACTGCGTCCGGCATCCTCAAGGGTTGTCTTGAGACTCAAGACAACTCTTGAGGATGCCGGACGCAGTCTCTGGCGAAACGTTGGGGAACTACAAGCCTCAAGACCACGGCCAACAGCCCGGAAATCTTCTGCAAGATCATCATAGTAACTCCGGCCGTGAAAGCCTAAGTCAATATATTAGTGTTAAGTTTGTATAAGGAGGGCTTTATTCCGAGCATGAAGGACATTCTCGATGCCGTGAAGAAGAATAAGGTATTGTGCAGCAGTTATTGTTGTATATTATATTGTCTACCAGTTAAATATGCTGCGTGCGCTGCTACTCCTAAATAAATGAAAATTAATGTGTTTTTATGTTTAGTTAAATAAGTTGGACGAAAAATAATTATAAATTTATATTTTTAGATACCCCGTGCTGATTACCCGGCGTTGCCCGGGAATTTACTTATCCCGATCTTCTGGACATAAATGAGCTGAAATACGAACATTAATGTGTTTTATGTTTAGTTAAATAAGTGGAAGAAAAAATTCATATCGTAATTATTTTTAGATACCCCGTACTGTTCACCCGGCGTTGTCCGGGAATCTATTCATCCCGATCTTCTTGGCATAAATGAGCTTAAAGACAAAAATTAATGTACTTCTTACGATTAGTTAAATAAGTATAATGAAAAATAATTATAAATGTATATCGTAATTATATTTAAGATTCCCCGTGCTGATTATCTGGTGTTGCCTTGGAATCTACTTATCTCGAACTTCTTGGCACATATGAGCTAAAAGACAAAATTATTTTTGTGAGTTATCCGTAAAAGAATATCCGCCATGTTCTGCTATGCTTACAAAGGAATCTACGTACTTGTCTTGATCGTCTTGGCATCAATGAAAGACAAAAATGGTTACTGTGAGTTATCCGTAAGAGATAAACATATGCTGTCCCAGACTTTTTTGTAGAGCTTTTTGAGATATTCAATTCTGTGTACATTAATGTTGTGTACTTGTTATGGTCTAGGCAGCATAAGCCATTTAATTGTCCAAAGAGCTACTTTTTTCACGTTTTCCACTACAAAGGGCGATTTTAAGGGTGTAGGAGTTGAGTTTCACAACTCTCTTATAGCTTATGTTCATCCCGGGAATCTCCTGAACATTTTGCAAAAAGCTCCATCACAATCGGATCAACGGTATGGCCGCGCATAAAGTACCAACAAACAAAAAACAAACAAACATTAATTTTTATATAGTAGATTGTGGATAAATAGCCTAATGAAAAAATTATTGCATTCGCATTGTTAAAATAGTTTTAACTTTTTTATTTTGTAATGCTTTGTATAAGTATCTTCGATGGAAAAAAAAAAATGGGACGGGATTTTAGCTCTGGATGGTTTAGATTAGATGCCCAGGATATGGTAAATGGACAGTTTGGTGCGCCGGACTACTCAGGTTCAGGTTCGGTAGAACTGATATCTTCTCTAGGTATACGATAGGAAGGTTAAAGTAATATAAATAATTAGGTAAATCACTGGAGGCTTCGGTAGTATGAACACTGTTGTAAATTTATTGTTGTTGACGAATACATTGAAGTAACACTTAGTCGGTATTCCGACTTTGATTGATTGCCCATGCAGAATGTGGGAGGTGATCTTAACTTCGATTAATTTAAACAAACTGAGATTAATGTTTTAGAGTTGCCAGAAATGTGTCCTATTCGACAGCGGGCCAACAAGTAGTGCGCCCTGTTAGACGGCGGGGCCAACAAGTAGTTGTGTGATACTCGCCGCGAATAATTTATTTAGTTCATTAGGTATTTTACGACCCCGCCCACATATACGCTTTGGGCCTCTTAACAAAATTAAAATGTTACACGTTTCGTGGTTGGTCTCCCTCTTCCCTATACGACATATTTCCATTGATGCTGTTTACGCCTATTTTTCGTTGCTAAAAGTTGTGCAAACCCTGTTTCTTATTCTTAAGTTGCCAAAATAATTTTATATCTTATTTTTCCTAATAATTTACTTAGTGTGGATATACCGTACTTCCGACAAAGGTATCTCCTGCCGTGCCAATATTTTTCTATCTTAATTGCTCTAGGGACGCATCCTTGGCTCGTTAAGACGGGAAAACCTGTCCATTTGTGTGTTACTGAGCAAGTGTAATTAGCTAGTTTGAGGATTATGTCCGGTTGACAACACCTTGATCATGTATTTTGTATTACAAAGGAACTGCTCGAATTTTTTCTATTGTATTCTGTAACGTAGTTGGTGGAAAAACCATGAGTTATACCGGGTTTTTAACCTGACTCTATGATCTTGGTAATTTATTAGACTTTATATAAAAATAGTAAACCTATGCGGTTCTAATTATCAATTTATTTATATTTTCATTGTACTGTAAATGATTCCCTGATCATTTTGAGTATAAACTCGGTATACTTAGGATCATTATTACTCTTTCATATTATATGCCTATGTTACATTTAGATAAAATATTAATTTTGTATATGCTAGATACGGGGGAACAGTGCCTAGGCCTAATATCGGTACAAAAAAAGTTCACGTTCAAATATTCGTAAGGATAATGGATGGGGTGAGGTTGTTTATGGCTCACCGGTATACATTAGACCTAATGACAGTCTTATGATTAGTTACGGTTTGCAAAGCATGTAATAACGAAATCATTTAATTGGCGTTGCCCATAAATAAGTTCTCAAATACTCGTAGAAATACGATTATAACCTATTAGAGCAGACTCCAACTGTAGCCATAAAAGACAGACGAGAGCTTTCTGTTTACTTAAGAAGTTGTCATAATTAAAAAACACCGGGGTGCATCTTCTCCCACCAGTACCGCATCACGTGGTAACGGTTTGAAATTTGACGCGGGCTAAGTCCACCGCTATATCAAAAGCACTATAGAAGTGACTGGATTATTGAGTTATTGCCAATCCGAAACATTCGTGCCGATTTTAGACTTACTGCTCGATAACTCTCTCTCTCTCTCTCTCTCTCTCTCTCTCTCTCTTCTCTCTCTCTCTCTCTCTCTCTCTCTCATATATATGTGCACTCGAATGTATGACACTCGAATAACAGTGAATTTAAAAATAAATAATTAAATATTAATGTTCTCATGTTAACTTTAACACAAGCAGCAATTCTACCCATCTCCTTCCATGAAATGTTCTGTCATCATTTATTTCTCTGTATTTTAGACCTTAAAATATCATACATTGTACTAAAAATGTGGAAAGTAACGGGAAGCTACGACAGCTATAATTCCCTAGTAAAGCTGCAAAGAATAGCATGAAATTGCTACGATTGCAGTGAAAGACATGCCCTCGGGTAGAATTACTATGGATGTGAACCGAAAGTGATATTTCGGTTCGTTACATCAGTGCTGTTATCCTCCCTCCATAGTGAGATTCGTGAACTATGCCAATTTCCTTTCTCTTTGTATCTACTCCCACTCTCCTTTCTGTCCCTCCCTTTGCTCAGTTTGTAGTGCGCAACTTCCCCTTCTACCTCGGAACGCTCAAATAAGCTACACACATAGTGAACACTATCATTCGATCATAGATTTTCGTTGGAACACTGGTTTGTCGTCTGGAGGACGCGAGCTGCGTATTTTGAGTTCTGGTCCGGCAAGCCAGGGTAAAGCACCCTAGGCAGGACTAAAAGTATGTATGAGAGGTTGATTGTGTAAATTATGTTATTGTTTGTCCTTTAGTATTCGAATGATCAAGTTATGTATTTCTTTAATTTAACTTTTAAAACTTCAGACTTGCAATTTAACATTAAATATAATTTTAAGTAAATGTTAATATTTGATTATTGTATGTTAGCCACGCTACAGCTGTCTTGCATAATTCCTGTACATAAGCTTGCTCAAAATATATATGCGCTCCTTTTTCCCGTCTAGCTTTCATGGTTGATAATAGTACATTCAGGTTAAATAAGCATCATAGATTACTACAGTGTATTTTAAGAATTATTATTGATTAATGTTTATGAATTTGGATAGGAAGGATGAATCAATCTTTGCCTCTCATGGGCCCGGGCAAAGGATTATGAATAGTACTGATGGTTATGAACTCTATGCTAATATATATACACAAGGTAGTAGATCGAAACACGGCAGCGCAAGTTGGTTGCAGTTCGCATGGTTTAATAATATTGATAACCAGGCAGTGAGGAGGTAGCAACGCGGCGCAGATGGATGGTACTAAAAAACACTTATAATTCATTTCCTCTCTAATGACAATTATTATATTTTCTACTTTTTTTTTGGCTTTAGGATACTAACTATTAAAGTCCTGCGTAGTACATATTTTTGAAAAAAAAAAGATCAAATGCAGTTTCAGTTTTTTTGCTCCTTTTTTTACGATGATATAAATAAATGCACGGTTGCATGGTTTTTTATTCGATCGCAAATTCTAGAAATTTTACGCACGCTGGCTACTTGGAAACCTTCACTGTCCATTCCTGAGTTCCAGGAAATCCGATGTATACACGGAATTCTGACGAGGAAAGTTTTTTAAAGAATTAATATACATTATATCATTATCATAAAACGTATAAAATGGACAAAGTAAAAACATGAAGATGTGCTAGGCAGAGTGGGTGAAAGAACAATGCTGGAACTCATAAAGAAGAGGAAAATGAATTGGATTGGCCACTGGCTAATAATAAACTGCCTGCTTACGGATGCCCTAGAAGGAATGGTGAACGGAAAGAAATTTAGAGACAGAAAAAGACATCAGATGATAGACAATATTAAAATAAATGGTTTGTATGCGGATACAGAATTGAAAGCTGAATTAAGGAAAGAGTGGAGAATTCTGAGTTTGCAGTGAAAGACCTGCTCTTGGGCAGAACAGTATGAATGAAATATCATTATCCTACTTTGTCCCCGAATAACTTAGAATTTAGTAATTTCAAAACTGTTCTCACTGTTTGGCCCAGCATCAGGACACGACTTCAGTATTATTTGATGATGATAATAAAATATGACCTTCTTGGCCTACTAAAATTAATGTTTAACGCTAGATTTAACAAGTGAGTATAGAATCAGTAATATGGACACACTAACATCCATCCATAGTAATTCTGCCCGAAGGCAGGTCCTTCACTGCTATGCTTGCAGCTTTACTAGGGAATTGTAGGTGTGCTAGCTTCCCGTTGCTTTCCATACCGGTGAAGGATGATGATGATGATGTTAATGATAAGGATGATGACCATATGATTTCAGGGACCGTTTGGGCCTTAAATTTTCCTGACATTTGTCTGACAGGTGAGGAAAAACCCCGATGAAAACCTCACCCAGAAAAACTGCCCCGACCGGGGATCGAACCCGGGCCCGCTGCGTGACAAGGCAGCGCGCTATGTCGAGACCACAGCGGTGGACAACACTAATATTATGTTAAGTAATTTTTGCGTAGACTGCGATGAGCAGGTAATGTGGCACGTATGGGGAATGAAAGAGGTGCATGGAAGCTTCTTGTAGGAAAACCAGAGGGAAAACGCCCAGTTGGTAAACCAAGAATGAGGTGGGAGATTAACACTAACTATGATTTGAGGGAAGTAGATTATACAGGGAATGATTGGAAAGGCATTATCTCAGGATAGGGATGTATGGAGAGCTTACGTCCGCGCGGCCATGAACCTCCGGGTTCCATAGTGCCAGTGAGTAAGTAAGTATGTAAGTAATTTGATATAAATAATTACATGTCACTCACATAATTACATGTCACTTCACATAAAAATAATAGTAATATGTAACTATACTTAACTACGTTCTTTGAGAACTAAATCAGTCACGTAATGACGTAACTTGCACTGCAGGAATTTATCACTCGATGTGTATGTAATTAACCTAATTACTAAACAGATGTGAATTATTAGATAACACCTTTTTTCTAACTGATTTCAACTGGAATGTATGACTGATGACAGAAATTTGATTCTCTACTCTTGAAATATATTTTACCCGTATAGCCTATATACACACGTATTTATTTAATCTTCAACCTTCCGTTTAGATCATTTTTTTTCTGAAGTTTCTCCTTAGTTAAAAGTGCTTTTTTTTGTCTTCCTAGAGATATTAGTTCATAAACTCAGAATTATGAGAAAAAGTATAGTCTATTATATATAGGTCAGTAATAATTCAATTATCCCCGGGAAAAAAACTAAATCTATTTTTTTTTTCTTAATGGATTTTGTTCTTTATGGCGCTTCATATAAGAATAACAAGAAAAGTCTATTCTTCATTCTATTATACAATGTGATGAAAGTTACCTACTTACTTACTTACTGGCACTATCGAACCCGTAGGTTCATGGCCGTGCGGACATAAACTCTCCATACATCCCTATCCTGAGCTAATGCTTTCCAATTATTCCCTGTATAATCTACTTCCCCCAAATCATAGTGAATATTATTCTCCCACCTCATTCTTGGTATACCAACTGGGCGTTTTCCCTCTGGCTTTCCTACAAGAAGCTTCCATGCAAGACTTTCATTCCCCCATACATATAACATGTCCTGCCCATCGCAGTCTACGAGACTTAACTGTTCTTATTATATCTGGTTTCCTATAAAGACCGTGTAGTTCATTGTTATGTAGTCTTCTCCATTCACCTGTTTACCTATCTTTGGTCGAAAAATTGTCCTAAGTACTTTATTCTCAAATACTTGTAATGTCCTTTCCTCCCTTGAAGTAAGAGTCCATGTTTCGCATCCATAAAATATAACTGGTAGAATAATAGTTTTATATATTTTCAGTTTAACGTTTTTTGAAAGGAGTTGGGAATCAAGAGTCTCTGCAATGCATAATAGCACGCATTTCCAGATTTGAGCCTGTGTTTAATTTCTTTGTGCATCTCATTCCTATTTGGTGATTATTTTTCCTAGGTATTTGAATTCAGGCACTTCCTCAAAATTTCCCTCATTTGTCATTAGTTGTCCGTTTCCATTATATAATGTATTTCTACGTGTGACCATATATTTAGTTTTATTGATATTTACTTCCAGTCCTAATTTCTTAGTATTACTCAATAGTGTGTGCGTGTTGATATGATGAAAGTTAAAAAATAAATTGTACCTGTTGGTAGGTGCCGTCGTCCTCAACTAAGTTAAAATGTTGTATATAAAATTGACTGGAGCGCTTTCGGAAGTTATCTTCTATCTTCTGCAGGTTACTCGTTGTTGCTGTGTACGGTGATGTAGCCTATACTCTAACTCTTTGTAGCAGCAACTGACTTCTTTCTGACGATCTCGTATAATGGGTTTGACTGGGGTGCGTTCTCATTAAGAAGTGAGGTGTTGTTTGTTTCCTTTATAATTTCGAGGTCTTCAAATATATTTATCCTAGACAATGTTTGTTTTGGATAAGTCTAAAAGGGAGAAAGTTCGCTGGGGGATAAAACCTATCTTGTTTATGCCAGTTTTGGACTTACCTGGTTTTTCCAGGGATGAGTGAATTATTGAATAGCATATATTGTACTTTTTAATTTTATTTATTCATTTATTACACATGGAACCTTTAGAAAACAAAATTTCTGGTTATAAGTCAAGATGGCTGCAACATGTTCATAGAATGGATGATCACAGGAAAACCAAAAAAATTGTTAAAATATCAACCTGCACGAAGAAGAAGACCAGGACGTCGATTCAAAAGACTTTTTGAGGATGTTTTTATTGAGGCCGAAACAGGTCAACAAATGACCTAAATTCGTGAATGGGCAATGGTGATAATGATTATTTATTTGCTAACATTGTTTTCCCGTTTTGTTTTACATGTGTCTACCTTTTACCTTCTTCACACAAGTGGCCTACAAATCGATAGAACACACATCCAGGCCTATGGTAAAGTGAAGTAAAGTCCATAGGAGGCCCTTGGAGTAATGAGGTTATGGCTCCCACTTTTTCTAAACAGTCGCCACTTAATGTCAATGGGGTTGTCAGCCTTGCGTGACGGCCGCTCTTTACTCCCAGAACAAGTGTCTGGTACTCATTTCCGTCAGAGGTTGAGTCGACCCCAGGGCCATAGTGCCGCCAGATGGTTTTAGTCAGTTTAAAAATCCTGACTTCACCGGGACTCGTACAATCGACCTTCAGACTTGTAGCGTAGCACCTTAACCAATACACTACGGGGTGCCCCCTCCCAGACCCATGGTAGAGTTTTGAAATCTTCAATACCGTCGGGAACCGAAACTCAGATTGCCGGAATGGAAGGTACGTACTCCACCGACTACCATAGGGATCGACTCATATTACAATAT
Organism: Diploptera punctata; assembly: GCA_030220185.1. Classification (NCBI taxonomy): domain Eukaryota; kingdom Metazoa; phylum Arthropoda; class Insecta; order Blattodea; family Blaberidae; genus Diploptera; species Diploptera punctata. Next base: position 1,544,001 of record JASPKZ010002326.1, read on the forward strand.
TAATAAAGGATAGATCTAAAGTTGCCAAAGTTTTACGAACAATGCTATTTTATCCTTATTATTCGTAGTATTTTGTATTGTTTGTATGTAAAGTCTCAAATTATAATAAATATAGGCACATCAAAGACCGAAGCTATTTTAATAAATAGAGGTGTAAGACAAGGGTGTAGTTTATCACCTACCCTTTTTAATCTATATATTAATGACATCATCCAAAATTGGAAAAGTATTGTTAATGTAGGTATAAGAATAGACCGTTTTAAAATATTAAACATTTTAATGTATGCTGACGATGTGGTTATTATTCAAGAAAATGAAAATAATTTGCAGTACTCTTTACATCAATTAAATCAGTTATGCCAAGAATATAATTTCAAAATATCAAAAGAAAAAACAAAAGTAATGGCATTTTGGGGAAACGATCATATAAGATAAAAAATCGTAATAGACAACAAACCTCTGGAACAAGTAACAAATTTTAATTATTTGGGTTGTAATTTTACTATAAACACAAAAACTGAAAGAGACATACATATGAAACTGTCGAAATTTCAAATGATATGCGGAACTATACATAAAATATTAAAGAATAAAACAAGAAGAGATACTAGATTGAAGTTTTATAAAACATTGGCAGTTCCTGCATTGCTTTATGGGAGCGAAACTTGGGGTAATGACCAAAAAATTGCAAAAGTAGAATACAAAGCGCAGAAATGAACTTCCTTAGAAGAATAAAAGGCTGCACAAGATTGGATCGGATAAGGAATGAAGATATAAGAACAAAGTTAAATATATACCCATTGGATGAGAAAATCAGAGAATATAGAGAGAAATGGTTTACACATGTGGAAAGAATGAATGTAACAAGATTATCAAGAGCAGCATTCGACTACAAGCCAAGAGGTTCAAGGAATGTAGGAAGGCCAGTGAAAAGATGGACAGAACAACTGTGAGGCGGAACAGGCAATTTGCCTAGCCCGTGAAGTGAAGAAGAAGAAGCTATTTTATTCGTAGTATTGGAATACTTCTCGTATGAGTAATTTACCTCAAGCCGATACTTACACTGATGACTTACTTACTTGCTGGCACTATCGAACCCATAGGTTAATTGCCACTCGGACATAAGCTCACCATAGATCCCTATCCTGAGCTAATGCTTTTCAATCATTCCCTGTATAATCTACTTCCCTCAAATCAAAGTTAATGTTATTCTCCCACCTCATTCTTGGTCTACCAACTGGGCGTTTTCCCTCTGGTTTTCCTACAAGAAGCTCCCATGCATGTCTTTCATTCTCCATTCGTGTCACATGTCCTGCCAATCGCAGTCTACGAGGCTTTACTGTTCTTATTATATCTGGCTTCCAATAAATATCTTGTAGTTCACTGTTAATTAGTCTTCTCCATTCACCTGTCTGTTCATCTCTCTTTGGTCCAAAAATGTTCCTAAGAACTTTATTCTCAAATACTCGTAATCTCCTTTCCTCCCTTAAAGTAAGAGTCCATGTTTCGCATCCATATATATATATATATATATATATATATATAACTGGTAGAATAATAGTTATATATATTTTCAGTTTAACGTTTTTTGAAAGGAGTTGGGAAGTCAAGAGTCTCTCCAATGCTTAATAACATGCATTTCCAGAATTGAGTCTATGTTTAATTTCCTTGTGCATCTCATTTCTGCTTGTGATTATTGTTCCTAGGTATTTGAATTCAGCCACTTCCTCAAAATTTCCCTCATTTGTCATTAGCTGTCCATTTCCATTATATAATGTATTTCTGTGTGTGACATTATATTTAGTTTTATTGACATTTACTTCCAGTCCTAATGTCTTAGTGTTACTCAATAATGTGTGCGTGTTGTCCTTAGTACCTCCTCGCTATCGGCCAATAGCACTACATCATCACATACACTGATGACTCAACACTAATGTAATGTGAGAATATTTATCTAATGACTAACTTGTTATGGGTCTACTGAAAATAACTAATTACTAGAAATATTTAACGTTCATCTGAATAATAGTCATTCACAATATACATAGGTTGTTTCATTAGTTTTGGCAACTATTTATTTTCTGGATACATAGCATAGGCCTACATACATGGTTGTAAGTTTTAGAGGTCTTCGGTGTAGACACCAGCATTGCATACAATGTATTCCCAGCGATGTGGTAGCCGTCGAATGCCGTCGTAACTGCCTAATCTCTGGATTGTGCATTAACTGCACTCAGACTGTCGTCCACTGTTCTGAATCTCTTCCTTGAGTTTAGAAATGAGGTCGAAGTCACAGGGACTTATGTCTGGCGAGTATGGAGGATGGTAGAGCACCTCCCAACCCCAGCGATTGAACAAATCAGACACTGCCCCTAGGCTCATGTGACTCATTTTCGTGTCCTCTAAAGGCTTGTACCCACCTTGTCACTGTTCGGTACTGCACCACAAGCCTCTCGCAATCCTTGATGACACTGTAGTGCGTTTCTGCCTCTAAAAATTCAATCTTCAACCAGATTCTCTGCTCCTGCTTTGAAAACTTGTACTACGTTATACTGCGACGCCTAGATCTGAACTGATAACTTTGGGCTCATTGTAACATGAGGAGGGGAGGGAGGAGAGGCAAATCCATATGCTCGGACGAGGGGGAGGCACTGGAATTACATATGCAATAAACAGAATTGTCAACCCTAGTTTTATTTGGATTCCACACTATTGTTGCCAAAACTAAAGAAACGACCCTTGTATATATAGTTCCGTCCGAGCATTTATTTTTCTTATGTAATATTAATCTTGCATTGTTCAATGTCAAATATTTAATTATAACATCAATAAAGCGCCACTGCTATAAAGTAAAAATATTCTCTTTAATTTGCTTACTTGTGATAGGAGCTACCAGGTGGCAGTGGAGACCGAGTTCCCACTACATCTAGTAGCAATGAGAATATATATAAGAAAAATGAATGTTTGTACCAGACTTGCTCGGTAGCGTAATCGGTAGCGAACTGGGATATAAATCCAGAGGTCCGGGTTCAAGTCCCGTCCGAACATTTATTTTTCTTATCATGTCATATATCTTATAATATATAAAAATTACGTGTCACATTGTTTGTCCGCGATGGAATCCTAAACTACTGAACCGATTTTAATAAAATTTTGCACACTGTGTGCTGTTTGATCCAACTTGAGACCTACGGTTGTTTATAACTAAATTTATAGTCGCATTATTTTTTATTGCAAATTATTTGTTTATTATTTAACTTATAATTATCCGTGAGTTCCATACGATTCTAACAGATGACGGTGTAAGGTAATTGGTTTATTATTTAACCAGGTGGCTGTGCTTTTTGTTGCAACCGCGAATTTCAATTGAATTACAAATATTGATTATTTCATAATTTAAGTGTGTTTTATTTTCAAAATATTGATAATAATATTAATTTCGTGTGTAAGTATTAGTTTTAAGTAATCTGGCTGAAAGACAGCAACTTAATTTAAATTTAACTGGACCGAGAAGGGACATTGAACAATATGGCGAATCAGTTCTAGAGACCATGAATGATAAGATATCTAGTGAATTTCCGCAAATTGGTATAGGCCTATGTGACATAAATCTTACATTTAAGAAGAATGTCAATTTAAAAACATATGAAGGTCCTAAGGAACGGAATAACAGAACTGTAAGTAAGTCTGTTAGTTATAATAATATGCATAATATTACAGAAACAATCTCCATGCCTCAATTAAATGAAAAACAAGATGACTATAATATATCACAAGATGATTTTACTATACAGAGACTTGTTGATGATGATGAGAATCCAAACTGCTAACAAGTTCGTAGAAAAAACGAAAGTATAATGAAATCAGCAAGCCTCCTCAAAATATTCCATCAATAAATGTATATAATCCTTATGATACACTTATGGATGATATTGAGAATGCAGACATCATAAATTCATCTCAATCAACAAAACCACTTCCACATAAACCACCACCCATATTTATACCGGGTGTAGTTAACGTACCAGAACTAAAAAATTGTGTAAAACAAAAACTTTCTGATTTAGATTTCTCACTTACTTTACTACAACATAATTTAACGTATACCTTAGCGTGGCCGGGACTTCTATATATAAAACAAAGTCGGATTAGTTATACTATTTATAACTCAAGAACGGCTGGACCGATTTTTATGATCTTTGATTTGTTGGATTTGTTTCCGCTCCGAATAGCAGATAACTATGAAAGCATCGGAAAAATTAACGTAAAAATATTTAAAGGCGATACGACGTTCGCCGGGCCAGCCAGTATATATATGTATCTCCATCCATAGTAATTCTGCCCGAGGCCAAGTCTTTCACTGCACTCGTAGCATTTTCATGCTATGCTTTGCAGCTTTACTAGGGAATTATAGGTGTGGTAGCTTCCCGTTGCTTTCCACACCGGTGAAGGATGATGATGATGATAATGATAAGGATGATGATGATGGCCGGATGATTTTCGGGGACCGTTGGGCCCTAAGCTTCCTGCCATTTGTCTTAGAGGTGAGTAAAAACCCCGAAAAAACCTCATCCAGGAGCCTGCCCCGACCGGGAATCGAACCACGGCCCGCTGCGTGACAAGGCAGCACGCTACCTCGAGACCACAGCGGTGGTGAAATATAGTAATGTAATAAAGTATATAAATGTTAACTATCTAACTCATTGACACTATCGAACTCATTGGCACTATCGAACCCATAGGTTCCTGGCCGTGCGGACATGAGCTCTCCAAAAATCCATATCCTGAGCAGATGTTTTTCAATCATTCCTTGTATAATCTACTTCCGTCAAAGCATGCTTAGTGTTATTCCCCCACCTCATTCTTGGTATGCCTACCTCTAGTTTTCAACAAGGAGCTCCCCATGCTCCTACGGGTTTGATAGTGCCAGTGAGTTTGTTAGTTATTTCTATGGAACTAAAGTTACGTTATCTAAACTAAATGAAACACCAAGGAATTGCAAAGCCAGTACAATTTAATAAACTTAATCGCACATATAAACTACTTTCTATTAAAATCTTATTCTCATGCATTTCTATCGTGTTTTTTTTATCTTGCTGTAAACATGCACACACGCACGTATTCACACACAGACACGCACACGCACACACACACACACACACACATACACACACACACACATACACACACACACACACACACACACACACACATATATATATATATATATATATATATATATATATATATATATATATATATATATATATATATATATATATAAGGATTTGTACAGTGTAGTTGTCAAGACACTTGTAAGCTACGATAATGATTAGAATTAATGTGCATAGTTCGGCCTTAATAACGCAAAAGATAGAAATTCTGAAGACAGAATCTGTCTTGAATGCAAGTTGAACTGACAGGCAGTGGAACCAGGCCAAATCAAATCAGCAGGGCTAGCCTTTACTCCGGCACAATTGATGTTGATTGCTTCTTCGGACCGACTCGGGAGTCTGCAGCTCCGGATTTCATTACTACCACTTACATCACTTCTTTTATAAAGAAAACACGGATTCGAGAGTGATGCCAAATAAAGTAATGTCGGATTAGCTACTTTGTGCAGAGCTTGCTCCTTCATGCACCGACTTACGAAACGGGCTCTCTGTAAAATAGAAGATATCTTGGTACTAAGTCCTCTAGAGAAAACAGAAGTTGACTACTATACTGTAAAAGCAGTGGCGGTTTGTGAATTAAAAAAATAAGTGAAGATTTGTTAGTGTTTTATTTAATTAATTTCTTTAATAACAGAAACGGGCTTTAGTAAAATAGAAAATATTTTGGTCCTAAAAATATTGTTCTGTCCCGCGCCGTAGCCGAGCGGTTAAGGTAGGAAGCCTTGGCGCAGAGCTACGGGACTTGCGCTGGTTCGAGTCTCCATGGGGGAAGAAATTTTCTCATGGTATTTCGGCCAGTATGGGACCGGTGCCCACCCAGCATCGTGAGGCAATTGGGTAGCTACAATAAGTAGCGGCTCCAGGTTGAGGAACCAGCTATAACGGCTGGGGGACTCGACATGCTAACCACATGTCACCCCAACACTGGCTGTTGATCATCTACCTCTGTGATTGACACATGTGGATGTGAAGGGTCCCGCGCCGTAGCCGAGCGGTTAAGGTAGGAAGCCTTGACGCAGAGCTACGGGACTTGCGCTGGTTCGAGTCTCCATGGGGGAAGAAATTTTCTCGTGGTATTTCGGCCAGTATGGGACCGGTGCCCACCCAGCATCGTGAGGCAATTGGTTAGCTACAATAAGTAGCGGCTCCAGGTTGAGGAACCAGCTATAACGGCTGGGGGACTCGACATGCTAACCACATGTCACCCCTACACTGGCTGTTGATCATCTACCTCTGTGATTGACACATGTGGATGTGAAGGGTCCCGCGCCGTAGCCGAGCGGTTAAGGTAGGAAACCTTGACGCAGAGCTACGGGACTTGCGCTGGTTCGAGTCTCCATGGGGGAAGAAATTTTCTCGTGGTATTTCGGCCAGTATGGGACCGGTGCCCACCCAGCATCGTGAGGCAATTGAGTAGCTACAATAAGTAGCGGCTCCAGGTTGAGGAACCAGCTATAACGGCTGGGGGACTCGACATGCTAACCACATGTCACCCCTACACTGGCTGTTGATCATCTACCTCTGTGATTGACACATGTGGATGTGAAGGGTCCCGCGCCGTAGCCGAGCGGTTAAGGTAGGAAGCCTTGACGCAGAGCTACGGGACTTGCGCTGGTTCGAGTCTCCATGGGGGAAGAAATTTTCTCGTGGTATTTCGGCCAGTATGGGACCGGTGCCCACCCAGCATCGTGAGGCATTTGGGTAGCTACAATAAGTAGCGGCTCCAGGTTGAGGAACCAGCTATAACGGCTGGGGGACTCGACATGCTAACCACATGTCACCCCTACACTGGCTGTTGATCATCTACCTCTGTGATTGACACATGTGGATGTGAAGGGTCCCGCGCCGTAGCCGAGCGGTTAAGGTAGGAAGCCTTGACGCAGAGCTACGGGACTTGCGCTGGTTCGAGTCTCCATGGGGGAAGAAATTTTCTCGTGGTATTTCGGCCAGTATGGGACCGGTGTCCACCCAGCATCGTGAGGCAATTGGGTAGCTACAATAAGTAGCGGCTCCAGGTTGAGGAACCAGCTATAACGGCTGGGGGACTCGACATGCTAACCACATGTCACCCCTACACTGGCTGTTGATCATCTACCTCTGTGATTGACACATGTGGATGTGAAGGGTCCCGCGCCGTAGCCGAGCGGTTAAGGTAGGAAGCCTTGACGCAGAGCTACGGGACTTGCGCTGGTTCGAGTCTCCATGGGGGAAGAAATTTTCTCATGGTATTTCGGCCAGTATGGGGCCGGTGCCCACCCAGCATCGTGAGGCAATTGGGTAGCTACAATAAGTAGCGGCTCCAGGTTGAGGAACCAGCTATAACGGCTGGGGGACTCGACATGCTAACCACATGTCACCCCTACACTGGCTGTTGATCATCTACCTCTGTGATTGACACATGTGGATGTGAAGGGTCCCGCGCCGTAGCCGAGCGGTTAAGGTAGGAAGCCTTGACGCAGAGCTACGAGACTTGCGCTGGTTCGAGTCTCCATGGGGGAATAAATTTTCTCATGGTATTTCGGCCAGTATGGGACCGGTGCCCACCCAGCATCGTGAGGCAATTGGGTAGCTACAATAAGTAGCGGCTCCAGGTTGAGGAACCAGCTATAACGGCTGGGGGACTCGACATGCTAACCACATGTCACCCCTACACTGGCTGTTGATCATCTACCTCTGTGATTGACACATGTGGATGTGAAGGGCCAGCAGCTGGCTGGTAAAAGGGCAACCGCTGAAAAGTGGAAAGACCCTCAATCGGAAATCGGATGTGAAGGGCCAGCAGCCGGCTGGTAAAAGGGCAACCGCTGAAAAGTGGAAAGACCCTCAATCGGAAAAAAAAAATTGTTCTACTATTCTGTAAAATCAGTGGCGGATTGTGGATTTAAAATGTAAGCGAAAATTCGTTAATGTTTCAGTTCGTTACTATTCTTTAACAACACAGACGGGCTCTCAAGAGTTGTTGGTCTAAAAAAAGAAGAAGTAAATTACTGTAAAACACTCTTTTAGTGAATTTAACATGTAAGTGAAGATTCGTTAATATTTTATTCGACTATCTTCCCAAATAGTAGGGGGTGATGTGAAAGTTTATATTTTATACAATTTTAGACATATGTGCACACTGTACTTACTGTATAGTAAATAATGTTGTGATGATATTTTGTTCCTATAAGCCTACTAGTTTCTGAAAGAAAAAACATTTTTCATTTAAAAATAGTTTAATTCTGAATAAAATATTTTGCACACCTACTAAGGAAAAGTGATCATTTTTTAACACAACTGCCAAATTTAAATGCAAAGCACAGAAATCGAAACCAGAATACAATAATGGCAACCCACTGTGCGTATCACTCCCTGCTTGACTTAGAGCGGAGTGTAGTGAGACGACTACAGCATGGACTGCAGTATTGAGGATTATCCAATCCTTCAAGTGGTCGATTTGTATTATTTCCTGCAGTTTAATTGAGAGATTTGGCTCTGGATATTAGTGACTTGCAGTAAAAAACATTTTTTACACAGCTTTAGTACATCACAACGCTTCTCTGGGAGAATTTCAAAGTAGGTTTCGGCATGCGATGGTTGACAGTTCCCTTGTTAGAAACACATCGTGCATTAGAATTCCTCTGCTCTGTATATAGCCTATATATTTTTTTTGTTCAATGCCACCTGTTTGTCATTCGACATTTCAGGTATTCTCTCCTGGCATTGGCGTATTGTAACCCGATTCCGATTGAGGGTCTTTCCACTTTTCAGCGGTTGCCCTTTTACCAGCCGGCTGCTGCCCTTCACATCCACATGTGTCAATCACAGAGGTAGATGATCTACAGCCAGTGTAGGGGTGACATGTGGTTAGCATGTCGAGTTCCCAGCCGTTATAGCTGGTTTCTCAACCTGGAGCCGCTACTTATTGTAGCTACCCAATTGCCTCACGATGCTGGGTGGGCACCGGTCCCATACTGGCCGAAATACCATGAGAAAATTTCTTCCCCCATGGAGACTCGAACCAGCGCAAGTCCCGTAGCTCTGCGCCAAGGCTTCCTACCTTAACCGCTCGGCTACGGCGCGGGACGTATTGTAACCCACATCTGATATTGGGGCGCCTGGAAGGTGGAGTTACGCTGCCCCAATGATATGATGGGCGATGGCGATGGGTAATGATGCGCCAGTAGGGACCTTAAACCTAAACTTAATCTAATGAGGTGAATATGATATTGAGAATAATGATGGCCAGATAATGTTCGGGGACCGTTTGGGTCTTAAAGTATCCTGACATTTGTCTTACAGGTGAGGCAAAACTCCGAAAAACCTCACCCAGGAAATTTGTCCCCAAGCGGGGATTGAACCCGGGTCCGCTGCGTGACAAGGCAGCACGCTACCTCGAGACCACAGTGGTGGACTTTTGCACTGAATATAAATTGAGGAAAATATACCCAGTGCTAATTTAAAATGGTTGGTTGGTATCTAATTTTAATTATAAAACTTTTTTGTACCTATTTTTACAGTGTCGTCCTCAACTACAATAATCTATGTCACAATCTCCATTATATCATTAAATTTCTAAGCTTTTCGACGTCTTGGCTTCATCGTCAGGACTTTTCTTGACACTGAATTTAATAATACATTCATTTATAAATATGGTTGGTATCTAATGCCGAGCACTTGACAATGGAATCATTCGCTCTCTTTCACTCCAATATTTAGCAAGAAGACTGGTATTTTCTACAAAAGCTGGACAACGGAGGAGATGGTTTTCTTCCATATCTCCATTTAAATTGCAAAAATAATAATTTTGTTAATTTGCTATACCAAATCAGGGGGTGTTTGTTTAGACAGTCGCGTCCTGTTAGTAGTCTGAATGTTGTCACTTCGAATTTTCTCTGTAATGTAGTCTTCTTCTTCTTCTTCTTCACGGTTTAGGCTTATTTACTAGCCTGTTCCGGCTCCAAATTGCTGCTCTTTTCATCTTTTTTTTTGGTCTTCCCAAAATTCTTCTTCCTCGTGGTGACTACCTGTATACTGCTTTTGGTATTTTATTCTCAGTCATCCTTGCCAAGTGTTCTTTCCAGTTTGTTCTGTATTTTCTATTGTTGTGTTTAATTCCTCTACTTTTAGTTGTCTTATTTGTGTGTTATGTTTTTTGTCTGTTCTTTGATATCCTGCTATTGGTCTGAGTAATCTCATTTCAGCAGCTTGTATTCTGGCCGATTGTTGTGTTGTCACTGTCCATGTTTCGGACCATAAGTAATAATAGGCACTGCCATTGTCTTGTACAATTTCATTATAGAATATTTCCTGGCTTTATTTTTCAAAGTTCTTTTTAGTGTTCCTGTTATATAATTAAACTTATTTATTTTGGAAGAAATCCATCTCCTCCGTTGTCCAGCGTTTGTAGAAGAGACCAGTCTTCTTGCTAAATATTGGAGTGAAAGAGAGCGAATGATTTCATTGTTGTAATGCAGTAATATTGTAAATTTCTAAATTTTAATTCATTTCCAGATATTTTTATGGTGCATTCTTTTCTAAGTTTATTGATATATTTATTTAATACGATTCTTTTGATAGAGTGGAAGAACCCTGAAGTACCCGGGTGCGGCAGAAACAATGGCCCATTTTAAACATGTTATTTTGGCATGAAGAAATACAACTACGCATTATTAGTGTACATTGTCCGAAAGACGACATCCTGCCATTAATGCCACTGTTTGTAAATTATGTCCTTTAGGTGACCACCATTGTTGGCAATGCAATCTTCTGCACGAACACGCACATTCTCCATAACCTTACGAAAAGTGTCACCTGTTTTGGCCTCGATTTCGGCGTGAATGTTGTTTTTCGACTCTTCAAGAGTTGTTGGCTTGTTAGATTTTAAGAATCCCCACAGAAAAAAATCACAAGCCGATAAATCGGGCGAACGGGGTGGCAAGTTGACACTGCCAAAGCGGAAAACAAGATGCCTTGGTGTCCAGCCTACCAGGTGGCTTATTGTTTGTTGGAGATTCTGTTGCTCTGAACTGCTGGAACCATCTCGTAATCGACTTCCGAGACGGAACTTGATCATTCCGACCAATATTAAAATGTTGCCGGAACAAACGCTGTGTCTGTACGACATTGTCACCACATTTGAAAAAGTTTCTATTGCAAATGCACGGTGTTCGTTTGATCAACGCTCCATACTGACTGACAATGCTTTGAACTGCACTACGCATTGGTACCAATATCAACTCTCTAGGAATCCATGTCCAATAATGGCGGGCAATTTAAAATGAGTCATTGTTTCTGCCGCACTCTGTAGTAGTAGGATTGGAGACAATTTTGCTAGCATTTTTGGCTAGAAAATCAGATGCTTCATTGCCTGTCACTTCACAAGGGGCTTGAATCCTTTGAAGTACAACTTTTTATATGTTTTTTTTATTATTTTATAATCATCATCATCTGCATTCATGGATTAGGTCTGTTGACCCGTTCCGACTTCAGCCCATCTATTTATAGGTCTGCCCACATCTCCGGTGCCTTTAGGTTTGTATTTTGTTATTTGTTTTGGATATCTATCTTCATTCATTCTGTCTATGTGTAGCTTCCATTTTTGTCTATATGTATCTATTTTATCAGTTATTGCAAATATTTCAAGTTCCTGTCTTATTTGTGTGTTCTTGATTCTGTCTTCCTTAGAGCACCTTTTAACAGATCTCAAAAATTTCATTTCTGCCGCCGTTATCCTACTTAGATCTTGTTTTTATGTATCCAGGCTTCTGAACCATAGAGCAGTACCGATACTGCCAACGTTTTATAAAATTTCAATTGGGTCTCTCTTGTTGTTTTGTTATTTAGTGATCGTTTTATCGTACCACATATTCCCTGAAATTTTGCTATTTTATTAGTTATATCATTATCATAATTACTATTTTATTAGTTATATCATTATCATAATTAAATGAAATGTTACATCCTAGATAATTGAGATGGTTCACCTGTTCTATGATTTTGTTTCCTATTACTATTTTGGATCTGATTTGATTTTTCCCTTGGAATGCCTTTACCTTAGTTTTTTATATGGATATTTTGAGATTATATTGTTCACATATATTATGTAGTTTAAAAATATTCCTTTGAATATTATTTTATGACTTTCTATAATGTTGATGTTTTGGGTCTTGTATCCCGTGTTATAGCTAGGATTGATAATTTAAAATTCAAAATATTCATGATATCTTCATTCATTTAAGTTTTTATTTTAAAAAAGTTTTTTTTTTCATTTAATGACTATTCCCATGCACTAGGTTGTTATATATAGTATTCAGGACATGCAATAAACATTTCAATCTTTTATATTTAAATTGTAGATCCAATTTTGTTTTGAATGTGTAGAAACGCAGTGAAATTAAAAAGTGGGAAAATCGCTTTACACGTGCTCATGCAGTTAAAATAGATATGCTGAGGCTAAAAGTAAAGCGAGCAGCCTTTTAAATGTGGTATAATGAGAGAGACTTACAGCGTTGAAATTTCATAAAATTATATTTCATTCAAAGTAGATGTTATTTTTTAATATAAAGAAAAAAAAATGATAACTTTGTTCAAAAATATATAAACAATGTCACCCATCTTCTTCCTTAACACAGATTATTAGCTAGGGGTGGTCTTGAACGGGTCGAAAAAATTTGCTCAGATAACTTTTATTTCAGAATTGAGATTGTTTTTACAGAGGAAAAAGATTTTAGTCAGAAAATTATAAAATTTAACAGAGTAACAGGAATTATAAATAATATTCTCGAACCAAACACAGTACAGCAACACACTCGGACTAGAATTTATAAAACACTGGCCAGACCTATATTATGGTACGGCAGTGAGGCCTGGATAATTCTTACTGCAGATGAACAAAGACTAACTGCGGCATAAATGAAATTTATGAGACGTACTGCAGATTACTCAAGAACAGACCATAAAATGAATTCTGAGATTCTCAAAGAATTACAAACAGAATCAATCATGGAATATGTGCAAAACTACAGAAACAACTGGAAATCTCAAGTAAAAAGAATGAGCAGAACAAGAATACCACGTCAAATCTTAAATTACCAGCCACCAGGCAATATATCACATGAAAGGAAGAAAAAGAAGAAGAAAGAAGAAGAAAATGTTACGTGTAGTAAAGCTGCCATATAGAACTCACGGCTTTAATTCCTCTCTTAAATAATCCAACCTTAGGATTTAATAGACTCTGAAAATACTCACAACCTCGTGTCGGATTTGAATCACTAACTTTAGAACCGTACCCGAGCACATAACCACTTGCTAAAGGGATAAATTATAGATGAGATTGATGCATTATGTTGATTTATAACGCTATAGTATAAAAAATATATATCCATTCTCTATGCATACTCTCGAGACTCCGCGTCCATTTATATTAACATGCAATAAATTGATTTCAGTTGATTAATAATAAACTAGCTGATTATCCGATGTTGCCCGGATATTTATTTATTCAAATCGACTTGACACCAATAAGCTTTGTGACCCGCAAAAACATGGATTCCGTTGCTGTGGCGTAGTCGGTAGAGTCCCTACCTTCCACTCCGGCGACCCGGGTTCGATTCCCGATGGGGTAAGGGATTTTTAAAAAATCTCAACCTTGGTGGGTGCGTGTAGCGACCACGTTGTACCCATTGGGTTCAATTCTTCTAAAAAATGGGTTTGATACTAATCTCGGATTTTTTACTGGTTTTGATCAGTCATCGATCTTAATGCTGGGTTGGAATTTCTTAATGAGGACTCATGTTATTATCATTTTCTTTTTATTCTTTATTTGTAGGATTTTCATCCCGTTTATTTCCCAAATGACTTCTCGGTGGAAGACGTATTGGATGTACAGCCACTGTCAATAATTGGTTAATGATTTAAGTATGTTAAAATTTTACTTAAAATATTTCTTTTTTTTTATTTTGAAGTTTTACTATAATGTTTTAATTACTATAATATTAAAAGTAATAATGATTAAATTTCCATCTCTTGGCTGGTCTTCATCTTGCTCTTCTTCCGTCCATTGGTCTATCTTCTTTAACTCTTTTTTGCAGGTATTTTGTCTTCCATTCTTTCTATATGATCTTTTCAATGTTTTCGTCTGTCTATAATGAATTTGCTTATGTCTTGAATTTGACATTTATCTCTACTTTCTGTATTGTGTATGCTATCAAATAATGGATTATCACCTCGTCGTGGCGGAGGGGCCCAGTATCCAATGATCCAGACGATAGAGCCAGGAAGCGTAAGCTGCTGACCTATAAGAGCAGAGGAGAAGCGAAGAATAATCCACAACGGACGGATGACGTTCGTTAGTCCTGCAAAACAACCCATCTCTGAGAGACAACTCCAAAATAGAACGGGACAGGCTGTGCTCGGGAGCTGGGTGAAGGCAATCGGCCTAGGGAGGAAACCCCGAATAATAAAACCGCCATGAAAACCGGCTAACAACCCACTTCAAGGTGTATCTTACACATTGCTCGCAGTCCTAAGGAAGAAGCCTCGGATCAAAGACGAAACATTTTATCATAATTTTATAATATTGTTATAAAAATTAAATAAGTAAACTTCAGCTACAGACATCACTACACACGATAATTACATACAATCTACTGGAACAACCAAGAGAATCTATACGCGATATAACTTTAGCTGTCAATGCGTCTATAAGTAAACATTAAATAAGAGAATTTATTTGATGTTAAAAATATACTTTCTTCCTTTTTATTACATTTGTCTTCACTCAAACAAAACTTTTTTACAATTAATCATTTCATATTTAACTATGTCAGGCTCGTTAATCTAGGAATTAATTCCTTTTTCCCAAATATAGGGGGATTAAATCCGGTCGCGGTCGATAGATTTTTATAATAGAAAAATCCAAGGGACAACTCCTGCGGATAAAATGCTACTAAATTAATATATGTATTCGAAATGAAGATATTTTATGGTCTAATTATATCGACCAGGGGAATAAATTAAAAATTGAGACAACTATTTAGAGAACCTCAGATCTAAAATGTTATTAAAATGAACATATGGTCAAAAATGTATGTGTGTGATCCAGAGTTACATGTCCTCTCCCTTACAGGTGGTGTCCTTGCAACACCCAGGTGATGTGGGGTATGTGAAATAACGTGTAAGAGAAATTATATCCTTTATATTTAGTTTAATTATCAGATTGATATTGATTTATTCTATATTGTTTTGTATTTTATTGTCCTTCAAGTGAATAAAGTTTTGTGTGTGAGAGTGCACTGTCTATAGTGAAACTTGTTTCTATATTTGTATTTTCTGTTTACCTTCCCTCCTTTATTGAACGTTTATTACGTATCTTTCTTATATGCATTATTGTGATACTCTTTTTACTGACCTAAATACTGTTCTTACCCAAAGACTTCAACGTGTTCATAATTCTTGCATACGTTTTATTTGTGGTATACGTAGATTTTATCACGTTACACCATCCCTGGAACAATTGTCATGACTTCGTCTACAAGATCATAGAACCATCCATTCCTTATGCCTTCTCTATAACATATTACACACATCATTACCTTATTATTTATCACACCGCTTCACTAGACTCTCTGATACACATAACTTAGATACCCGATCCCTTGAGCACAGTGTCCTTTATATCCCTCCTCATCATACTACCTATTACAGTTTCTCTTGCTAGAACATGGAATTCACTTCCACCCTATGTCAGAGACTGCCAAACTTTACCATCTTTCAGAAACAAATTGAAAATAAAATTACTAACAGAAACAACTCACTAATATTACTTTTTAATAATTAATAATGTGTTTTTTTCATTATTTAATAAAAATAGACTTAAGATTTGTTAATATATCTACCTAATGCCTTGTATAAAAAGCATAGATTAATTCATTGTAGTTTATTAATTTCTTTGTATTTTTTTTTTTCTTTTTATGTATAGTAGATTCGAGCTGTTTTTCCTTTTGTATTCATTGTATCATTAATTTAATTTTAATTGTATTTAATTTCATTGTATTATTATTAGACATTATTTTCATTATTATTCAATTTGACAGATAATTAATTGTTTAAAATGACTATTATTGTAATTTTTTTGTATTCATATGTAACATTTGTTTGTCCTGGTGAGTGGAAGAGAAGGCCACATGACCTTAATTCCACCAGGCTAAATAAATCTATTCTATTCTATTCTAAAATCTGAAAATTAACTGTACCCCGAGGAGGAGCACTTGCTCAATAGGATATGTCAACACAGCATTTAAAAATGTGTTCTGAACAAAATTTATACCTATTTATTCTTTTTAACTCATATATACATTAGTTTATTATTCGTTGTTACAAATAAGTTATTATTCGTAATGGAAGACAGCTTCTAATATTTTTAATTTTACAAATTTAATTTGCTAATGGATAAAGAGTCTCAGTCCTGTTTTGCTAAATTCAGGTTCTCTGTTTACATGTTCTCCTCCTCTATTATATTACTTTTTTAAGAAAAGAGTTTCGGAGGCGGTTTCACACTTGTGAATGTATGAGAAATCCGTGAGCTGTATTTTAGGAAAAATATATGTTTAGGAATGCACAACAGGCTAACACAAAAATACCAGTTTTATGAAAAAATTTTTTTTAAAAAAGTGAATTTTCTGTATGATTCGATTCAATTACAGTGCAACTCGAGTGCTTTGTACCTAATGTAGGAGCAGGCGTAAATTAATGTGTGTACGTTTATATAGGCCTATTGTGAAGAGTATTTTATTTTATGGTGCGGTAACATGGACGTTGAAACAAAAATACAGAAATAAATTATTAGTTACAGAAATAGACTTTTTCAGAAGATCGGCAAGCATATCAAAATTAGACAAACTAAAAATTAATACAATAAGATAAATTACGAATGTACAAAAAATATTGTACAAGAGATTGAAGACATCCAACTAAGATGGTATGGGCATAGAATGAGACGAAGGGACACAGAAACAAACATAGAAGTATTGGAATGTATACCTACTAGAAAAGGGAAACGTGGTAGATCAAAGCCAACGTGGATAAAGGGAATTCAAGACAAAAAGAAGATAAATATGACACAAGCAGACACGCAAGACCGGTAAGTATGGATGAAAAAATTGTATATTTTGGTTGAAGATACTTGTGTATATAACAGAAACAAACCTGAAATAATATATATATATATATCCATCCATCCATAGTAATCTGCCCGAAGGCAGGTCCTTCACTGCAATCATAACATTTTCATGCTATGCTTACAACTTTACTAGGGAATTGTAGGTGTGGTAGCTTCCCGTTGCTTTCCACACCGGTGGATGATGATGATGATGATAATGATAAGGATGATGACAATGATAAGGATGATGATGATGGCCAATGATTTCGTGGACCGTTTGGGCCTTAAAGTTTTCCTGACATTTGTCTTACAGGTGAGGAAAACCCCCGATAAAAACCTCACCCAGAAAAAACTGCCCCGACCGGGGATCGAATCCGGGCCCGCTGCGTGACAAGGTAGCATACTACCTCGAGACCACAGCGGTGGACATATATATTATTCCTAGTTGGTTAAAGCATTAAACGTACAGAGGTTAGAGATTCGGGTTCAAATCCCGACTCAAGCATTCATTTTTCTTTTCATATCATATATATATATATATATATATATATATATATATAGGCTAAACAGAATATGTGCCTCGTGGAGACATGGGTGCTCCCTTAGCGGAAGTTTTTAAATCTAGATTATTTAATTACTCTTGTTTCCCTACAGATATTATTGAGTGACATGTGGTCAGAAATTCGACTCAATGAGAAACATAGCCTAGTCGGCAACTAAGGTAATAGTTGGATGGAAACCTCGGTTAAATTTTGCTCCGAGACACTAATTTAGGCTTGATGTTTTTTTAAGACCCCGGAAATCTTAAGACTCGGTATCTACAGCTTAAAGTCACTCCAGAGGACGTGTCCCTGAAAATGATCCTTCCTAAAATCCATCGACCCCGATAGGGTTTTATTTGCGATCTTCGGACTAGAGGCAAGGAATAGACCACCACCATGGACGATTCGTAAATTAATACCTGACCTAGTATAAAATAATGTATAAATGATTAATGAGACTCCTGTTGTTCCATTTCTTGCACAGTTATTTTCTTGGAAAATTATGTATGAATGTAGCCATTGAGATTCCTCTAATCAAAATATAATTATTTCAAAATAAATTATAGTCATTACCTATCTGACATAATATACACAAAAAATGATCATATACAGTAAAACCGGTCTATGAAGGAACATGACGGTTCCTTAAATATATTTCCGTCTCGGCAGTTTTCCTTCTTATAAAGGGTTCCCAAATTACAAACTTGAATTTCACGCAATGTAAGGATTTTACATGCACGCTTTAAATACATAACGCATTGAACTGAAATACAGACAAAATAGTGTATGTAACACAGCACAGTTTGCACAGCAATACAGAACAACTCTATTACACAAAAACGAGAAGGAACTCAACTACAGGAGGACTGAAGAGTTTGCCACTCCCTCGCAGGTTACATAAGCAGGCAAGAAAAATCGAGGGATTCCCCGCTATCACACATAAGCAAGGATATCCCCGCAATACAGTGGCAACACAGGAAGTTAAAACGATATAATGCAGTAAGCGTCATATGCAGATTTTTCACGTGTGGTCATTAATACTGTAATTAGAACGTGCTTAAGAATAATTTTCCTTCTTACTGAGGTAAAGATTAACTATTGGTACTTTAAAAATCATTCCGTGTCCGAGGTATGGAGGTTTCCGGCTTATACAGGACGATTATACATATAAAATCGTACCATTCTGGATATTTCTTTCCGTCTCTACAGGTTTCCTTCTTATAAAGGTTCCGGCTAAGACAGGTTTCACTGTATATGCCCATTAACGTTCTACAATCAGTATTTTTGAATTCTAAATTCGCTATATAACAATACATTAAGTGAAATATGGTAGAGTGCGTCCGAATGTGTCTAAATGCCACAAAAAGTGAGGTGCATGTTGGCAAAAAGTATTCACATGCTTTTGAAACTCACAATGGATTAAAGTAAAGGAATGTACTGTTTCATCTACTGTTCAGTTTTGTTCCAGAACATGCCATCAAACATTTAGAGAATAAAGAATGCCTACAACTCAATGATTTTAATAAGCTGTTAGTTTATGCTGATGGTGTGGTATTGTTACGCGATAGCGAGGAGATACTAAGGGCCAACCCGCACACACAACTGAATAACATTAAGGAATTGTAGCTGGAAAGAAACATCAATAATACTAAAATATTAGATAATAAATTGAGTTGGTGTTTCTCAACTTGATATGAATGAATCCCCTTTGTTAAATTAAAAAATTTAAATAAATATTGTTGTATTGTTGCTTAGATCAGTTGGAACACAATTCATAATTGTAGGTGGAAAGAAACATCAATAATACTAAAATATTAGATAATAAATTGAGTTGGTGTTTCTCAACTTGATTTGAATGAATCCCCTTTGTTAAATTAAAAAAATTAAATAAATGTTGTTGTATTGTTGCTTAGATCAGTTGGAACACAATTCATAATTGTAGGTGGAAAGAAACATCAATAATACTAAAATATTAGATAATAAATTGAGTTGGTGTTTCTCAACTTGATTTGAATGAATCCCCTTTGTTAAATTAAAAACATTAAATAAATATTGTTGTATTGTTGCTTAGATCAGTTGGAACACAATTCATAATTGTAGGTGGAAAGAAACATCAATAATACTAAAATATTAGATAATCAATTGAGTTGGTGTTTCTCAACTTGATTTGAATGAATTCCCTTTGTTAAATTAAAAAAAATTAAATAAATATTGTTGTATTGTTGCTTAGATCAGTTGGAACACAATTCATAATTCCTTAACATGTCTAAAGAAGGTACAGTGTACCGAAACAGCTATCACTGAATTATATAATAAATATGAAAATCAAATAAAACTACGTTTTATTTTTATTTAATTAAAATATTAGGCCTATTGTCACATATTTAAATGCATTATATAATGGAAATGGAAATAATAATAATAATAATAATAATAATAATAATAATAATAATAATAATAATAATAATAATAATAATAATAATAATAATAATGATGTTTTATTTATTCTGGCAGAGTTAAGGCCATAAGGTCTTCTCTTCCATTCAACCAGCACAAATACAAATAAATATTTGACAAATATAGATATACACTATACTAATATATTATAAACAGTTATTAATGACTGAAATTGGGGAAATTTTGAAGAAGTGGCTGAATTGAAATACCTAGGAACAGTATTTACAAATAAGAATAAGTTGCATAAAGATATTCATCCGTAGTAATTCAGCCCGAGGACAGGTATTTCACTGCAATCATAGCATTTTCATGCTATGCTTTGCAGCTTTGCTAGGGAATTGTAGGTGTGGTGGTAGCTTCCCGTTGCTTTCCACACCGGTGAAGGATGATCATGATGATGACGATAATGATAAGGATGGTGATGGTGGCACATGATGATAAGTATACCGAGGGAGACCGTGTGGGGCCTTAAAGTTTTCCTGACATTTGTCTTAGAGATGAGGAAATACCCCGATAAAAACCTCCTCCCAGAAGGAATAAATGTCCCGAACGGGGATCGCACCCCGGCCGGCTGCGTGACCAGGCAGCACACTACCTAGAGAGCAAGCGGTGGATGGATTCATAAAGATCTTAATACAAAGGATATAAGGCCGGTAAATTCGAGCTATTCCTTTATTCCATACGGGGGCTTCTTAGTGACCCAATTTTATATTAAAAAAACATTAAACTGAAAATATAGAAAACTGCTATTCTTCCAGCTGTATTATATCGACACGAAACATGGACTCTTACTTCAAGGTAGGAGAAAATACTACGAGTATTTGAGAATAAAGTTCTTAGGAAATTGTTAGGACCAAAGACAGATGAACAGACCGCGAATGGAGGAGACTATATAACACTGAGCAACATGAAAACTTTGTTGGAAACCATATATTATAAGAACAGTTAAGTCTCGTAGATACCGATGGGCGGGACATAGGGCACGAATGGGGAATGAAAGAGGGGCACAGAAGTTTCTTGTAGGAAAACCAGAAGTAAACACCCAGTTAGTAGACCAAGAATGAAGTGGGAGAATAACATTAACCATGATTTGGAAAAAATTAGCTCAGGATATAGAATAGAATATATTTATTTTTAATATAGAATAGATTTATTTAGCCTGGTAGAGTTAGGCCATGTGGCCTTCTCTTCTGCTCACCAGGACAAACATATGTTACATATAAATACAACAAATTACAATAATGGTACATACTAAACAACCCTCAGGGTCCCCATCTAGGGGATATGTGGATGGCAACCACAAGGTGCCCAAACTGAGCAAAAACATTGCTTCCAATTGTGTTTTGCTCCTTACTTTTATCATTAACCAATATTATAATATTATAAGAACAGTTAAGTCTCGTATATACCTATGGGCAGGGCATAGGGCACGTATGGGGAATGAAAGTGGAGCATGGAAGTTTCTTGTAGGAAAACCAGAAGTAAACACCTAGTTGGAAGACCAAGAATGAGGTGGGAAAATAACATTAACCATGGTTTGAGGGAAGTAGATTAAATACATTGGAAAAAATTAGCTCGGGGTATAGAATAGAATATATTTATTTTTGATATAGAATAGATTTATTTAGCCAGGTGGAGTTAGGCCATATGGCCTTCTCTTCTGCTCACCAGGACAAACATATGTTACATATAAATACAACAAATTACAATAATGGTACATACTAAATAACCCTCAGGGGTCCCCATCTAGGGGATATGTGGATGGCAACCACAAGGTGCCCAAGCTTCCACTTGTGTTTTGCTCCTTACTTTTATCTTTAACCAATCTGGTATTTCTTCCTTTCTTCCACTTACTAATACCAGACTCTTATAACTTTACTATCTAACCTCCCTTGGTTAACCCTTGTTTTTTCGATTCCGACGCTATTAGGGCATCCGAGGGCTAGCGAGTCTTTCCTTTCTTCCAATTCTTCTTTCCTTTATTTTCTTTTCTTATCCAGAAAAACCTGACCAGAGGCTATAATATGGCAGCCCCATCACTGGTCTTGCCTCCTTTGGCCAGCAACCAATCCAAAGGACTATTATTATGCTTTCAAGTCTTATACGAGAATTTCCCGGAAGGATCAAACTTATGACGACGCGTTCAAATCGGATCCCCAAAGCTGTTTATAATTAGGCCTATATACCAAGCGGACGAAGATCTCTGGGTCATCCTATGAAACGCTGGAGGGAACATTTTCTATAGGATCGTAACAGGCCTTGGCCTAATACTTGGAAGAAAGGAAGAAGAAGAAGAAGACTAAACAATTGATTATCTGTCAAATTGAATAATAATGAAAATAATGTGTAATAATACAATTAAAATTAAACTAATGATAGAATATATACAGAAAGGAATAACAGCTCGAATCTACTATACATAAAAAATGAAAGAAAATACAAAGAAAATAATAGACTATAATGAATTAATCTATCGCTTATTATACAATGCATTAGGTAAATATATTGACAAATCTTAAAACTAATTTTATTAAATAATGAAAAAATAAATTATTAATTTTTACACGCTTCATTTTAGCTTGACCTGTATCTATCTATCTATCTATCTATCTATCTATCTATCTATCTATCTATCTATCTATCTATCTATCTATCTATCTATCTATCTATCTATCTATCTATCTATCTATCTATCTATACTATCTGTCTATCTGTCTATCTGTTCTGTCTGTCTGTCTGTCTGTCTGTCTGTCTGTCTGTCTGTCTGTCTGTCTGTCTGTCTGTCTGTCTGTCTGTCTGTCTGTCTGTCTGTCTGTCTGTCTGTCTGTCTGTCTGTCTGTCTGTCTGTCTGTCTGTCTGTCTGTCTGTCTGTCTGTCTGTCTGTCTGTCTGTCTGTCTGTCTGTCTGTCTGTCTGTCTGTCTGTCTGTCTGTCTGTCTGTCTGTCTGTCTGTCTGTCTATCTATCTATGTAACTGAATATTGCAACGTGTTTTTCACCCACTTAAAATCATTGGATCGACTTGAAACTTTGTATACTTGTAGAGGACCCGTGACAATACAATAATTTCATATTTATTTTCTAAAATCCTGGCCATAATCATCAGAAAATCAAAAAAAGTGTATTTGTATCAATGTAACGGAATCTTTCAACGCGATTTTCACCCACTTAGAAACATTGGATCGACTTGAAACTTTGTATACTTGTAAAGGACCCGTGACACTACAATAATTTCATATTTTATTTCTAAATTCCTGGCCAGAATCATCAGAAAATAAAAAAAATTAAAACTGGTATAATAGGTTACGGACTTGTCGGCTTTTTAATCAATCGTTGTAAGAGCTCAGTTGGTAGAGCGGTGAACTAGTGGTATATAATTTCGGTAATCCATAGGTCGCTGGTTTGAATCCGGCTGGGGAGGATTTTTTTTAAGAGTAATACTTTTAGCACCTACTAAATTAGTATGACATTTAAAGATATTTACATTCTTATTTTATTCTGTAAAATATTAAAACTAAAAAATAAAAAAATAAATAATAGTTTAAAAAAACTAAAACAGCACGCTTTATTAGAAAACCGAACTCAAAAATGAAAAATAATTTTAATTTCCAACACGCTTGGGATAAATTTAAAGTGGTCAACAAAAAAAATCATCTCCAACACATATAGAATAAAACTAGAATTATCGTAAGTAATGCCACGAGTGATTTCCAAATTATCGATAAATTCACGACTCACGAAGTGAGGAGTGAATTTATCTAGAGAATTTGGAAATCAAGAGTGGCATTTGTTAGGAGTATTTAACGAATACAATTAAGCTGTTTACTCACAAATAATTATTTAACTATAGTTATTTAAAAATATTTATACATTTAATGTAAACGGCGATGTTTGAAAACAAATGAGAAGCGATAGGTACGCTTCATCTGCTTCTTTTGTTTATCACTGCAACCAGATCATACTATTTATTGCCAAAGGAACGCAATATTGTAAGAATGCTCTCTTAGTGGAGAACAAATGAAACACATCAAACTGTATATTAATTCATTTCTGATGTCGTATGATGTAAATATGACAATTATATTTTTCTGGATTGTTACCTGGGAAAAAATACATTTAAGAAAGTGCAAACAGTGTTTTTTTTTTCTTTGGTGGTATAATCAATTGCTACAAATGTTTTATATTAACTCCTGCATGCGGCATGTGTTGACATTCATGCACTATATATACAATCTGGTCGCCGTATTTCTCACAGGCTCAGTCACTGCAAAATAATGATCAGACCTGTTCGGAATATTAAAAAGGAGGAGCCTTCTTTAATATGGTAATTATTACACTGATAAATATTTCATGAAACACGACTCTGATTGGTTGTAAAACAGAAATCATTGAAACGTGATTGGCCATTGAGTCCCATTTGGGGCATGAGTTAAATAGTCAACAAAAAAGAAAATAATTTTACCATCAAAAGCGTGGGGTGCTTTTTATGATTTTTACATGTTCTTCTTAGAGACTTTACTTTTACCAATATCTGTATTTTTTCAAATATATTAATTGATATAGAGCACCCCACGCTTTTGATGGTAAAATTATTTTCTTTTTGTTGATAATTCTAGTTTTATTCTATATGTGTTGGAGATGATTTTTTTGTTGACCACTTTAAATTTATCCCAAGCGTGTTGGAAATTAAAATTATTTTTCATTTTTGAGTTCGATTTTCTAATAAAGCGTACTGTTTTAGTTTTTTAAAACTATTATTTATTAAAAGTGTTTTTAGTGAGTTGTATCTGATAGGGATGCATGGAGAGCCTATGTCCGCACGGCCACGGACCTACGGGTTCGATAGTGTCAGTGAGTTAGTTAACCAGCAAAATCAGATCATTAGGAGTTCGAGTTCACATGAAGCGAAAATACAAAAAAAAAAAAAAATGGTCTAGAGGCCGCCATTCACTATTTTTCACGACGAAAATCGGTATATGGTAATGAAATAAAAATGAGAAAGATATTCTAAAAAAAAATCAGCTAAATTTGTTCATTAGGAATGGTAATATACCTCAAAGTTGCACAAGGGTAATTTCATAAGTCATGGCAACTAATTTTTATCAGCCAATAAAGCTGTAAGAAACAAAATTCAGTATATACAAGTGTGAGTCATTGGAATGCCCTTCACAATAGTGGTACAAACTGGGATCCAGATACAGGAGGATATGTGTATGGGACATTGAAAGGTGTATAATTGAAATCATTATTTTATTTCTATTGCATGTGAAGAAAAAATTGTATATTACGATGCGAGGTTGGGAAGTGGTTTTTACAAAATCGAGGAAAAATGTTTAAAAACCGAGGTTTTTAATATCTGAGATTCTGTAAAACACTTCACAAACGTACGTTGTACATTATTTTTTGCGTGATGGTGTTTTCAAAATAGTAAATAATAGTAAAATAATAACATCTTTGTTGGAAATATTTGCGGCCATTAT
The DNA here is from genome assembly GCA_030220185.1 of Diploptera punctata. Taxonomy (NCBI): domain Eukaryota; kingdom Metazoa; phylum Arthropoda; class Insecta; order Blattodea; family Blaberidae; genus Diploptera; species Diploptera punctata. Next base: position 1,569,791 of record JASPKZ010002326.1, read on the forward strand.
AAGAAATTGACTAACGTTAACAGTGTGGACAATGTTTATTAGTTCAAACAACAGGAGGCCTTGAGAACAATTATTGTTAAATGGCCGCAAATACCGTATTTATTGTTTTATAATTGTTTCAAATAAAGTTCAGTTCATTTAAAATGCAGTGATTTGTTTCGTATTAACACTACGTTTTGAATATTTCTTGTATATACATTGTATGTAGTATACATATAAGACAGATCTTAGAAAAGAAATGGGAATATAATGGTACTGTACATCAACTATATGTAGACTTCAAAAAAGCATATGATTCAATTAAGAGGGAGAAATTATATAGTATCCTGCTGGAGTTCGGAATTCCTAAAAAGTTAGTTAGACTTACACGAACGTGTCTAAATGGCACAAAGAGTAGGGTGCGTGTAGGCAAACAGTTTTCGGACACTTTTGAAATCCAGAATGGGTTGAAGCAAGGAGATGCACTATCTCCTCTACTATTTAATTTTGTACTAGAGCATGCCATTAAGTCTTTAGAGAATGAGGAAGGATTACAACTCAATGGTATTAATAAGCTGTTAGTTTATGCTGATGATGTAGTATTGTTGGCCGATAGCGAGGAGATACTAAAAGACAACACGCACACACGATTGAGTAACACTAAGAAATTAGGACTGGAAGTAAATATCAATAAAACTAAATATATGGTCACACGTAGAAATTCATTATATAATGGAAATGGACAGCTAATGACAAATGAGGGAAATTTTGAGGAAGTGGCTGAATTCAAATACCTAGGAACAATGATCACAAATAGGAATGAGGTGCACAAAGAAATTAAACATAGGCTCAATTCTGAAAATGCGTGCTATTATGCATTGCAGAGACTTTTGATGTCCCAACTCCTTTCAAAAAACGTTAAACTGAAAACATATAAAACTATTATTCTACCAGTTATATTATATGGGTGCGAAACATGGACTCTTACTTTAAGAGAGGAAAGGAGATTACGAGTATTTGAGAATAAAGTACTTAGGAAAATTTTTGGACCAAAGATAGATGAACAGACAGGTGAATGGAGAAGACTACATAACAATGAACTACATGGTCTTTATAGGAAGCCAGATATAATAAGAACAATTAAGTCTCATAGACTGCAATGGGCAGGACATGTTGCACGTATGGGGAATGAAAGAGGTGCATGGAAGCTTCTTGTAGGAAAGCCAGAGGGAAAACGTCCAGTTGGTAGACCAAGAATGAGGTGGGAGAATAACATTAACTACGATTTGAGGGAAGTAGATTATACAGGGATTGATTGGAAAGTATTAGCTCAGGATAGGGATGTATGGAGAGCTTATGTCCGCGCGGCCATGAATCTACGGGTTCGATAGTGCCAGTGAGTAAGTAAGTAAGTATACATAAAGGGCAGTGGTTTTACTTCCTGCACGTGGGTGTAAATGTATTATTACAGTATAGTTATTTAGGTTGGCAATCCCGAAATATAGGAAGTTTAACTTTCAATCATGGTCGCCATTGCTGTAAGTACGACAAAACGCACTATCGCGCAAAAAATAATATTCATATAGGCCTAACCCATAGTTAACACACTTCAAAATTTTAATTGAAGAAGCTGCTGCACGTGAAGCAGTCTACAAACAGGGAGGATATCTTAACTGTGTTTCAACGAAGAATGGTGCACATAAACACATCACAATCAGCTAATGGTGTTCAGCATTTTCCTCATCATCGCAAAAATGTATGAAAGCCTTGGGGGATTATTTTAAAGGGTGTTAGTTGTGGGTTATATGAATATTTTTCTCTTCACATGTAATAGAAGTAAAACAATGATTTATATTTATGCAATTTTCAATGCCCCTTACCCATATCTTCATGCATCTGAATTCCAATATTGTACCACCATTGTGAAGGACATTCCAGTGACTCTCACTTAGGCCTATATATACTGATTTTTTTTCCCAGCAGGTTTATTGGCTGATAACAAATAGTTGCCATGACTTATGACGCTTGCATTTCCCACTGCTTTCCTCATCCCGCACTTGAATTCTTCTGATGTGCGACTGTACTTCTGACGAGAGTCCAAAATACTTTCGCAAAATATTGTTGAGGACGATGGACCATTCAGGTAGGTTTCTACCACTTTATTTTGAAATACTTGTAATTACCTTATTCTACCAGCTGACAATAACCACAGATTGAGTTTCGAACTTCAATAAGGATTTTACACATATGTGAATATGAAATCGTTAAAATATTTAATTTCATGTAATATGGCACAGAATATATAAAATTCTTACTAATGTGTAAAAATGTGTAAAATTAAATTATGTTATAATAAACATAATATAGTTCTTTGTGAGCATATAACTTTCCCTAGTGTAATTACGTAGATATCCCAACTTAGTCAATATCAGCAACTAAAATAACTTCTTTCATATAATATCCTCTGCCACTAGCTATAATCAGTAAACATTTAACTAAACATTTTATAGATACTCAAAACTATATTCGGAATATTAATTTAATGCCCTGAAGATAATTTTCATAAATTGTTTATTTTCTAGACCTAAAACATTTTAATCTACAAACCACAAGTGTAATCTGACAGTTTTTAAAGTTAAATTGCAAAATACGTAATTACAAATGTATAGGAAAGCAGTTATCAGCATTTATTTTCCTATATTTTTATTCAGGTCTTGTTGGATTTTGTTCTAATGCCAAGACACTTTATATAAGAATGTCTAAGTACGTAACATTAAACACATAGCTTGATTTTCTTCCATTACAGAGTGACGTCATTTGTGACGTAGATAGAGATGATCTCTTGCTAATGGCGGGGATTAAACAGTAGAACGGAAACTGTGAAAGGATGAAGTGTCTACTTCTTGAAGATCGCCTGGAGTGCTGCACTAGTGAATATCTCTCTTTCACAAGATCCAACAAAAATTAGAGGAATAATAAAATCCAGACTTCCATACCCATTCATATTGCAGCCTGATTTTTATGGACCTGTAGATAACATTCTGATATTTTATATCGATACTTGAGGACATTACTATCAAAATGTTAGGTGCATTCTTCGTATATTTACAGAGGAGATTGGAAAAATGCTAAAATACTAGGGCATTCGATAAGTAATAACAACATTGCTATAACATAACACAACATTTATTTAGGTCGTTATTTTTAACATTACGAAATTCATTTACAGTCTCTTGCCAAGTCAACAATACGTTGTCAAATTCTTGAAAGACAGCACACTGCATCTGCAGCATCATTTCTGGATATCTCTTTCACTGATCGATCTAGAGCTTTCTGGATATCAACTATTGATTGAAATTGAATGCCTCGTAGAAGTTCTTTGATCTTTGTGAATAAGTTATAGTCACAATGGCTCATATCTGGTAAATTAGGTGAATGTTCGAGTACTTCCCAATTCCACCTTCTAAACAAATTCTATTTTCATTTGTTTAAATATTGTATAACCGTAAATTTAGTTTTCTATATCTCATTATGACAATCCGGCTGATTTCCATGAAGCTTCTCAGTAAGATAAATGTCTCCTGGAAGCGTTACGAGCGCTTCGCAGGACAAGGATGGTGGAAGGGCTGCTTCCTCTGAGCCTCCAAACATGCTCCTCTGGGTATCCACCCCCCCAAGAGAGGACTGCTTCTTCCGCTCTTCAAGCCCTACAAGTTTAGCTGTGCTATTCCTTGTCGCCCTGTTGATCGTTGAAGACTTGACGAAGATGTGGCCGCCCAATGTGGATACAGACGCCATTCATTCGTTGTGAGCTATACTTAGTTCCCCTCGCCTCTTACCCACCAGCAAGATTAACCTAGAAGACGTTGGGCTGATGCATTATGAAGTCGGAACGGGCAATTGCCTAATCCCTGGAGTGATGATGATATCTCATTATTTTTTCTTGTTTTATATAGACCCTTACATTAGACAAGGACGGTCTACCAACAATTTAATTTATCTTGCTTGAATACATTTTATTATTAGTTTTAGTCTTAATCTTAACTATCATTAAGTGGTTATATTTTAGATCATAATATAATATATATTATCGTATTGGTCAAATCTTCATTTAGTATTTGATATTAGAGTTAATTATCATTGTTATATTCTGACGTAGCATATGTTTGTCCTGATGAGTGGTCTTAACTCCACCAGGCTAAATAAATAAATAAATAAAAATACTTAACACATTTTTAGGGCGGTATTACTTACTAAATGTGAGGAACAGTGAATGTATTGCTATTTCGTAGATTTATACAACGGAGACTACTCAACAGCATACTATATTATTACAATAATCGCAACTAGGATCGCTGATTTATAACAGTGTTTCCATTACTTACCGAATGTCCTAATATCTCAAATTTCGTTTAACACGAAGACGTAAAAATAAATGTTTACAGAAAAATCTAATACACTGACCCAATTTTAATTCCAGAATTTTTCACAAAACCAACAGAGATGTTATGATTAAATTTCATAGTCTAATACACGGATAGGCAACTCAGCAAAATGAAGGGAAAATCTTAAATTTTCTATTTACCGCTGTGATAAAATGAAATATTTGTTATATGGTCATAGTGGAACATTTATTACTCTGCCTTTCTATGTTGTTTGGTTGTAGATGTATTGTATACTATTGAGTATACCCCATACTGCGAGCATATTGCGTCATGTTGACGTCATGCTTATATCATTGATGACAGCATCGGCAATAATTGAATATCTGCCTGCCGTCGATATATTTTCAAACAGCAGCAACTCACAACCAGACTGAACTATGAATATTAGTGTTATCCTTTATACTCGCTCTAAGGTCTGTCCCTTCCATCAACAAACCAACCTCTCAGTGATAATACTTAATCGTTCCATCCCTCTACAAATAACGCAATTTTTCCAAGAATGTTCGTAAGGAATGGGTAAAATTTGATAATTAAACAGAACTAAGTATAGCTAACAACGAGGGAATGGCGTCTGTATCCATATTGGGCGGCCACATCTTCGTCAAGTCTTCAACGGTCGACAGGGCGACAAGGAATAGCACAGCTAAACTTGTAGGGTTTGAAGAGCGAAAGAAGCAGCCCTCTCTTGGGGGGTGGATACCCAGAGGAGCATGTTTGGAGGATCAGAGGAAGCAGCCCTTCCACCATCCTTGTCCTGCGAAGCGCTCGTAACGCTTCCAGGAGACATTCGTCTTACTGAGAAGCTTCATGGAAATCAACCGGATTGTCATAAAAGGAACCGACCCAAGCTAGAAAGATAAAAATGTATAATGTTATGGCGGTTCCCACAATATTGTGTGGATGTGAAACTTGGGCAGCAATGAAAAAACAGAAGGATAGAATACAGACGGCGGAGATGAGGTTCCTAAGACAAGTTAAAGGATGTACAAGACTTGATAGAATAAGAAATGAGGATATAAGAAAAGAATTGAAAGTACAGCCTTTATTGGATAAGGTCACGGATTACAGACAGAAATGGATTGATCATATGGATGGAATGAGTAAGGAGAGATATCCATTGTTAGCAAGAAATTATCAAGCAAGAGGAAGACTTGATGTTGGAAGACCTAGAAGACGTTGGGCTGATGCATTATGAAGTCGGAACGGGCAATTGCCTAATCCCTGGAGTGATGATGATGATGATGATAAACAGAACTTCAGATACTTGAGTGCTAGTCTCTTTTTTTGTTATATGGAATATGAATTCCTTTGGCACACAAGAACGCGTAAATTATGCGAAATTCTCTGGAAGTCCAATTTATGGAATAATTTGGTGGTTTACGGAATATATATTTATTTCGTTTAATTGGAGAAACTGATGTATTATGCCGGCTTATTTAAAAGTGGAAAAAATAATGCATAACCGTAAGTTATTACCTATTTGTGCATTAATAATAACTTGACACCTATTTGAATAATATCTACCGATTCATTTTTATCATTATTTTATTAAATCTAATATATAAATATGAATGTTTGTTTGTTTGTTCGTACTTTATACGCGGCCATACCGTTGATCCGATTGTAATGGAGCTTTTTGCAAAATGTTCAGGAGATTCCCGGGATGAACATAGGCTATAAGGGAGTTGTGATACTCAACTCCTACACCCTTAAAAGTCGCCCTTTGTAGTGGAAATCGTGAAAAAAGTAGCTCTTTGGACGCTTAAATGGCTTACGCTGCCTAAACCATAACAAATACACAAAATTAATGTACATAGAATTGAATATATCAACAAGCTCTACATAAAAGTCTCCGACAGCATATGTTTATCTCTTACGGATAACTCACAATAACCATTTTTGTCTTTCATTGATGCCAAGAAGATCGAGACAAGTACGTAGATTCCTGTGCAGCACATGGCGGGTATTCTTTTACGGATAATTCACAATAACGAATTTTTTCTTTTACCTCATTTATGCCAAGAAGATCGAGATAAGTAGATTCCCGGGCAACACCGGGTAATCAGCACGGGGAATCTTAAAATAATTACGATATACATTTATAATTATTTTTTATATCACTTATTCAACTAATCATAAGAAATACATTAATTTTCGTCTTTCAGCTATTTATGACAAGACGATCGGGATGAGTAGATTCCCGGACAACGCCGGGTAAACTGCACGGGGTATCTAAAAATAATTATGATATAATTTTTTCTTATTACGTATTTAATTAAACATAAAACACATTAATTTTCGTATTTCAGCTCATTTATGTCTAGAAGATCGGGGTAAGTAGATTCCCGGACAATGCCGGATAATCAGCACAGGGTATCTAGAAAAATATAAATTTATAATAATTTTTCCATTTACTTATTCGACTAAACATAAAAGCACATTAATTTTAATATACTTAGACGTAGCAGCGCACGTCGGGTATTAGCTAATAGTATTGAATAAATTAAACTAATGTGTCACCTTGTGAGGGCCCCTTGCCAGGGTTATGGTGAAGATCTCAACGGCAGATACAGCGGAGGAGTCTTCGGTACGGTGTACCTGACGGAAGACGCAACTCTACATCTACTGCCTTGTAGATTGACAAACGGGCGGATGGGGTTCGTTAGTCCTGCAAGACCACCCATCTAGGAGAGACAACTCCGAAATAAAACGGGACAGGCTGAGCTCTGGAGCTGGACGAAGGCAATCGGCCTAGGGAGGAAACCCAGAATAATAATCCCGCAATGAAAACGGGCTGGCAACCCACTTCAAGGTGTATCTTATACATTGTTCGCAGTCTCTAGGATAAAGCCTCGGATGAAAGACGGAAACAAAATACGACAAACGCTAGGAAAAGGTCTACGATTTGGAAAAAGAAAAACATATTAAGAATTGCTACTTGGAATGTTATGTCTTGGTTTAAAAGGAAAGAAGAAATAATACAAGAAATAAAAATATATATAAAAATTTGTGCATTATGAGAAACAAAAAAGAAAGGAAAAGGTATGACAAAAATTGATGATTATATATATTTATATACAGTGGCCAACGGAAAGAAAATAGAGCACAATCTGGAGTAGGCATGTTGCTACACCAAATGTTTGAAGAAAGTATAGAAGATGTTGATTATATAAATGACAGAATTTTACATGTAAAAGTAAAGTTATAAATTTATAAGTATATACGCACCTGATATATCTAAACCTTTGCAACAAAGAGAAGCATTCCATAAAACTCTTCAAAATGTTGTATCAAAAATAAACAATAGAGAAAAAATTATTATATTCGGAGACTTCAATGCAAGAATAGGGAAAAACCGTTTACCAGGCATTACACAAAGGTTTAATGAAGATGTCAGAAATGAAAGTGGAGATATGCTCATTACATTTGCTGCAACGAATGCTTTAAGAATTAATGATACATATTTGATCATCCAATGAAATATAGATATACGTTCCATAATAGCAGATCACAGGAGTGAGTAATTGACTATATTTTAACAAATAGAGAAAGTAATTTTGATCAGATAATTGATGTCAGGACACTTAATTTCGCTGATATAGGAAGTGACCACAAATTAGTTTTATGCAAAATAAGAATACGATTGCCAAACATAAAGAAACGAAAGTCAACGTATATAACAAAATTTAATATTGAATAATTTATAAATGAAAGTACAAGACAACTATACCAGCAAAGATTAAAGGAAAAACTGCAACAAGTCCAAACGGACACACAAAATAGTGCAGATCAACAATGGCAACAAATAAAAGACAGTATATTAAACGCAGCTAAGGAAGTAATAGGACTAAGACAAGTAAATGTAAACAGCAATAAGAAGAATACTCCATGGTTTGTACCTGAAATTAAGGAAATAGTCAAAAATAAAAAGGAATCATATTTACAATTTTTTAAAAATAAAACTCTGAATCTTGGAAAACATACGCAACAGAATGCGATATAGCAAACGCTAAAATTAGAAAAATTAAGCAAGATTATTGGGAAAAATATTTCAAAGATATGGAATACGATCTATATGGAAGCCAACGAAAAATATGGGGAATATTAAGAAGAAATAAGATGGAGATTACGGATAGTATACAAACAAACAAATTGACAATGCAAGAATGGAATAATTATTTCCAGGAACTATATAAACAAGAAGAAAATAATCAGGAAAATAATCAGGATGTTTATGAATATCAAAATCAAGATGAATTAATTGAAATAACAATAGATGAAGTAACTGACACGGTACGGAGATTGAAAAATCGAAATGCTGCAGGTCCTGATACGATAACAAATGAAATGTTGAAATATGGAGGAATACAACTGATAAATGAACTTACTTACTTACTCACTGACACTATGGAACCCGTAGGTTCATGGTCGCGCGGACATAAGCTCTCCATACATACCTATCCTGAGCTAATATTTTCCCATGATTCCCTGTATAATCTACTTCCCTCAAATCATAGTTAATGTTATTCTCCCACCTCATTCTTGGTCTAAAATAAACAAATAAAAATAGAAAATGGTAGTGTGGTGAACGAGGGAAGAACAAAAAAGGGACAGGGAGAGAGAGAGATACACTAACGAAATAAATATTGTAACGGAGCGGCACTGTTTCTTGAAGAGCAGCGCATCGGAGTGTGAATGTTTTCTCCACTCCCGCAGTCGAGTGTTTGTACGGTATATACCAATTGTTTCTATTTAAACATAAAAAACTCGATACATTGTAAGTACAATAGAATATTTGGTTTAGGTTATCATTTATTGATTAGTATATATATGGTGTAAAATAAAACCCTTTTTTTTAGTACATAACAGTATATTTACACGTTGACGAATCGTTTGCGTCTATATCACGCTGTTTCAATGTTATTGAATGAATTATATGATTCAACAAGAAATCCGAAGACAAATAAGGAATTATATCGCTGAATTAACAGCTGAATATCAATCTAAATTGAAATACCTTTTAAATGCGGCAAAACAGGAAAAATATACTAAGTTCGTTAAGCCCTTGCCTAAGCCCGAGAGTAATAATTAATAGAAATTGTTCAAAAACTCTCATTAATCGATTTTATTTTGATAATTTTTATTATATTTTGTAACCTTGGAACGTATCCTCTATATAACCATACAAATTACCATTCCATATTCACGGTTTCTGCATTCGCGACATATTTGCGAATAAGGAGATTTTACTGTACTTAATTTATCCTATTAAGTTACACAAGTGTCTTAAGATATTTATAATGTCAATTGCAGTTTTTATGCGGGTAAACCAATTAACAGCGTGTTTACAATACATCCAGGGACCCAATATAGTAGCATAGTTTAAGTCAATTATTTAATTTGAAAACGTATAGAATATATATAATATATATGTATATATACAGTATATGTGTATATATACAGTATATGTATATATATACAGTATATGTATATATATGTATATATATATATATGTATATATATATGTATATATATGTATATATATGTATTTATTTATATTTAATATATATAGAATGTGACAGAAAAACGAACTGTATGTTGTGGGCTTATTAATAGCATAAGATTTATTCCTGGAAACCGCAATATGTCTACATGCTAAAAATAGCAATTGAGGGAGAGATTCATTTTAATGAAAAATTAATGTACAATAAAGAATGAATGACTTCACAAACCTTTGCCAATAATGCTTAATCATTGTGTAAATGGGGAAGAGTTTGAGACAATGAAATGGTTTGAGACAATAATGTTGTAAGTGATTCGTTTTAATTTTAAGAATTTCCATTGCAAAGGAAATGTATTGTAATAATAATAATAATAATGATAATAATAATAATAATAATAATAATAATAATAATACTATTATTATTATTATTATTATTATTATTGTTATTATTATTATTATTATTATTGTTATTATTATTATTATTATTATTAATGTCTCTTACAATCACATGTTGCAATTAAACGTATACCCGTATTTATAATACACAGTGTATGTGTCGAAGAAAATGTTCACTATACGTACTTCATTTTCTTCACCATCAGAAATAGTATACAGGATGTTACCGAAATGAGTGCAGATTTTTCGTGTGGTGGTAGGGAACATTCATACAAGTATTTTAACACAATGAACCTTGGTTCGGAAATGCATTGTTGTGGGTATAGAGAGTAAAACAGCATTTAAAATTTGTTGAACACATTGTTCTTTATTTATTAATTCTAAGAAAAATGGAAGGTATTACATATTATTTTACAGTAGTTGTTGCAAATGGCGACCATTGACCTGGATGCACAGCTCCGCGCGTCTCACCTCGGATTGATGAACTATAAGAAGCATACCCGAATGCTTCCGGATTTTCGCAGCCGCTGCCACGATCCTTGCTACAAGCTCTGGAGCTATGAATGCACGTCAGCGGTCGCCATTTCCAAATATTACTGTAAAATAACATGTAATACCTTTCATTTTTCTTAGAATTAATAAATAAACAACGATGTGTTCAACAATTTTAAATGCTGTTTTACTCTCTAGACCCACAATAATGCATTTCCGACCCAATATTAATTGTGTTAGACCGACAAACAAACACGTAGCGTGGTGGACTACAGAACTCACAATCCAGAGAAAACACACAAACGCTGCAAGAAGACGCTACAAAAAATGCAAAGTCGCAGAGCTTATACCATTGTACCGAAATCGCTATCACAAAATTCGAAGTAAATACCAGACAATGATTAAACAAGCAAAACTGGAATCGTGGAAAGCCTTCTGTCAGAACGTAAATTCCACCAAACTCTGGAAACTGCACAAAATATGTAAAAACAACTTTATGAAACAAACCATACCGAGCACACTCACGCGTGAAAACGGAACACAAACTACTTCCGCAGAGGACACAGCAGAGGCCTTACTCGAAAAATTCTTCCCTAAGGACCAGATTAACGAAGACACGCCAAACCAGAAAGCCACGAGAGACCTGCTGAAAAATAAATGGACATCCTCTACTGCGGTAGATATAGAATTCAACGAGACAGAAGTAACGATGATAATTGAAAACCTGCCGCCCAAAAAAGCGCCAGGTCCCGACGGTCTAGACGAAACCATCGTCCAGCACATCCATCGCATTCTGCCACACTTCTGGCCGAGATTATTCAACAAATGCCTCCAACTAGGCTGTTTCCCCGAAAAATGGAAGAAAGCAACAGTTATAGCAATCCCAAAAATGACAAGAGCAAACTCACAAGTGTAAACGGATACAGAGGAATCAGTCTTTTGTCTGTTCCTGGAAAATGTTACGAGAAATTAGTAGCCGACAGACTCTCAACATATCTGGTTACATCTGGAAACACCAAAAGTCAGCAATATGGCTTCAAGGCAGGAACATCCACAATCGACGCCATACGGAAGATTACAGATACCATTAATGAATACAAAGCTAAGAAGATAAGATGCTGTTTAGTAGCCCTCGACTTTAAGGGTGCTTTTGACAACGCCTGGCATCCAAAAATACTTACGATTCTAAGGAAGTACAATTGCCCCAGCAACATCTATGAAGTAATCACAGATTTCCTGAAAGACCGGAGCGCAAACCTAACACTATCTAATTGCAAGAAGGCTGCGTACATCTCCAAAGGCTGCCCACAGGGATCGGTTTTCGGACCAATATTATGGAATCTCATAGCTGACGATCTGATTGAAAACTTATCACAGCTACAAGAACACCTAGAGGTAGTCCTATATGCAGATGATTGTAATGATGCTGGTCAAGGGGTCACTCCATAACGATATACCAATTATTATTTCAAATGCTCTTTCCAGAATTGAAGGATGGTGTAAAGAAAACAAACTGGAATTAGCAAAACAGAAATGTAGTATAATGCCAATGTTTTGTCGCCAACTACAAAAAATATCGAACACACCAAACAATACAAGAGAGCAATATACCTGTCGTTCAAACAAATTAATTATTTGGGAGTGACTTTGGATAGCAACCTCACGTGGAGTCAACATATTCAGAACCTACATCATAAAACACAGTCCACTTTGCAGAAACTAATTCGCTGCTCAAGATCATCCTGGGGGCTATCATTCAACCACCTAATTACAATATACAAATACTGCCTACTACCAACCATAACTTATGCCTGTAGCGTCTGGTACCAACAAATTCGCTACAAATCACAAATGGACAAACTAACTAGAATACAAAGACAAATCCTGATATTCATGACAAAATCATATCGTTCGGTCTCTACAGAGGCACTCACAGTCATAGCAAATTGCTCTCCCAATAGAACTGGAACTCAGACTAAGAAATGACATCTGGGCACTAAATCATAACAAGAAGACTACAGCAATCTTACCCGAGTTATCGAAAGCAGAGAAATTCCAAAAAGTGAAGAGGGACTGAAAACCCTAGACATCAAAGTAGAACTCACAGGCTCTGGTGGAGATGGAGATTACACCCTCTACACGGATGGGTCAAAAACAGAAGGAAATGTCGGAGCAGGCCTGGTAGTCTATACAGGAAGAAAAGAAGTTTTCTCAAAATCAGCAAAACTCCACCCCGAATGCTCAGTATTTCAAGCCGAGCTGCTCGGAATTCAGATGGCACTAAAATGGATAAAAAATATACAAAAACCTAAAACTAAATACGCCATAAACGTTGACTCACAAGCAGCACTTAAAGCAATCAAAAAAAGCAAATCAGCCAATCCCATTGTAAGTCAAATCAGGGCAGATCTTCAATACATACAGAGTAACAACCAAGTAAACTTCTATTGGATCCGAGGCCACACTGGACACTACGGAAACGAAAGGGCAGATTTCCTAGCAAGAATAGACTCAACGTTTCAAAGAACTCTAGTATATGACCGACTACCTATTTCATTTTGTAAACAAAAGCTCCTTCAATACTACACAGACATCTGGAACGCGCTGTACACTTCATCACACAAAGGCCACCAAACAAAACTCTTCTTCCCAAACATCCATACCAGGCAAGAAACCGTCCTAAATCCAACTTTCGTACTTACACAATTCCTCACAAACCATGGAAAATTCCAACAATACCTACACAGAATTGGAAAAGCAGCCTCACCGAAGTGCCCATGCTCAGAAGACGACCAAACAGCTATGCATCTTTTACTTCACTGCAAGTTACAAGAAAAGAACAGACCAGCGCACATCAAGGATCCAAATATAGTGCTAAGAAAAGTTATTAAAATGCCACAAACAATCAAATACATAAATGAAATATTCCAGACACTGAAATAATCCATATTAATTGTAATCCATTAATTGTTAAACCATATAAAGTGTAAACTAAATATCCTGCGATATACCCACAGGGTAAAACGCAGGTTGTAAAAACTTGTTTAAATTAAAAAAAAAAAAATACTTGTATGGAAGTTCCCTATCACCACACGAAACATCTGCACTCATTTCGGTAACACTCTTTATAACCATATTTCTACTATTATTTTATATTTTACATTTTCATTACAAAGCCAATTACTTAAATAATTTATTATTATAATCATCATCATTTATATTAATTTGTATTTTTTATTTCCTTGTTATTTGTATATTATGTACGCCTATTGTGTATTTTTAATCAAGGTGTAGATAATTTGTGTGTCCCGTGCTGTAGCCGAATAGATAACGCAAGATGCCTTGGCGCAGAGCTTACGGGACCTGCGCTGGTTCGATCCCCATGGGGGAAGATATTTTCTCATAGAATTTCAGGCAGTATGGAACCATTGCCCAACCAGCATCGTCGAGCATTTTGATAGCTACGATAAACAGCGGCTCCAGGTTGAGAGAATCAGCTATAACGGCTGAGGGATCCGACATGTCACTCCTACACTGGCTATATGTTCGTCTACCTGTGTGATTGACATATATGGATGTGAGGCTAGCAGCCGAATGGTAGGCCAACGAGAGGAGATAATTCATAATTGTTAAAATCTGTATAATTTAGCTTTGGCGAAGCGGAAGAAGAGAGGACCTTACGGTCTTAACTCATCAGTTAAATACATTATTATTATTATTATTATTATTATTATTATTATTATTATTATTATTATTATTATTATTATTATTAATATTATTATTATTATTATTAATATTATTATTATTAATATTATTATTATTATTATTATTATTATTATTATTCCGTCATGTATCTTTAAATCTTAAACAGACACTTCAAAAGTGTTATCAATTTAATTGTTTTTAATCCAAAGTACGAGACGGCTTGGTTATTCATTTGTTAAATTTTAGTACATATTTAGCCAAATAAGACGCTCTTTCATTGGTACTGATGCTACAGTGTAGCCCTATTCACTGTATCCAGTGTTATCAATTTAATTGTTTTTAATCCAAAGTACGAGACGGCTTGGTTATTCATTTGTTAAATTTTAGTACATATTTAGCCAAATAAGACGCTCTTTCATTGGTACTGATGCTACAGTGTAGCCCTATTCACTGTATCCAGTGTTATCAATTTAATTGTTTTTAATCCAAAGTACGAGACGGCTTGGTTATTCATTTGTTAAATTTTAGTACATATTTAGCCAAATAAGACGCTCTTTCATTGGTACTGATGCTACAGTGTAGCCCTATTCACTGTATCCAGTGTTATCAATTTAATTGTTTTAATCCAAAGTACGAGACGGCTTGGTTATTCATTTGTTAAATTTTAGTACATATTTAGCCAAATAAGACGCTCTTTCATTGGTACTGATGCTACAGTGTAGCCCTATTCACTGTATCCAGTGTTATCAATTTAATTGTTTTTAATCCAAAGTACGAGACGGCTTGGTTATTCATTTGTTAAATTTTAGTACATATTTAGCCAAATAAGACGCTCTTTCATTGGTACTGATGCTACAGTGTAGCCCTATTCACTGTATCCAGTGTTATCAATTTAATTGTTTTTAATCCAAAGTACGAGACGGCTTGGTTATTCATTTGTTAAATTTTAGTACATATTTAGCCAAATAAGACGCTCTTTCATTGGTACTGATGCTACAGTGTAGCCCTATTCACTGTATCCAGTGTTATCAATTTAATTGTTTTTAATCCAAAGTACGAGACGGCTTGGTTATTCATTTGTTAAATTTTAGTACATATTTAGCCAAATAAGACGCTCTTTCATTGGTACTGATGCTACAGTGTAGCCCTATTCACTGTATCCAGTGTTATCAATTTAATTGTTTTTAATCCAAAGTACGAGATCGCATGGTTATTCATTTGTTAAATTTTAGTATATTTTTAGTCAAATAAGACGCTCTTTCATTGGTACTGATGCTACAATGTAGCCCTATTCACTGTATCCAGTGTTATCAATTTAATTGTTTTTAATCCAACGTACGTGATGGCTTGGTTATTCATTTGTTAAATTTGATTACTTTTTAGCCAAATAAGACGCTCTTTCATTGGTACTGATGCTACAGTGTAGCCCTATTCACTGTATCCAGTGTTATCAATTTAATTGTTTTTAATCCAACGTACGTGATGGCTTGGTTATTCATTTGTTAAATTTGAGTACTTTTTTGCCAAATAAGACGCTCTTTCATTGGTACTGATGCTACAGTGTAGCCCTATTCACTGTATCCAGTATTTTCTGTTTTATTCTATTTTTCAAGATATTCATTTCATTTTGTATTTTCGTAATCTGATTTATTTTTCAGTCATGTATTTTGGTTATTGCTGCTAGTTCCGTCTGAAGTAATGAAATATAAGAGCTTTGAAAATTGTGCAGAAAGTAATTTGTTATAGTTTGCAGCTATCAACGTCAATGTTCATACGATAAAAACGTTAGACATTTTTAGCGATGAGAAATTGGCATTGCTGAAGTTATAATTCAATTTCACAGTAAAACCAAATATGCTGAGTTATTGCATGGTTAAATGAAGTAAAGTAATTTACATGATTTATGAAACGGTTCAAGATTCAATTTAAAACCGCAATCTCTGTTTTATCTCCTTTCTTTGTTTCAAACGTTTTATGTTACAACTTTAATAAGAGAGAAAATCTGTGTGTTCATTTTTTATTAAAAATTTGATATCTTCTTTTTTTCCAACTTAATTTACTCAACATAAAAAACACAGTTCTAAGCGAATGTTAAAGAGAATATATAATGCAATTATACGTGTAACATATATTGTATGCTATTGGATATATGAGAGGTTTAATTTTTTTCTTACTCTAAAACAAACTTAATATCGAATTTAATGTACTCGGGCAAGGAATTCGCCTGCAATTGTTAACTCAACTGAACAGGAAAACGAAAACTGTCGAACTGGTATTTGAAGCCGAAATTTCCAGCTTTACACACTCGTTATGTTATAATGTTGAAATATATCATATCCAGGATGTCTGTAGAGTGGATATAAACAAATGCAACAATTAAATGTGTTGATTTAAGTTTTTTTTAATTATTAAAAGTTAGAAAAAAATTCCTACGAGGGAAATGAAAAGAATTTTAAGTACAGAAATGGATGTTTTAAGAAGATCAGCTGGAAAATCTAGAATGGATAGAATACGAAATAAAGAAATAAGGGAAATTATGGGTGTACAAGAGGAGCCGGACATCATAGACATCATAGAAAAGAAAAGATTGCAGTGGTAAGGTCATGTCAAACGAATGCCAGAGCAAAGATTGCCAAAAACTGTTATGGAATGGATCCCAATGGAAAGGAGGAAGAGAGGAAGACCGAAGAAAACTTGGATAGAAGGGGTACAAGCAGCTATGAATATCAAAGGAATGGAGGAAGATCAATGGATGGATAGAGAGGAATGGCGTTTGGTTTCCGGAAGACGACGGCAGCTGCCATTATACCGGATGATGATGATGAGAAAATAATTGTTGAATTTGTTTATCTCTACTCTATAGACATCCTGAATTTAATGTAGTCAGGCTATCTACAGGAGCTAACACTTGTTTTCCCTTTTAACAAATTCCGAACCGAATGAATGGATATAGTGGTGTAAATGAGACACAGGCGAACCTGCTCACTCTCCTTTAGGGTCTTATTTTTTGCCCTCTTCGGGTTGTATTACAAAAATGTTGTTTGTGAGATTTTTTGAAATATTTGGCTTGTGATAAAATTGTTTGTGATGTGTAATGTCTGGCCATAGGGAAGGGAAGTTGTTTTGACATTTTTATGGTTTGGGAGTGACACGATATTTTAAGTTTTATTTTTGGGTAAAGAATTTTTATGCACAGGGAGGGATAAAAACCGAGAAGAAAGCTGTTTGATATTTATGTATATGTGTAGTAGGTGGAATGTGTTTGTAGTTTATCTACGTAGTGTTGCTATTAGTGTTGGTTTTTATGGTACTGTTTAGTATATTATAGTATTTAAATGTGTTTTATGTAAGGGTCATTTAAGTTGGTGAAAACTGTAACGTTTTGATCTTGTTAGAAACGTTTTTTTTTTGTCTCAGAAAGAAAATATGTGATTCTGATAGTATTTTATTTCATGAATTAATATAATATATTAATTCATATTATGATATAGGTTTTTCTCCATCACTCAAGGTTTCCGAGAGAACAGGCATTTATAATTTCATACACTTTAATATTTTCTACATTCGTAACTGCACAATATTCGAACATTCGGACTCACCTAGAAAGTAAGAAATGACGATTTTCTGCTATATTTCGCCTGTGGAGCATCCCTCTTGATGATTCAACAAAAATCGGCCAGCATATTAGGATTCCATTTGCCTTTATATCTCTTTTCCATAGCTGAAATCTCCTGATGAAAGTGTTCCCCGTGCTCATCGCTCACTGCACCAAATTTTTCGGGAAGAAATCTAGGTTTATTAAAAAAATAATTATTTAAATCCATTAATTGAAATTCAAATAAAAAAACTGTCGGTGATGGAGAAATTTCGAATACATATTTGAAAACACGATAATAAACTACATTAAGTACAACTATTGGTAGTCATGAGACAAAAATCATGTTGACCAGTGTAATCAATTTTTTGTTCAAAGGCTTCTTGGATGTGACATGCAGATCCATGGAGGGGCCGAATTTGCCCATGTGGACAGACTTATTGATTTTTTTCTTTTTTTGGAATGTGAGTTGATGGCTGTGTGTTTTCCATATGTTGGGGCTGTGTTGTGGACTTGACAACTGCTGCTACATAATGGATTAACTTTGTTTCGAGTTGTTCAATTTTTTTGTTTACAAACTCTTCCATTTGAATTTGCAGAACTTGCATGGCGAGATCTGCGGGAGGAGATGCTGTGCATTTGTGATTTTGGCTGCATATGTGGCAAGTGTGAGTGCTTGTGAGTTATCCGCGGTCTCAAGATTGATACCAAGGAGTCAGAGGATGTGAACTCGCTGGGGTTTAGGTGTGACTATGTAACTCATGCCCCAAATGGAAGCCAATGACCAATCACATTTCAATTAATTTTGGTTTACAAACAATCACAGTCGTTTTTCACCTGGAGTTTATCAGTTTAATTTTATCATATTAAAATCAAGTTCCACCTTTTCAAGATTCTGAATAGGTCAGAGCATTATTTTGCAGTAACTGACTCTCTAAGAAATATGGCTACCAGATTGTATATATAGTATACGAGTGTAATCAGATACTCCTTGCGGTATATAATAGAAAAACATTCGTAGTAATTGATTATACCATAATAAAAAGAAACCACTGTTTGCACTTTCTTAAACGTATTATTTCCCAGGAATGTACGTTCCAGAAAAATATAATTGACATATTTGCATCATGGAACATCAGAAATTAATTAATAACCTATAATGGCAACTTTTAAAAGAAATCTAAATTTATATTTGCTCTAACCTCGACTTCATCATCACACAATGTACGATATATATATATATATATATATATATATATATATATGTATATATAGGTGTTTCTCGAATAATTTATATCCATACTATTATTATTATAATTATTATATATATTATTATCATTATTATTATATTATTATTCCATCCATAGTAATTCTGCCCGAAGGCAGGTCCTTCACTGCAATCATAGCATTTTCATGCTATGCTTGCAGCTCTACTAGGGAATTCTGTAGGTGTGGTAGCTTCCAGTTGCTTTCCACACCGATGAAGGATGATGATGATAATGATAATGGTAAGGATGATAATGATAAGGATGATGGCCATATGATTTCGGGGACCGTTTGGGCCTTAAAGTTTTCTGACATTTGTCTTACAGGTGAGGAAAAACCCCGATAAAAACCTCACCCAGAAAAACTGCCCCGACCGGGGATCGAACCCGGGCCCGCTGCATGACAAGGCAGAACGCTATCTCGAGACACAGCGGTGGACATATTATTATTATCATTATATTATTATCAATATTATTATTATTATTATTATTATTATTATTATTATTATCGTAAGTATTATTATTGTTATTATCGTATAAAATGTTGTTTGTACATGAAATTTACATTGCTACATTTAATGTATCTTTAACTGTTTAAAATTAGTATAGTGTATATCTATATTTGTCAAATATTTATTTGTATTTGTGCTGGTTGAGTGGAAGAGAAGGCCTTATGGCCTTAACTCTGCCAGAATAAGTAAAACATTATTATTATTATTATTATTATTATTATTATTATTATTATTAATGTTGGTTATAAATTTCTCCACTAGAGTGCATTCTTACAATATTGCGATCCCTTGGCAATAAATACTATGATCTGGTTGCGGTGATGAACAAATGAAGCATAACAAACGTTTGTTTTCAAACAAATAAAATAACAATATTTAAATAATGATGTGTGAGTAAACAGCTTAATTTTATTCGTTAAATAGTCCTAATAAATGCCACGCTTGATTTCCAAATTATCTAGATAAATTCACTCCTAACTTCATGAGTCATGAATTTATCGATAACTTGGAAATCACTCGTGGCATTACTTCTGATAAATTGGCATGATCCTATTTTACCAGGGGTGTTTGAATGTACTCAGCTCGTTATTTATATATATATATATATATATATATTATATATATATATATATATATATATATAAGCAGTTACAATTTGTGATTTGATCTCAACAATAAGAGATATATACTCGCCAAAATAACTTACAATGTAATTTCAAAATTCGGAGTAATAATGAAAACAATCAGAAACTTGAAAGATGCATGAAAAATAATTACATTCCAGTGTATTCCTTCTCATATAGGAATAAAAGGGAATAAGAAGTCTGATTTTATAGTGAAGAAAGGAACGAAAATATATGCGTATATAAAAAATAGTACCTCCTTTCTTTCAACAAAACATCTCATCAAATCCAAGTTTAAGGCCGAAAGACTTGAGTATCTACAGAAGATAAGTGAAGGAAAAAAATGGGTCCCACTTCTACAAAACATGTATGCACAGTCATCTAGAAGAGAAGAGAAACAGTGTCACTTTCCGGCTGATGACGGGCCACGATTGTCTAGTAGAACATCTCTGTCACATGAATATAATAAATTGGCCAAACTACAACACTGGTATGAACTTTGAACATCTGAAAATATAGTGCACTTCAGACATTTTGGAGTGGAACAAACGGACAGATATATTGGGAAGCAAGAAGACAAATGACAAATGTTGCACGATATAAATAAATAAATAAATATATATATATATATAATATATATATATATATTATATATATATATATACATAAAGTCCACCGTTGTGGTCTCGAGGTAGCATGCTGCCTTGTCACGCAGCGGGCCCGGGTTCGATCCCCGGTCGGGGCAGTTTTTCTGGGTGAGGTTTTTATCGGGGGTTTTCCTCACCTGTAAGACAAATGTCAGGAAAACTTTAAGGCCCAAATGGTCCCCGAAATCATATGGTCATCACAATCATCATCACCCTTATCATTACCATCATTATCATAATCATCATCCTTCACCGGTGTGGAAAGCAACGGGAAGCTACCACACCTACAATTCCCTAGTAAAGCTGCTAGCATAGCATGAAAATGCTATGATTGCAGTGAAGGACCTGCCTTCGGGCAAAATTACTATGGATGGATATATATATATATATATATATATATATATATATATATATATATATATATATGTCCACCGCTATGGTCTCGAGGTGGCATGCTGCCTTGTCACGCAGCGGGCCCGGGTTCGATCCCCGGTGGGGGCAGTTTTTCTGGGTGAGGTTTTTATCGGGGTTTTTCCTCACCTGTAAGACAAATGTCAGGAAAACTTTAAGGCCCAAACGGTCCCCGAAATCATATCGCCATCAACATCATCATCATCACCCTTATCATTATCATCATTATCATCATCATCCTTCACCGGTGTGGAAAGCAACGGGAAGCTACCACACCTACAATTTACCTTGTAAAGCTGCAAGCATAGCATGAAAATGCTATGATTGCAGTGAAGGACCTGCCTTCGGGCAGAATTACTATGGACGGATATATATATATATATATATATATATATATATATATATATATCTTCGGGGTTTTACAGCTGCTGCCGTCTTCCTGTGCCAAAGCATACTACGGTCTTGGGCATCTTCAATGCTTTAGCCCTCTTGCTTGCATTGCTATCATCATTTTTTTCTTCAATGTTAACTTTGGTCTCCCTCTTTTCTTCTTTCTGGTCGGTTGCCGTTGATATAGTTGCTTCGGCCGTCGCTCATCTTCCATTCTTAAAATATGTCCTAAACCATTTTATTTCCTTCTCCTCAATTCTTTCAATTATGCTTTCTTCTGCTTCCATTATATTTCTAATTTCCTTATTTGTGACATGTTCTAATTTTGACTTTCTGGCACTTCTGCGTAAATAATCCATTTCTAGAACTATTAGTCCATTCGTCTGTTAGTCTATTACATTCTCTTAATGCTCTGGTGGCTGCAATTTTAGTTTCATCGAAACCAAACTGGGCATATAGCAATGTATTTAAAAATGTAAGGTCGGGTTCGTTAACCAGCATAATCGAACCATTAAATGTAGAAGTTCACTTGAAAATGAGATTTAAAAATAGATTTAGCCATCGCAATTTTCGACGTTTCCCAGTGAATTTAGTATATAGGGTCTTTGCTATTTAAATAAACCCAGGAGGGTATTCTCCAAAATCAATTAAATACAAAAATCAGAAGTGGTGGTTTACCTAAAACTCGATATTAAAAATTGACTCTAAGAACAGTCAGTTTTGGTTCGTCGCAATGTATACGTACAGTTTAAATAAATCATTAAATTGGATAATTATAAATATTCCTCTGGTATAGCAAATCTGTGAAATATATTGGAAATCCACAGACTATTGTATAAGATACATTAGTTTCATTAATTTAATATTTTAATAAAGTCATATAAAAATGACTAGGTAGATACTATTTAAATTGTTCTCAGACTATACAACAATACTAATTTTCGGTTATGCCTGGATTGTTTTCAGCGCAGTCCGACAATTTTAAATAAATTGGCATAATAAATTGAGTTAGTTCCACCATATTTCACGTGGAACTGTCATCATGGTGGTATGCTGTATTTCGCAGCGTCGGACGGCGTGGCTCATTCCTCGCTGTCGGCTTTCCGATTCCCGGCTCGTCGGCAGTGAGGTTTACGATGCCTCGTTCCGAAGGGTGAGCACACTACCGCTATACCAAACTGCATCATCACATTTTAATTTCTCACTTACATTGTCGTATAGGCAAGGGTTAGCAATTGAACCCATTACGGTTATAAAAACAAACGAATTAGCTGTCAAGAGGTACAGGTACCTTAGAATTGGCAAGAGAGAGAGAGAGAGAGAGAGAGAGAGAGAGAGAGAGAGAGGAGAGAGAGAGAGAGAGAGAGAGAGAGAGAGATATTTACTTTAATTAAGGATGTAATTATAATATTCCGTATACCATGAAAACGGGACCATCAGTTCTAATTGTTGAGGAATTAGCTTAGTTTACACAGTTCCTGCGCAATGGGCGTTTTAAAAACACTTTTTTTGCGCGATAGTGCGTTTTGTCGTACTTACAGCAATGACGACCATGATTGAAAGTTCAACTTCCTACATTTCGGAGTTGCCTACCTAAATAATTATACTGTAATAAAATAACTAAATAAAATATTATGAAAATGCTTATCTTCAGCACGTATTACGAATGAATGAACAGCGCATACCAGGAAGAATGTATAATTATAAACCAAAAGGGAGAAGAATGTTGGGAAGACCATTGAAGAGATGGAAGGACCAATTCGACCTATAATGAGATCGGAACAGGCCATTGGGCTTAATCCTTGTTGTTGATGATGATAAAATAACTATACTGTAATATTACATTGTACAAACCACGTGGGAAGTAAAACCACTGCCCTCTACGTATACTGCGTACAATGTGTATACAAAAAAAAATATCAAAAAACGTAGTGTTAATATACATTACACAAAACAAACACCGCTTTTTAAATGAACTGAACTTTATTCGAAACAATACAAAACAATAAATACGTACTTACCGCCATTTTATCACTGATTGGTGTCACAGCCTCCTGTATTTTCAACTAATAAACATTGCCCACGCTGTTAATGTTAGGCAGTTGTTTATAATGAACGCAAATAATTCCAACAGATATGTTATTTGTTTACTATTATTTTGAAAACACCACCGCGCAAAAAATAATATACAACGCACGTTTGTGAAGTGTTTTACAGAATGTCGGAAATTAAAAACTTTTTTCACTTCTGTAAAACCTCGCATCCTAATATATTATTACGAATGATATTGAACTTCAATTCACATTATAACAGGGTTGCTTCCACTAAGAAATATAGTTTGATGGGATTTATTACGTGTTAGACAAGGCCCTATGAATTAAAAGCATAACTTTAGCTGTGTTAACTACTGAATATCAAAGACTTGACTGAATAAATAACTCTTTAATATTACGTTCACATTTAGCTGATATGGCGCGGGATATTTGTAAATCCCATTATATCATATTCTCAGTAGAAGTAATCCTGTTGTAATGTGAATAGAAAAAAGTTCACTACTGTGGGTACAAAACGATTTTAAAAACGTAAAATATATGTGTCTGTTACTGAATTTCCTGAGTAATTCACGTTGTTAGAAACACCAGCGCTTAAAGGAGGACATGTCAGGTTCAAATCTCGGTATAGGCAGAGTTTTTTTAGCTCTAAAAAGACTTCAACGTGTTCATAATTCTTGCATACGTTTTATTTGTGGTATTCGCAGATTTGATCACGTTACACCATCCCTGGAACAATTGTCATGGCCTCGACTACAAGATCATTGAACCATCCATTCCCTATCTCTTCTCTATAAAATATTACACACATCATTACATTATTATTTATCACACCGCTTCACTAGAATCTCTGATACACATAAATAATTCCCTAGTAAATATGCAAGCATTAGCGTGAAAAAGCTATAATTGGAGTGAAATACCTACCCTCGGGCAGAATTACTATATATATATACACACATATAATGTAGATTTTCGCGGATATAGGTATGATTAATAATGTTTTCTTGGGCTTTCCGCGTCATGGATTCAAGATCAGCCTCTGACGACTGATTCCAACGTTTCGGCATGATCCCACATGCCATTATCAAGGAAAATGAGCCTAGTCACTGGTTTAGGTCTTATATAATTAAATATGTTCAGTTTTTCATGAAAAATCAATAATCTACACGGAAGCATTAGAAATCGAGAAAAGACTACATTCTATGAACACCCGAGATTATGCCCGCAGATTACCATCTACATGGAAAACTGCTCTCGCTGCCTACCATATCATCCCTAGAGCAGCGTAGAAGATATGGAGAAAACCACGGTTGGGCAACATGGAGTGTGATCGACCTTTGGATGGGTGTACGGCTTCCCAAACGGACCACAATGAAAACTCAATGTGTTCAAATATATAAGACCTGAACCTAGGATGGTACCGCTAGAGCGTTTATTTAAATCCCACCGGGAATTGAAAACGTAATATTCCACCAGCTTGTCGCGTAATGTCTAAATCAACTGCACTATGGCGTTTCCTACAAAGTAATATACGAAGGGAATAAGTATTATATTATATAATTAAAGATTGCCTAAAATTGTTAAGGAATGGATTCCAGTGGAAAGGAGGAAGACCGAAGAAAACTTGGATAGAAGGGGTACAAGCAGCTATGAATGAAAGAGGATGGAGGAAGATCAATGGATGGACAGAGAGGAATGGCGTTTGGTTTCCAGAAGACGGCGGCAGCTACCATGATACCGGATGATAATGATGATGAATTATGTCAATATATATATATATATATTTATTTATGGGGTGTAAGAGGTAGTGATGTGCATTCTATAACCTCTCCTACCTAATTCTCAACCTCACCTGCACGTGGTACACCCTGCTTTTAACTAACGAGGTAATGGGGACCGAGTCACGGCGGTATAACCGTTCCATCGAATATGGAGGAAATTCCATATTTTGAACGCCTGACTAGAGGCTATAAGGTAGCAGCCCTACCACTAGTCTTGCTCTGCGGATGGTTGGTAACCAACCCAGGGGACTTCCTACTACTCGAAGAAACTTAAGCAAAGACTGGAATGATCACACTGATGACGACAAAGCAAGAAATAGGTTAATGATTAAGGATCTCAAAGTTGCAACATGGAATGTGAGAGGAATAACACATAAAGAAGAAGAGTTAGAAGTAGAGTTAGACAAAAGAAAAATTGACATTGCCATTATTTCGGAAACAAAAAAGAAGAACAAAGGATCAGAAGAATTAGGAAAATATGTAATGATTTATTCTGGAGTTCCAGCAGAGAACTGGGCATCATCAGGAGTCGCAATTTTAATAAGGAAAAATTTGCAACACAACATTTTATATTACCAATGGATTTCCCCAAAAATTGTAACAGTTAGAATAAAAATTTTAGGACATAATTTGAATATAATTGGAATTTATGCCCCTGTAGAAGGAAACGATTCAGAAACCACAGAATTTTATGATATTTTACAAGAAACCATTGACAAAGTAAATAAACAAGATTATCTCATAATTGCTGGTGATTTTAATGCAAGAGTCGGAAATCAACCGATAAGAGAATGCATTGGATCAGAAGGAGAACCAACTTGCAACAATAATGGTAAACTACTAATAGATTTTTGCATATTCAATAATTTAAGAATCACAAACTCCTTCTTTAGACACAAGAAAATACACAAATATACATGGGCAGCAAGGGGATCAAAGTCTATAATAGATTATGTACTAATTAATAATAAATTTAAAAAGTCTGTAAATGATACTAGAGTATACAGAGGAAGTGAAATTGATAGTGACCATTTTCTTGTTGAAAGCAAAATAAAATTATATCACAAACACATCAGCACAAGAAAATACAAGCAGACAGTACAAAATAAGATACCAAAAAAGTTTAAAATTCACTTATTGGAAGACCAAAGTACACAAATATTATATCAAACTAGAATAAAGAATAAACTTAAAACAAGCACGGGCGATATTGAAGAGGACTGGATAAATCTAAAACAAGCAATCATGGAAGCAGCATATGAGAGTCTCGGATATAAACAAATCAAAAACAAAAAGAGATTACGAACCTGGAATCCCGAATTAAAAGAAAATATTGAACAAAAGAAAAAAGCCTATAAAGTGTATTTACAAACTAAACAAGAGGAACATTATACAGAATATAAAAAACTCAGAGCTAAGGTTCGTAAATTGTCTAGAAAATACAGAAGGGATGATTGGGATAAATTTGTAAAATCCTTAGAACGTGATATTACAGGAGCACAAAGACAGGGATTTAAAATATTCAAAAAATTACAGATGGAAACAAAAGACAAAATTAATGTTAATCTGATACCAAAACAAGACTGGATTACTTACTACAAAAATCTTTGGTCAGAACCGAACACTCACACTGAAAAAATTACTTCGAATTTGACTTGTGAAAATGAAATAGAAAAACCAGACATAACAATGGACGAACTAGAAGAAGTTTTAAAGAAGGCCAAGAACAGGAAAAGTCCAGGTTTAGATGATTTAAATTTAGAACTTTTTAAGTATGGAGGAACTGCCTTGAAAGAGAAACTATTAGAACTTTTTAACAATATTTGGCATTGTCTTAATATTCCAACGGATTGGGAAACGGGTCTAGTAATTAATATACATAAAAAAGGTCAGAAAAACAAATGTGATAACTACCGAGGCATTACCTTACTCCCAACTGCATCTAAATTATATGCCAACATAATTAAAAATAAGTTATCAGTAAGTACTGAAACATTTTTGGAAGAAGAACAATGTGGATTTAGAAAAGGGAGGAGCACTATAGATGCAATATTTACCCTGCAACAAATTATGGAAAAAAGGAGAGAATTTAATCTCCCACTGTACATACTATTTATAGATTATGAAAAGGCATATGATAATGTAAACCGAGATAAACTTTGGCAGATACTGCATGAAGAACATATACACTCACATGTAATACGAGCCATACAAAGCTTATATCAAAATTCTAAAATCAAAATTAAATTACCAGATGGAGAAATAACAGAACACATAAACACAGGCAAAGGTGTTCGACAAGGATGTGGACTATCTCCACTCTTATTTAATATATATATTAACAGAATAGTGCAAGAATGGAAACAAACAGTAAACAGTGGAATTTCAATAACTAGGAATAAAATAATTCAAACAATATTATATGCTGATGATCAAATAATATTATCAGATTCCGAAGATAGCTTACAAATAGCAGCATATCAATTATTCAAAATTGCCAGCAAATATAATATGAAAATTTCCACATCAAAATCCAAAACAATGGCAATGTGTGGAAAAAACATACAACGGGTGAAAATTGAGATTGATGGAAAAATTATAGAACAAGTGTCAGATTTCTCTTACTTAGGAAGTGTATTTGCAGAGTATAAGAGTGACATTGATTCAAAATTACAAAAATATAATAAAATGAATGGGGTAATACGAAGACATTTTGGTAAACAGATGAGGACAGAGACAAAACTAAGATTACATAACGTCACATCAAAAGCTGCTCTAAAATACGGAAGTGAAATTTGGATTTTAAATAAAAGAAACTCTCATAAACTTCAAGTAAGCCAAATGCGCTTCTTACGATCATTGTTAGGAGTTAATAGACTGGATCACCAAAGGAACACTACTATCAGAGGAAAACTTGGAGTAGCAAGTTTAAATGAAGATATCCAAAGATACCAACAAGAATGGAAAAATCATCTGAGAAGAATGGCAAGAAATAGACTTCCAAAATTGGCATTCCAATATACCCCAACTGGACATAGGGACCAAGGAAGACCAAAACATCGGTGGAAAGATCAAGACCATCTTCGCTAGGTTTACCGTACAGGCCACATGGCCTAAAACGAATTTGTTCATGATGATGATGATGATATTTATTTATTTATTTATTTATTTATTTATTTATTTATATTTATGGCTATCACAAAAAAAGTACAGTGGGTTAAATCAGCATTCTATGGCGTCATGTATAAATTGTTGGATCATGGATAATGTACATTTTTATTATTGGTATTGTTTTATAAAACCAGACTATACACGATGAATACTGAAAACGTCAATCTACCTTCCTGTGTTTACGAGTATGAAGGTCAGGAAAAACTGGAGATGTTTCGGTCTCTGTCGCGGGGGATTAAATAGCTCTGAAAGGCGATTCTTGTTTGTTCTACCAAACCGCCATGTCTCAACAGATTTAAACATTCTGAAATGTAAACTAAAGATAAAGGTATCTATTTTTATTTTATTTAATTCTTTTTTTGCAATATTTAAACATTTTACTTTAAAAAATGCACGTAAAATTCCATTTGAAAATACAAAAACACACAAATATTAAACAATGTAATTTGAGTTATAAAATATGGACGCAATTTTAAGCATTGCAACTAATATGTTTCCTTTAGCTTATTTATTCGTACAATTCACTATATAAATTTAATTCACGACAGCCTGCGGCTTTAATAGAAATTACTTTTTTTAAGATGGCGTGTGTAGAGTGACGCAATTGCTAATGTTGGAAGTGTTAAAGAAATAGGGCAAAATACAGTTCCTAGTAACGGCAAATGAAAAAAAAAAAAAGAAAAAAGAAAAGAAAAATTTTACCGTTATTATAAGAAAAAGTTCCCTGATAATTTCACAGCTCCCCTAGGAAATAAAATTTCGGCGAAATCCAAGCTTATTAAATTTAAAAGAAAATAGCTTAAAAATCAACAGAATATCAATAAAGTAGTGAAATCATTCACAATAGATTCAATTTTGCATTTAATTTAATATGGAGCCCACTAATGCTTCATAAAATCGCCCCGAAAACTACATAACAAATATACAAAAAAGAACCAGCGAAAAGTAGGAAAACTTCGATGAGCATAGTGCGTAAGAATGACGTTATGAAAAGGGAGGATAAGAGATGAACTTAAGATATTTAAAGATAATGCAGAAACCACTGCGAAACTATCATCTAAATTAAGTACTCTGTTACGAATGTTTGCTGCACAGTAATTTTAAGTTGGATATTAGAATATGTCAAGCCAGAAAAAGGAGGAAAAGGAGAAAGTTTCATCCAGAATTACACACAAAACACTGAAGTTTCGCAAAGAGACGGGCTTAGGCACAATTATTGATATCTGGATAAATGAAGTGGCAATATGAATTACGGAGAGACTACTAGGAAACTTCAGGAAATCTTGAATTATCACTGGTCTACAGTGATTTTGCTACTAAACAAAAACAAGTGTATCTAAACTAATTTGATTATGGTGATTACAGATCTGAAGTGCGTTTTTCTCTAGCACGTCACAATTTTATTATAATTACACTTTTAATTTTTACATTAGGATATCTATCTTTGGGCAGACCCTTCAAACGTTGGATTGAGACCGTAACGGACCACTAGGTCTATCACATGAAAGGAAGAAGAAGAAGAAGGAGAAGAAGAAGAAGGAGACATTAGGATATGTACACGAACTCCTTCATTGGAGGTTGTTCATTGAATCATCCAAACTGAGCTTAAAATGTGTTTCGTTACAAAATGGTAACAATAAACCATCAATTCCTATAGCTCATGCTACCGGATTAGAGGAGACATACGAATCCATGGAGATCCTTCTGCAAGTGATAAACTACACAACATTTCAGTGGAACATTTGTGGAGATTTGAAAGATGTATAACTTCTATCTGGTCTACACAAGAAACATGTGCTTTTTGTGTTTGTGGGATAGCTGTGATGACAGTAATTATTTCAAGATTCAACGATGGCCTGAGGGGAAAAAAAACAATGTGAAACATGAGGCGCTTGTTGACGCAAAGAAGATATTTTTTCCACCCCTTCATATTAAACTGAGCCTCATGAAGAACTTTGTGATGGCACTGAATCATAATGTTGAAGGTTTTAAGTATTTGAAAGAGAAGTTTGGGAGAATTAAGAGTGATGTCAAATTGAATGCAGGAATTTTCATTGGACTAGAGATCCAACAGTTGGTGTGTAACACGACATTCAGGACAAAACTAAATGCTCTTGAATTCGAAGCTTGCGATTAATTAGTACTTGTGGCAACACAGTTTTTAGAAAATTATCGAGTTGAAAACTATGATGAGCTAGTGCATAACATGCTTAGAGCATTTCAGAATCTGAGTTGTGGCGTGTCTTTAAAAATGCACTTTTTACATTCTCATCTTGACTTTTTTCCTACAAATCTCGAGGCTGTGAGTGATGTGAACATGATGACTGGTTCCATTAGGACATATCAACGATGAAATCCAGGTACCAGAGTCAAAATGACCCGAGTATGTTGGGTGATTTCTGCTGGTTTATACAATGATCAACTACATTTCAACATAAGCGGAAAAACAAAGGCCCTAAGCAATTTTAATACGTTTTAGACTATTGAGTAATACTAAGAAATTGAGACTGGAAGTAAATATTAATAAAACTAAAAACATGGTCACACATAGAAGTACAATGGAAATGGACAGCTAATGACAAATGACGGAAATGTTAAGGAAGTGGCTGGATTCAAATACCTAGGAACAATAATCACAAATAGGAATGAGATGCACAAAGAAATTAAACATAGGCTCAATTCTGGAAATGCGTGCTATTATGCATTGCAGAGAATCTTGACTTCCAAACTCCTTTCAAAAAACGTAAAAATGAAAATATATAAAACTATTATTCTACCAATTATATTATATGGATGCGAAACGTGGACTCTTACTTTAAGGGACGAAAGGAGATTACAAGTACTTGAGAATAAATTTCTTAGAACAAATTTTGGACCAAAGAGAGATGAACAGACAGGTGAATGGAGAAGACTACATAACAGTGAACTACATGGTCTTTATAGGAAGCCAGATATAATAAGAACAGTTAAGTCTCGTAGACTGCGATGGACAGGACATGTGGCACGAATGGGGAATGAAAGACTTGCATGGAAGCTTCTTGAGGAAAACCAGAGGGAAAACGCCCAGTTGGTAGACCAAGAATGAGGTGGGAAAAAACATTAAGTATGATTTGAGGGAAGTAGATTATACAGGGAATGATTGGAAACATTAGCTCAGGATAGGGATGTATGGAGAGTTATGTCCGCGTGGCCATGAACCTACAGGTTCGATAGTGCCATTGAGTTAGTTAGTTAGTTAATGCTTATTACTAATTCTAAGTTTACATATTCTTATAATTTTATTTAAAGTAATATAATTTAACAATATATATATATATATATATATATATATATATAAAGATAAACTCAATTTATACCACTGACTTTACAATAAATAACTATTGAATAGTAAGATTTCCGATTATTTTACACGCTTTATTTTAGCTTTACCTGTATCTATCTATGTAACGGAATTTTTCAACGCGATTTTCACCCACTTAGAATCATTGGATTGACTTGAAACTGTGTATAATTGTAAAGGACCAATGACAATACAATAATTTCGTCATTTTGTTCTAAAATCCTGGCCAGAATAATCAGAAAATGAAAAGAGTGTCTGTATAATTAAGTAACGAAATCTTTCAACACGATTTTCACCTACTTAAAATCATTGGATCGACTTGAAACTTTGTATACTTATGAAGGACCAATGGCAATATAATAATTTCATAAATGTTTTCTACAATCCTGGCCAGAATCATCAGAAAATAAGAAAAAAGTGTCTGTGTAATTATGTAACGGAATCTTTCAACACGATTTTCAGCCACTTAAAATCATTGGATCGACTTGAAACTTTGTACACTTGTAAAGGACCAATGCCAATAAAATAATTTCATAAATGTTTTCTATAATCCTGGCCAGAATCAGCAGAAAATCAAAATAATAAGAACCGGTATAATAGGTTGCGGATTTATCAACTTCTTATTCAATCGTTGTAAGAGCTCAGTTGGTAGAGCGGTGGACTGTAGTTGTATATAATTTCAGTAATCCATAGGTCGCTGGTTCAAATCCGGCCCGGAGGATTTTAGTAGAGTATTACTTTCAGCTCATACTACAATAGTATGGAATTTAAAGATATTTACATTTCTATCTTATTCTGTAAAATATTAACACCAAAAAATAAAAAAATAAATAAAAGTTTAAAAAAACTAAAACAACACGCTTTATTAGAAAACCGAACTAAAAAATTAAAAATAATTTCAATTTCCAACACGCTTGGGATAAAATTAAAGTGGCGAACAAAAAAATCATCTCCAACACATCTAGAATAAAACTAGAGTTATCTACAAAACAATAATTTTACCATCAAAAGCGTGCGGTGGTTTTATAGTTTTTACGTTTTCTTCTTAGAGACTTTACTTTTATCAATATCTGTTTATTATCAAATATATTAATTCATATAGAGCACCCCACTCTTTTGATGGTAAAATTATTTTTTTTGTAGATAACTATCGCAAGCGTGTTGGAAATTAAAATTATTTTTAATTTTTTAGTTCGGTTTTCTAATAAAGCGTATTGTTTTAGTTTTTTAAACTATTATTTATTTAGAGTTCCAATACTCAAAAACCTGACGTGCTAGAATAAATATGATTACTGATCTGGAATCAGCGCATCACTTTCAGCATAAAACAGCCAGAATTCATCAGTATCAGGCAAAAAGTATTTTTTTGTAGACCTACTGTTATATCCCTTTATTAAAGGGATTTACGAAGGCGTTTTTGCCCGTTCTCTGTTATTCTTTACAGTTTGGCAAATTATATGATACAAATGATCAAAGATTTACAGAAATATTTGTATAATGTATGTCGACTTTTATGGCTGGTATAATATGGTATTAGTGTATATAAATTATTCGTACGTGATACAGATATGGTGAAATATATTCCTGTCCTAGTAGAAAAATATCGGAAGAAGCACGAGAATTCAGAAACAATTATTTTAGAAAAATAACAGAATCGCATTCAAGAAAAACTTCGAGAATTTACTCAGCTGGTGCTTAACCTACATGAGTCTTCTTACTGTTTCAAATAGCTTTGCGACATCTCCCTAAGAAGGAAATAATAAAAAGAAACTCTACACTGATGTTCAAGCACGCATTACATGCCATCCAGGAAAATATAATCAGTAGATCAGACGACACGATGATGATGATGATGATGACGACGATATTGATGACGAAGAAGAAGACCAATAAGACAGGAAAAAATAATACATATACAGAGTGATTCAGAAATATGGCTATACGTTTGATCGCATTTTGTGCCGAAAATATTATTATTAAATGAAATATGATGTTATCATTCGAAAGGGAATCCTTCAAAATACAACAATAGAACAAAACAAAACAAAACAAATCACTGCTCACGTACAGCTTGGCGGGTTGATTTTTGTGGACTATCGTCGAACGCCTCCACAACTCTCTTCGTTGTCTGCATCCGTGCTAATGCGAGACCTTCCAGGAGGTTTGATTTTCTGCATCCTTCCCGTTTCCAGCAGTCGTTTTCTCCACTTCCCCACAGTCGACGGCTGCAATGCTACGTTAAACTCACGTCTTGCCCGTCTTGCGGCCTCACGATCATTAGCATACGTTATTGCCCATGCAGTAATTGTAATTTGCTGTTGCATATTCAACGACATTTTGACTAATGACGTAAGTTCCACACTGTTTTGTTTTATTCCATTGTTGTAATTTGAATAATTGCCTTTCCAACGGTAATTTCATATTTCCTGTATTGGTAATATTTTCATCACACAACGCGATCAAACGTATAGCCTTATTTATGATTCACCCCATATATATATATATATGTATATATTAATTACTAACTAATACCCGGCATACGCTGCTACGCCTAAATAAATTAGTTTTTACCTTTAGTTGAATAAGTAAATGAAAAAAAATATATATCATAATAATTTTTAGATATCACGTGCTGGTTATTGTGAGTTATCCTTAAAAGATAAACATACGCTGTTGCGGATTTGTCTGTACAGTTTTTGAGATATATAATTCTGTGTACATTAATTTTGTGTATTTGTTATGGTTTAGGCAGCATAAGCCATGTAAGTGTAAAAAAGGGACTTTTTCACGTTTTTCACTACAAAGGGTGCTTTTTAGGGTAGGAGTTGAGTATCTCAACTCTCTTATAGCCTATGTTTATCCCGGGAATCTCCTGAACATTTTGCAAAAAAACCCCATCACATTCGGATCAACGATATGGCCGCGTATAAAGTACGAACAAACAAATAAATAAACAAACATACAAACAAACATTCATTTTTATATATTTGATTATTAGCATTAAGTGCTTTATATGATAATGTTTAGAAGTGAAATAACTTCATTTGAAATCAAAAAAGTGAGAAAATACTCAGAATGTATTTTTTCACTTAGAAGCAACTTTTGAAAGTAAAACAATATCGAAGTCATTGTACTATATTTAAAATTGTATTAAAAAAATAAGTGAAGAGTTATATAAAATAAACTTTATTACAATATTGAACAAGCGATTGTTAAAAAATCTCAATTTATAATTTTCATTTACTCGAATTATTTTAAGTTCGATTTAAGTTGTCAATGAAGACTTTCACGCCATTGAAGAAAGCATAATTTAAAAATTCCAATCCCTCTTACATTCTAGAGCTTTAGTATATTGCATTGGATTCATTTCATTTCATAAACTAGGTTTCTAGAAATAACATTAAATTTTAAAAGGAGGGAGAGATTTTTGTCTTGCCTATCAGATTACTTTAATCAGTAGATATATTAAAACTGAAAGCAATATGAGACATTTTTATACCCCATACAGTTAAACTGACATTTCTTATAATACAAATTACAAAAATCGAAACCAGAAAAGCTTTACTAAAAGACGTGCAGATCTATATATAGCCACCCATCGATAGTAATTCTGCCCGAGGGCAGGTCTTTCACTGCAATCGTAGCATTTTCATGCTATGCTTGCAGCTTTACTAGAGAATTGTAGGTGTGGTAGCTTCGCGTTGTTTCCACACCGGTGAAGGATGATGATGATAATGATGGCCATATGATTTCAGGGACCGTTTGGGCCTTAAAGTTTTTCTGACATTTGTCTTACAGGTGAGGAAAAACCCCGATCAAAACCTCATCCAGAAAAACTGCTCCGACCGGGGATCGAACCCGGGTCCGATGCGTGACAAGGCAGCACGCTACTTCGAGACCACAGCGGTGGGCCCTATATATATGATTAACGTTCAAGTAATTTAATTCGAGTTATATTACTGTTAGCCATTATTGAAATATAATTTTTACGTATTTGGGGCAATAGATTGCTCATTTGTGAGAAGTAAACAATTTAATGTTTTGTAAAGCAGTCAATTTTTAAAGGCCCCTGCACATTTTGTAGAGACAATCTTGAAATTTAGAATCCCCAGATGTTCAATGTGTGATTCCTTTGTCGCACTACACTCATCAAAACGATAATGATGTTTATTCTAATCTCGATGTTATATACAATATCCGCATCGACACTTTCGAAAGATCTTCTGATACGTTCTTTCATTTAATATTTAATTCGTGGAGCGGAGGAACGAAAACTCTATCTTTTTAATAGGTGGTAATTTTTGAAACGTCTGTTAAAATATCGTTGGGCAACATTACAGAAATAACTTTAAATAATTCTAACACAATATATTTTTATACAGAATCTTGCATTGCAGCTATTTTGCTTCTACAATGATAATTTATTTATAAAAAAGGTTTACAGTGTAATGAAGCATCGTCTTGTGCCCAAAGCTTCTTAAATTTTTATCTTCTTTCTCCATTCTTCTCTATCTTCCCATTCTAATTCTTCCAGACCTAGCTTCCTCATACCTCTTCTTACATCATCTATCCATTTAAATCTGGGTCGACGTCTCTCTCCTTTCCGATTGGATTCCATTCCAAAGCTTGTCTGGGAATCTTTTCTCCGGCATCCTATGTATATGACCATACCATTCTAGTAGCCTGTATCTCACAAAATCAAATATTGAATTTTGGACTTTCATTTCTTGTCTGATGATTGTATTTCTGATTTTTTTCAATTTCCAATAATAACATGCAGAATAATTAACAACTACAATATACCATACAAAATTTCA
This sequence comes from Diploptera punctata, assembly GCA_030220185.1. Classification (NCBI taxonomy): domain Eukaryota; kingdom Metazoa; phylum Arthropoda; class Insecta; order Blattodea; family Blaberidae; genus Diploptera; species Diploptera punctata. The sequence goes on from JASPKZ010002326.1 coordinate 1,606,917, forward strand.
CAGTTTCTCGATATAGCACTGCAAAATGCATGTTGATGCATATTTATCATAAGTAATGCCACGAGTGATTTACAATTTATCTATAGAATTTGGAAATCAAGAGTGGCATTTCTTAGGACTATTTAACGAATAAAATTAAGCTGTTTACTCACAAATCATTATTTAATACAGTTATTTTAAAATATTTATAAATTTAATGTAAACGGCGATGTTTGAAAACAAATGAGAAACGATTGGTACGCTTCATCTGCTCCTTTTGTTCATCACTGCAACCAGATCATATTATTTATTGTCAAATGAACGCAATATTGTAAGAATGCACTCTAGTGAAGAAAAAATGAAAGACATCAAACTGTATATTAATTCATTTCTGATGTCCTATGACAATTATATTTTTCTGGAATGTTATTACCTGGGAAAAATACATTTAAGAAAGTGAAAACAGTGGTTTCTCTTTTTGATTGTACAATCAATTGCTACAAATGTTTTTACATTAACTCCCGCATGCGCTATGTGTTGACATTCATGCACTATATATATATATATATATATATACAATCTGGTAGCCGTATTTCTTACGGAGTCGGTCACTGCAAAATAATGCTATGATCTATTCAGAATGTTAAAAAGGATGTGCTTTCTTTATCATGATAAACTTTAGTTGGTAAATTCTAGGCGAAACACGACTGTGATTGGTTGTAAATAATAAATCATTGAAATATGATTGGTCTTTGACTGCCATTTGGGGCATGAGTTAAATAGTCACACATCGTTTCTGGCTTACAGGACGTTAAAGTTGTTTACTTCTTACGTTTTAGCCCTGTATATAATCTCATTAAAAAGTAATATGCATTTTTTCTTTTTAATTTTTATATACCTGGTCCGTAGCAGTTATAATATTATATTTAACTTTTTACTGAGAATTTAAAACATGTAAAACTCATATATAATGTTTAGTTTGAAAACGATGTTGTTATAAAGGTATTAGTGTACTATAATTCAGTAACTTAATGCGGGTTTAACTTAAAATAAGATAACTTATAGCGACATGCATCAAATCATTATATAAAATAAGCTTACTTTATCGTCAGGTGTATAGGCTAAATAAATCTATTTTTTTTCTATATGTATTATATTAAGTACTGGTTTTATAAAGCTTTATTCGTATTTTAAAAAAATAGCTTACAGAAAATATAAAAGCATATTTGAATTAAAGCATTCACTGACCCCATCTGTACCCTATAATATATGTAACCTCATTGCTCCCTCTGTGGCAAACGGCCAGGGTTTAGTAATAATACAAGTTTAACTTTTGTCCATATTTTTCAACTTATGTAATTCCGCACATTCACAGCTTATGCCATAAAGATGAATCCTGCGCTCCATGATTCTATAAGCCTATCACGTGCAGTGGTAGTTTTTTTAACCATTATTCATTTTTCAGACATCTGTCGAAGTCTGTAATAGAGAAGAGATAAAGCGAAGAGATTCCTGGTAACAGTATTTTTTTAAATATGTTTTGTTAGTATACTGTACGTTACAATAGTTTAATATTTTATAAAAAGTTCTGGTTTTATACTCTATTTGGATACTTATCATGAATAGTAGAGCTCTGAGATATCTAACTGTGATTAGATCGTTTAGAAATGTTATGTCATTCATCAGTTATAATTTTCATTTCTAAAAAATAATAATGGGTAAATAACAAACAAATTTGATATAGCGTTCCTTATGTTAACGTAATTATTCACGATTTGCATATACTATATTTACATTATTGCAAAATAAATGTAATGATATAAGAAAGCAGTTTAATATCAACAAAGTGGTACACAATAAAAGACGCAAGTTTTCACTAATGAAAATAAAATAAAAAAATTGGGAATCCAACATCATGTCTCAAAAGTTTAATCAGTTGTATGTCTCAAAACCTAAATCCAATCTAATATATAAAAATGAATGTTTGTATGTTCGTACTTTATGCGCAGCCAAACCGTTCATCTAATTGTGATGGGGCTTTATGTAAAATGTTCAGGAGATTCCCGGAATGAACACAGGCTATAACAGAGTTGTGATACTCAACTCCTATGCCCTTAAAAATCGCTCTTTGTGGTGGAAAACGTGAAAAAAGTAGCTCTTTGCACGCATAATAGGTTAGGCAGCGCGCTGCCTAAACCATAACAAATACACAAAACTAATGTACACAGAATTGAATATCTCAAAAAACTCTACAAAAAAGTCCGGGACAGCATAAGTTTATCTCTTACGGATAACTCACAATACCCATTTTTGTCTTTCATTGATGCCAAGAAGATCAAGACAAGTACGTAGATTCCTGTGCAAGCATAGCAGCACATGACGGATATTATTTTACGGATAACTCACAATAACGAATTTTGTATTTTAGCTCATTTATGCCAAGAAGATCGAGATAAGTAGATTCCCGGGCAATACCGGGTAATCAGCCCGGGGAGTCTTAAAATAATTACGATATACATTTATAATTATCTTTCATTTTACTTATTCAACTAATCATAAGAAGTAAATTAATTTTCGTCTTTCAGCTATTTATGCCGAGAAGATCGGGATGAGTAGATTCCCGGACAACGCCGGGTAAACAGCACTCGGTATGTAAAAATAATTACGATATAAATTGACCATTCACTTATTTAACTAAACATAAACACATTAATTTTCGTATTTCAGCTCAATTATGTAAAGAATATCGGGATAAGTAGATTCCCGGGCAACGCTGGGCAATGAGCATGGGGTAACTAAAAATATAAATTTATAATTATTTTTCCATTTAGTTATTCAACTAAACATAAAAGAACATTAATTTTCATTTATTTAGTCGTAACAACGCACACGGGTATTAGCTAGTTACCTATAAAATATTCATGACAAGTTCCTTAACAAAAATATGCAGTAAGACTGGGAATACTTTAATGAAGTATGCGGGTGGTCTAAAACATTTGTGGCAGATTAATAGGTTGTCGTTGTTAGTATTTTTTTAGAGCTTTTAACTCCGATCACTCGAGAAAGGCAATATATAGCCTTCAGAGAATTATTAGCGTAGGATAGGGATTACAGAGATTATCTGTATGTCCACGCAGCCATGAACCTCCGGGTTTGATAATGCCGTGAGTTAGTTTTAATAAATAATAATTTTTAGTTAACATAATTGGAATTAATTGTTGAATTAAATAATTAAAGTTTACAATGACGAATTCCATAATTCATATCGACCATATATTGTCGGGGTATTAGATTCCATTGCCCAGTTGGTAGACCAAGAATGAGGTGGGAGAATAACATTAACTATGATTTGAGGGAAGTAGATTACACAGAAAATGATTGGAAAACATTAGCGCAGGATATGGATGTATGGAGAGTTTATGTCCGCGTGGCCATGAATCTACGGTTTCGATAGTGCCAGTGAGTTAGTTAGATATTATATTTCATTGCCTCTAGTCCCAAAGGTAGATGTTTCAAAATAGGGATCGCCTATGGGCCTTTATCAGGAGCCGTGAAGCTTGTGCTCGGACTGTTGTGAGTAAATGTATTGTCAAGCATAATATGTAGAGTGGTGAGTACAAATTCTATCCGTTAGGTGTCTGTTTTACGAGTAGGCAAGCCCGCCCTTAATAAATGTGTGCTTTTCGAGCCTAAGCGAGAGGCTCGAGGCTTGAGAAATGTTTTGACAATCTTATTCGGCTTGTCTCTCTCTCGATGTCCTTTATGAAACGAATGTTGATTAAACTTAAATTTTCACTATTTAAGTTAATAATGGATCTTTACTAACAAGAATTAATAATATTATATCGGAATTACACGAATTCTATTAACTATTTTTTCGAATGTTCATTGGTATACAGGAGAATTGGAACTTTAATCATAATAACAGGTCATAATAAATTATTTCACATTTATAATCAAGAATTAATATTTGTACGGATAAGGTTCAGTTTATTTAAGTAAAATAATTACAGAGTATATTCTATAAAATAATAATATTAATAATAATAATAATAATAATAATAATAATAATAATAATAATAATATAGTACAGCAAAACGTCGGTTGTAATATATTTCATTTAGTGCAGTGTTCCCTTCAAAATTATATTTTATAATAACTTACTAGATAGTAAAAATTATAGAGGTATCAGCTTATTGAACTCCACTTATAAACTATATTCAAAAATAATAAATAATAGATTGAAGAAGATATCTGACACACTCTTAGAAGAAGAACAGGCAGGGTTTAGAAAAGGAAGATCCTGTAGTGATAATGTGTTTATTACAATGAGACTAATTGAAAAGAGAAGAGAAATTAACCTGCCAACATATTTGTTGTCCATTGATTTTGAAAAGGCCTTTGACAGAGTAAATAGATCTATACTATGGGAAATAGTGAAGAAATGAGGATATCCACACCATCTAATAAAATCAGTCCAAGGCTTATATGAAGAAACTAAAGTAGTGATAAAAACTGATGGAAAAAGGTCAGAAGAAATTTTAATAAATCAAGGAGTTAGACAAGGGTGTAGTCTATCACCCACTCTTTTTAATATATATATCGACGACATTATGAAACAATGGAAAATTATAATGGACAAAGGCCTTATATTGAACAATAACTCAAGTATTAATAACTTAATTTTCGCCGATGATTTAGTCTTACTACACCATGATGAAAATCTGTTACAATTGGCTGTTTACAAACTAAATGCAATATGTAGCGATTATAATTTTAAAATTTCAATAAGTAAAACAAAAGTAATGACATTTTGTGGAAGAAATACTCTCGTGCAAAAATAGTAATTAGAGACGAAATTATTGAACAAGTATCCCACTTTAAATATTTAGGATGTGACATCAGCTATGGGTATGATAAAGGTATTGAACACAAAACACATCAGTTTCAAGCTATTTGTGGTACAATAAATAAAACATTGAATAATAAAGCCCATAAAGAAACAAAATTAAAATTTTATAAAACAATGGCTGTCCCTGTCCTTATATATGGGAGTGAATCTTGGATTACCACTACCAAACAAGAAAGGAAAATCCAAGCAGCCGAGATGAAATTTTTAAGAAGAGTAAAAGGCTGCACTAGAATGGACCAGATAAAAAACGAGGATATCCGTGAAGAACTACAGATCTACTCCATATAAGAAAATATATTTAACAACAAGATACAGTGGAAAGAACATGTAGAAAGAATGGAACAAAGTAGATTACCAAATAAAATCTTCCATTATTTTCCAAGAGGAAGATGAGATGTCGGACGTCCTCGGAAGAGATGGAGTTAGATCTAATAGTGAAGACGGAACAGGCAACTCTTGCCTAAACCAGGAAGTGAAGAAGAAGAAGAAGAAGAAGAAGAATAACTAACTAATTAACCAACTAACTAACTCACTCACTGGCACTATCGAACCCGTATGCTCATCCCCGCGCGGACATAAGCTCTCCATACACTCCTATTCTGAGCTAATGTTTTCCAATCATTCTCTATATAATCTACTTCCCTCAAATCATAGTTAATGTTATTCTCCCACCCCATTCTTAGTCTGCTAACTGGGCGTTGACCCTACAAAAAGCTTCCAAGCACGTCTTTCATTCTCCATTCGTGCCACATGTCCTGCCCATCACAGTCTACAAGACTGAACTGTTCTTATTATATTTTGCTTCCTATAAGACCATGTACTTCACCTTTATGTTGTCCTCTCATTAGATTTTATAATACTTTATTTATTTACTGGTTGCCTAATATATCGAATTTATGCTGTTTTATGATTTTTAGGATGATAATTTTAGACTTAACAGTGTTATATCAGAACCGTATGTTACAACTATATATTACGACGTTTATAGGTATAGTGTTCATGACATCCCTATAGGCTTACACCATAGATAAAGGACACTACGTATGTTACAAATACGAGATTTTTTTTTAATTTTAATATAATTTAGATCTTTAAATGCACTAGAACATACTTATTAAAGGAAGTGACCTGACCTCAAAGGATTACAAGACACCGAATGTGAATACATTACTTACCATAATTATTAACTCGAAGGTTTAAGCCCAGAAATTCTTTCATAAAGACCTCAAAATTAACGTAGGACAAATCAATTGATAAACTAAAATATTCCTATGAATTAAATAAAATTATTCCATATATTGTATACCAGACTGTCCACCGCTGTGGTCTTGAGATAGCGTGCTGACTTGTCACGCAGCCGGTCCGGGTTCGATCCCCGGTCGGGACATGTTTTCTGGGTGAGGTATTTTTCAGGATTTTTCCTCAACTATAAGATAAATGTCACAAACCTTTAAGGCCCAAACAGTCCCCGAATACCATCTGGCCATTATTAGCATCAATATCATATTCGCCTATAAGTTTAGTTTAAGGCCTCTCCTGGCGCATCATTACCACCACCATCAACTCATATATTACCGGCGAAACGTAACCCCGCCTTCAGTCGCCCTAACCTCAGAAATGGGTTACAAGTACGCTATCCCAGGAGAGAACACCTGATATGTCGAAATGACAACATGGGGCATTTGGGGGAAAAATACTAGACTTACACCTTTTTATTTATTTGAATATTGCTGTCATATCTCTTCAATTACCTAAAAACTTACGCTTAATTATTTGGAGAGTGATTTGAGAAGAACTGGAAGCAGTAATTGGAGACAGGAAGTAAAGGACAAAATAGAAAGGCGAGCTATTGTTCGGGGGATCAAAGGCTAAACTCTAAGATCTTTAGTACTGACGATGAAGATTACGATAGTAATTACACTGGTCAACATGATTTTTGACTGATGAGTACCAATAGCTGTACTTAATGCAGTTTTTTATCTTGTTTTCAAATATGTGTTCGGAATTTCTCCATCGCTCACAGTTTTTTTTTATTTTAATTTCAATTAATGGATTTAAATAATTATTTTTTAATAAACGTTTTTTCGTCCATTTGTCCATTGTAAAATAAAACCAAATGAGCTAACACAGGAGATTTCAGCTATGGAAGAGAGATATCAAGGCAGATGGAATCCTAATATGCTGGCCGATTATTGTTGGACCATCAAGAGGGATGCTCCACAGGCGAAATACAGCAGAAGATCGTCATTTATTACGTTCTAGGTAAGTCCGAATGTTCGAATATTGTGTAGTTACGAATGTAGAAAATATTAAAGCGTTTGAAATTATAAATGCCTGTTCTCTCGGAAACTTTGCGTGATGGAGAAAAACCGATATCATATTTGAATTCAGGAGAAAAATACTATCACAATCACATATTTTCTTTCTGAGACAAAAATAAGTTTATTTTTTGTGGCTCAGTGTTATTAATAACATCTCATAATCGTAGTTCAACCTCTCAACTTACAGGTACGTTTAGTGCCCCATGTCACCCGGACCTTAAAATGACACAGCCTGTCGGGAGAGGAATTTAAATTTTGAATCAGATAGGCTCTTGTCCACATAAGGACATAAATTGCCTTCCCGAATGAGTGATCAGCTGAAACCTGAGCCTCCTTCGAGAAAACTAACATTTAAGACAAGAAATAATTTAGGCCTACTGACACATTCATACGAAACATGGCGAATATGATAAACGAAATTATTGATCCAATAGATGATACAATTTCATGCTGTATAGGCATCTGGATAATATGAATATCGCCGAGGTATCCCCGCCAGGCCTAAAAAATGTTGAGGGAAAAAAGTAAAATTTACTCCTGTGAATATAATTATTAGATGAATAGATGATTATGATGGCCAAATGATGTTCGGGGACCGTTTGGCCTTAAAGCTTCCAGACATGTATCTTGTAGTCGAGGAAAAAAATAAAATAAAATCCACAACTAGGAAACTTTTCCCGACCGGAGATCGAAACCATGCCCGCTACATACGAGGTAGAGACGCCATTTCAAGACCACAACGGTGGATTATTTAAAAAAAATACATAGGCCTACAATAAAAAATACAAATTAGTAACTTTCATGCTTAAATCGTATTTATGCAATGTTTATGTTTGCCTACAAATGAAGGAATGGCGTATTAGAATAATAAGCAATTACTTTTTTAAATCATCGCACAGTCTTCGCACCAAATAACTTAATTAAAGTAATGTTGTATGAAAACACATATGTGAAACATATGCCAACTCATTCTGCTATTTTAAATATAACAAAAATTAATGTCGAAATTTATAACGATGAAATACGTAGCCACAATTTAAATTTTATTTCCATTTAACCGTAAAATGTTCTATTACAATTATGCTGATATATGTCACCACTAAGAATTACAAGCCTACTGTCAATTATTTTAAGCACTGCCATCTTGATTGTTACATTAAAACACATGTAGATGGCATTGGTTTGAATGTTCCTGGTATCATGGTTACTAGAAATGTGTTACGCTATGAGAAACAGAATCCACCCTCAATCGACTTGAAAATCGATACTTAATCTTGAGTTACTTGTTTAGCTCTTGATTCACTATCAATGAAGGCTACACGATTTTGTAGTCGGATTTTCTTTTTTAGAATCTGCAATAATCTTGTTGTGTAATTGGTTTATAATTATCAAAATATCTTTAATGTGTGTATGTCTGTGACGTATTAATGTGATTGTGTTTTATATGTTTGTGGTAATACGAAGATATGACTGTGTTATTTTTTAAATATGGGCTTCATTCCCCATTTCAAGACCACAACAAGGTAAGGAAGTCGTATCTCTTACGGTTGAATTTCCGTTTACAGTTTATTTCAGTTTTTAAGACATTTCGTAATGACAAAAAGCATTTTCAGTCTTCTCTTTGGTAATAATATGATAGCAAAAGCAAGATTGTCCTTTTAGAGTTAAGCTTTTATACAACAAGAGAACTATATGCGCCAGATTAAAGTGGACCTCTTTTCAATTGACATATCATCGTATGAAAAATTATTAGGCTCAAATGTTAAAAATGTTATGAACTATGCCTACTAACATTCTAAAGTCCTGGGTTGAAATTATACCCGGCGGAAACGGATTTTATTCTTTGGATTACTCAGGTTATTTCCTTATGATCTTTTTCATCAATTTATCTATCTATCTTCGGGTTTTTACAGCTCCTGCCGTCTTCCCGTACCACACCTCCGAAGGCTACGATCTTGAGCATCTTCAATGCTTAGCCCTCTTGCTTGCATTAATGTCTTCATGTTTTCCTTCCATATTAACTTCGGTCTCCCTCTCTTCCTCCTTCTGGTCGGATGCCATTGATAAAGTTGTTTTGGCCATCGCTCATCTTCCATTCTTAAAACATGTCCTAACCACTTTAATTCCTTCTCCTCAGAGTTCTTTCGATTATGCTTTCTTCTGCTTCCATTATATTTCTAATTTCCTTATTTGTGACATGTTATAATTTTGACTTTCTGGCATTTCTGCGTAAATAATCCATTTATAGAGCTATTAGTCTATTCTTGTAGTACTTATTGAGTGTCCATACCTCACTTCCATACATTGCAACAGAGTACACCAATGTTTTACCAATATAATGTTTTGTGTCTTTCCTAATATGCTTATCCCACCATATGGAATTTAACGATGATATTATTTTGCTACTCAATTCAATTCTATGTTTTATATTCTCTTCGCCTATACCTTCAATGTTAAAGTAGTCTTTACAACAGGCCCGGAGGCCCTTGGGGTAGTAGGAGGTTAAGGCTCCCACTTTTTCTAGACAATCGGCACTTTATGTCAGCCGGGTTGACAGCCCTGCGTGACGGCCGTCTTTACCCCCAGAACAAGTGTCTGGTACTCATTTTCGTTAGAGGCTGAGTCGACCCCAGGGCCATGGTGCCGCCAGAGGGTTTGGGTCAGACCTTCAATGTTATCCATAATTATTCCCAAATATCTGGTTTGTTTCACTTGCTTTATTTGGATTCCTTCCTCCAATATTAAATTTTCTCTTTCATTGCTATTTATTGCCAGATATTCTTTTTTTTTTTTTTTTTTGTAAATTTACTGTGAGACCCCATGATTCATGTGTTTTTCAACCTTTTTATCATGAATTCCATATCAAATTTGTCTTGCGCTAAAACCAGTTGATCATCAGCAAATTGTAATGTCAGCAATTTATATTTTATAATTAAATTAAGATCCTTTTCAGTGAAATATTTTCAACCGTACATTACCTTTACCTTCATTTTCCATGGTACATTCTTGTAATACAGTTACTCTATGTACTTTTTCAGTCTTTACTAATATTTTGTAATAGGTATATTTTTAAAGTTTTCAGCTATGCTTGTAGATAACATTAATTTACAATGCTTAGGTATTTATTTATTTACGAGAAACATGGTAATATTACGACATTTTTAGGCAGTTTTGTGAAACTCACTAGCTATTTTGGCTGAACTGCACTTTTATTTAGTCTTGATTTTTCAGTTTATTTTTGTAAACTATAGCTCTTCTTCTGTATTTACTAACATTTTAGGCTAGTCACCAGAATTACTTACCCTTGATTTTTTCAGTTTATTGTTGTGAATTATAGTTTTTCTTCTGTATTTACTAATATTTTTTCAATATTTTAAACTTTTCAAACAATTTTTATAACTAGAGCTCGGATTTCATTGTCTGTTCATTGTCGTGTCGCTTTTAAACAGTTGACTACACAGGTAGTTAGTCCTCTCCCGTGCGCAGTGGCACAGCAATTGGCGTCTTTTCTCTGCTGCTACAAGTATAGTATGCAGTCAAATCATATACCGATCACCACGTTCTGATGAATGATTACAACATGCCGAAAACAAACTCACAGAAGACGAATTTACTTGTACGTGAGTACGGCCCTGAGTATTTTTGGCTAAAAGAAGATAAAATATTTTGTAAATTGTGTAATGTATAGTTGAAGGGGGAGAGAAGAATTTTCATCAAGAGCCTTTGCTAATCTAAAAGACACATTGGGAATGTAGAACATAAGCTTGACGATGAAATACAGTCATCTGCACAAGGAGTTTGAGACACTTGTAATCAGCGTGAATTTTACAAGGATTTATGCGAAACGATGGTTTCTGCGAATATTCCTTTCAATAAATTACAAAATCCAGCTTATAATTTTTTTTTGAGAAATATACGGGAAGAAAAATGCCTTGTGAAACAACTTTAAGCAGGTATTATTTATCTCCTTGTTATGAAAACGTTCTGAAATACATTAGAAATACTGTGGCAGACCATAAAATATGGGTATCAATCGATGTAACCCAGGATGCGTCCGGAAGGTCTGTAGGAAACATGATAGTGTGGATATTATCACCTGAAAACCCCGGGAATAATTTTTTGTTAACTACCGAAGTCTTAAATAAAGTCAACCATTCTGAAATCGACAACCTTTTTGAAAATGATGTCTCTTCTGTGGCCCAATGAAATAAAAAGCTGAGGTCTCGAGGTAGCGTGCTACCTTGTCACGCAGCGGGCCCGGGTTCTATCCCCGGTCGGGACAGTTTCCTATGTGAGGTTTTTATCGGGGTTTTCCTCACCTGTAAGGCAAATGTCAGGAAACTTTATGGCCCAAACGTTCCCCGAACATCATATCATGCCATCGCAAACATCATCATTCATATTCTTCTTGGATTAAGCTTAAGATTAAGGACTCTCCTGGCGCACCTCTGTCATCATCATCACCCATCATATCATCGTGGCAACGTAATCCCGCCTTCCAGGCACCCCAACCTCAAAAGTGGGTTACAATTACGCCAATGCCAGGAGATAACAGCAGAAATGTCCAAAAATGACAGCCTGGAGCATTAGAATATTTAATAATGACTTTTTATTAAACAGCTTAATTTTATTCGTTAAATAGTCCTAGCAAATGCCACTCTTGATTTCCAAATTCCCTAGATAAATTGGAAATCGCTCGTGGTATTACTTATGGTTAATATGTTATGTATACTGTTTTCTAGGCTGGAAGTGCATAATTCTGACTCAATGTTTAGTACTAGAATTGATTGATATTGTAAGTTCCAGTCCTGTTGATTTCTTCCAACGAAGGCTCAGTTGACAGAAATAATCTGATCTACAACGGCGAACTTAGTGGCGAGTTGTGAAACATATGCTAAATAGCAGAGCGTAACACAATTTGTCTCACTAGACGTTGGGAAGTTAAGCTATGTGCAACTTAGATGCGTGTTTGTCTGGAAACAAGGAGAAGATCGTAACTAGCTTTGTTCAAAACCAAGATGAGAAATCCCTCTTCGTGTTCATTTTGAGTTTACTATAAACGTTAAAGCACTTATGTTACAAATAACGTGAAGTACCAAACAGTAGTAAACGATTCTAGAGATGCACAGTTAGACCGGAAAGTCGAGATGCATTATTCTGTACTTGCAGCATTGTGTTCAATATTACACCTTAAATATACAGTATGTAATATATTTCCACGTATAAGGGAATTTTACTGACTATTTATCTCATAGATCGATAATTATGCCCCTTCCTCTTGATAAAATTGCCTCTTCCTGTTCGTAATGAGACATATCTCCGACAATTAACTTATTTGATAAAGGTATCTATTCAACAATGTACGATCGATCTGGTACAGCAAGAAAAAACTTAAAAAAATACCAAAAAAAATTGTTCTGTTGCTATAAAAAATTATTAAATGTTGTATAATGAATCTACATTTTTGTTGTTATTTCCTATACAATCATCTGTTATTGATTTTTACCAAGCCCAAAGATTTTTAACAGTAAAGATATTCTATTTATAACTACAAAGCCGGCTTAGAAATCGCCTGGATGTAAGATTGGAATACATAACCTCACATTTGGTAAATATTAAAAAAATCCAACGCGAGGTTGAGTTTTTCATTAAACAAAATCACTCGTGACCTTGTCGCTCGTGATTTTTCCAGAAAAAAACAACTTCTTGTTAGATTACTCTTGATAATATCGCAGGCCTTATATATATATATATATATATATATATCCATCCATAGTAATTCTGCCCGAAAGCATTTGTCTTAGAGGTGAGGAAAAACCCCGAGGGAAGGTAACTTAAAATGTTCTTATAATATATGTGTAATTATTATAATATGTATAAAGGTTCCGGTTGGCCTCAAATTCCTAGGGAAAGTTTTATTCTTGCTTATTTATTTACTTTAAGGAATTTTTATCCTCATCCAGAAAAACTGCCCCGACCGGGATCGAACCCGGGCCCACTGCGTGACAAGGCAGCACGCTACCTCAAGACTACAGCGGTGGACTATATATATATATATATATATATATATATATATATATATATGTGTGTGTGTGTGTGTGTGTGTGTATTTGAGTGATTTGTATAGTTTCCTCTAACAACTAATTTTCTACACTTAAAATAAATAAAGACTTTTATAAACACATAATTGAATGAATAAATAAATGAATATATATATATATATATATATATGGTATGATAAGAAAAATAAATGCCTGGACGGGATTCGAACCCGGATCTCTGAGTCTGTACCTCAGCGTGATATCCATTACACTACCAGGCGAATCCAATTCAAACACTTATTTTTCTTATATATGTATTATACTCTCCATTATTACTAGATGTCGCGAGAACACTGTCTTCACTGCCATCTAGTAGGTGACTATATCAAGTAAGCAAATTAAAGAGAATATTTATTTTACTTTATAGCAGTGACGCTTTATCGATGTTATAATTAAATCTTTAACATTGAGCAATGCAAGCTTAATATGGTATGATAAGAAAAAAAAAAAAATATATATATATATATATATATTTAGTTTAAGAAGATCTGCACGATGTTCTAAATTAGACAGGATCAGAAACAGTATTACCCGAGAATAAATCAACTTTAATGGAACAATTATACAATTTGTGGGAAGTGAACAATTGCAATGGTTTAGACTCGTGAAATGGATGAATGAAGATAGATTGCCTGTTAGCAGTTTGGAGTGGATTCCATATCGGGGGAAAAGAAGAGGGAGACCTAAGAAGTCATGGATGGAGGGAATTATGAATTTGATGAAGGACAGGGGACTGCAGGATGGTGACTGGAAGGATGTAGATTAATGGAGGAAAAGAATAACAACTTAATATTGGGCATAGGAAGATATTGTGCACTCCCCCCCCCCCCAATGTCATAGGTTGTCGTTTCGACATTTCTGATGTTCTCTGCTGGCATGACGTACTTGTAACCCACTTCTGAGGCTGGGGCACCTGGAAGGCGGGGATACGCTGCCCCGATGATATGAATGTTAATGCTGATGGTAATAATGCGCCAGGAGAGGCCTTAAACTAAACTTAATTTAATTTGGTGGATATGATATTAATGATAATGATGGCTAGATGGTGTTCTGGGACCTTTTGGGTCTTAAAGTTTCCTGAAATTTTCTTTCAGGTGAGGAAAACCCCCGAAAAAACCTCAGCCAGGAAACTTGTCCCAACCGGGGATCGAACCCAAGCCCGCTGCGTGACAAGGCAGCATGCTACCTCGAGACCACAGCGGTGACTATTGTATACTTTTAAAACCAGTTAAATAAAAATAAATCGTGGAATTTAAAATTATTTAATAATTAGTATACATATTTAAAATATATTCAATTTAATTTTTATTGTAATTAAATTTAATTAATATATTTTTAGTTGTATTGAATGTAAGGCGTGTTTTGTAAATTCAACTGCACATTCTATCACCGTTATGTTGTCACCTTATACCCACTCTGCCAGTTTTATTAGTTCTCATATCTAACAGCTATTTCAGCAGTTGTTTTAAATCCCCAATAATATCTCGTATATTTCGAACAAATGTGAACAGGATTTACCTTCACATGTCTACAGTTATTTTTCATAAATACCTCTTATTGAGAAACGTTTTACATATTTTTTTTATGACTATCGCCCTGAAAAATGTAATATATGTAATTAACTCACAGGCCCTATCGAACCCGTAGGTTCATAGCCGCACGGACATAAGCTCTCTATACATCCGTCTTCTGAGATAATGCTTTCCAATTATTCCCTGTATAATCTACTTCCCTCAAATCACAGTCAATATTATTCTCCTACCTCATTTTTGGTCTACCAACTGGGCGTTTATCCTCTGGTTTTCCTATAAGAAGATTCCATGCACGTCGTTCATTCCCCATTCGTGCCACATGTCCTGCCCATTGCAGTCTACGAGACTTAACTGTTCTTATTATACTTGGCTTCCTATAAAGACCATACAGTTCACTGTTATGTAGTCTTCTCCATTCACCTGTCTGTTCATCTCTCTTTGGTCCAAATTTTTCCTAAGAACTTTATTCTCAAATATTCGTAATATCTAATTGTCCTCCCTTAAAGTAGAGTCCATGTTTCGCATCCATATAATCTAACTGGTAGAATAATAGTTTTATGTTTTACAGTTTAACGTTTTATTATTATTTATTATTTATTATTATTATTATTATTATTATTATTATTATTATTAACTCACTGGCACTATCAAATCCGTAGGCGTGAAATGTAGCTCTCCACACATTCCTATCCTGACATGTTTTCCAATCGTCCCCTGTATAATCTACTTCCCTCAAAACATTATTGTTAATCTCCCACCTCATTATTTGTCTACCAACTGGTCTACCCTCTGGTTTTCTTACAAGAAGGTTCCATATCCTCTTTCATTACCCATTCGTGCTACATGTCCTGCCCGTCGCAGTCTACTTGACTCGTTAACTCTTATTATTATATGTGGTTTTCAACATAGAGCATGTAGCCTACTGTTATAAAGTCTTGTCCATTCGTCACTCTTTAGTCTAGAAATATTCCTAAGAACCTCAATCTTAACTACTACCAAACTTTTCTACTCTCTTAAAGTAAGAGTCCGTGTTCCGCTTCCATATAACTGGGAGATTAGCAATTTTATGTATTTTCAGTTTAACATTTTTTGAGGTAATTTTTACGACAAGAGTTCCTGTAATTCATAACAGCATTTCCAGAATTCAGCCTATGTTTAATTTCTCGTGCATGTCATTCCTCTTTGTAATTAATGTTCCTAGATATTTCATTTCAGTCATTCCTTTAAATTTCACACATTTGTTACCATGTTTCTATTTCCATTATACAAGTATTTTGTGTGAATGTATATTTAGATTTATTGATGTTTACTTCCAGTCCCAATTTCTTTATTATTATTATTATTATTATTATTATTATTATTATTATTATTTATTTGATAATCTTGTAGATTTCCGGACTGGTGGCCGTAGTCTTGAGGCATGAAGATCCCAAACGTTTCGCCAGAGACTGCGTTCTGTACCCTCAAGAGTTGTCTCGAATATCCCCTAGGTTTTTCCAGAGACTGCGTGCGATGTTTTGAGACAACCCTTGAGGATGCCGGACGCAGTCTATGGCGAAACGTCGGGGATCTTGAAGTCTCAAGACCACGGAGACAACCCTTGAGGATGCCGGATGCAGTCTCTGGCGAAACATCGGGGATCTTGAAGCCTCAAGACCACGGAGACAACCCTTGAGGATGCCGGACGCAGTCTCTGGCGAAACATTGGGGATCGTCAAGCCACAAGACCACGGAGACAACCCTTGAGGATGCCGGACGCAGTCTCCGGGGATTTCAAGCCTCAAGACCACGGAGACAACCCTTGAGGATGCCGGACGCAGTCTCTGGCGAAACGTTGGGGATCGTCAAGCCTCAAGATCACGGAGACAACCATTGAGGAGCCAGACGCAGTCTTTGACGAAACATCGAGGATCTTCTAGCCTCAAGACCACGGAGACAACCCTTGAGGATGCCGGACGCAGTCTCTGACGAAACGTCGGGATCTTCAAGACTCAAGACCACGGACAACAGCCCGGAAATCTACAAGATTATCATGTTAACTCCGGCCGTGAAAGCCTAACTCAATTATTAATATTGTTATTATTAATTAAAATGATCTATCAGTATATTTAGTTTAAAATACGTATACGAATATACAGATTCTATCTCATATTTTTGCTTAGTACCGCGAAAGAAAGACATTTATAATATTGAATTAATAAATACTCTCACAAAGTTAATTCTAAACCAATATTGTACACCAATAATTTACCAGATCCATAAAAATTACACATCCGATAAAGATTTTGCAATTGCAATGTATGTAAAAATGTAATTATGAGTGACCAATTATATTTAATAAGGATATATTAAATATAAGTTGTTTTCATTAAATAGTTTATTTTCAATGTCACAATCAGTGATTGGTTTGCTCATGTGTTTGCTATAAACATGAAAATGTATATAAAATAATGACTTTTAATTACATTTTTAATTTAATTTATACAGAATTATTACTCATGGTATCGACTGAATGCATTCTTCATTTAATTTTTTTTCTTCTTTCATGTTAGTTTAATCTCTCCCTTTAGGCCTACATGCCTCATTGTACCAGGGCCTTAATGAAAAACAACTTGTCGGAACGAGGTTTTAAACTCTAGATCACACATTACTTTTTAAAAACACAAGTACATGGAAGACGTCTCTGGATGATTAACTAATCAGCTCAATTCCAAGACCACCTCCCCAAGACAACACGAACATTTTAGTTGAGGAATCCATTCACCCATACATTCATACTAAACAAGGCGAATATTATATGGATTATTGTGATCGTCGAATGGTGTTAGAGAAATATTTGGCTCTTAATATTTCCTGAATTTGTCTTACCCCGAAAAAGCACTTATCTAGGAGAAATCCTGAAGAGAGATCGAACCAGGGGTAGCTGCATCTGAGGCAACAATGTCATCATTATCACGTGATAATTACTACAGTAAAAAGGTAAAATAAAATACATATAATAATAACATCCACCCATAGTAATTCTGTCCGAAAGCAGGTCTTTCACTGCAATCATAGCATGTTCATGCTACTAGGGAAATTGTAGGTGTGGTAGCTTCCCGTTGCTTTCCACACCGGTGAAGGATGATGA
The DNA here is from genome assembly GCA_030220185.1 of Diploptera punctata. Lineage (NCBI taxonomy): Eukaryota > Metazoa > Arthropoda > Insecta > Blattodea > Blaberidae > Diploptera > Diploptera punctata. Next base: position 1,624,892 of record JASPKZ010002326.1, read on the forward strand.
TGATGATGATAAGAATAAGGATTATGAAGATGGCCATATGATTTCGGGGACCGTTTGGGCCTTAAAGTTTTCCTGACATTTGTCTTACAAGTGAGTAAAAACCCCGATAAAAACCTCTCCCAGAAAAACTGTCCCAACCGGGGATCGAACCCGGACCCGCTGCGTGACAAGACAGTACGCTACCTCGAGACCACAGCGGTGGACTAATAATAACATAAGCAACGAAATTAAATACATTATTTAAATTACATATTGAGTTATGACTGCTTCGTAGGACGAATGGTTAATTCATCTGCACTCATTTTTGTCCCCAAATATTCATATTCGTCACACACTTTTGTGTTTCTATGCCCGTTTCAAAAACCATATATTCTAATTTATTTCCTATTACTATGTATCATTTTTTCGTATTCCTCCTTGAGTTTCCTTTTCGTGTACTCTACATCTTAGAAGGAAATTGTATGCTAAAACCTACCTTAAAATTTCTCCCAGAGAAGCGTTGTGATGTACCATGGCCGTGACAAAAAAAAAACATCTGCCGTTTGTAACTGCAAGGCACAGAAATCGAATCAAGAATACAGCAATGACAACCCTCTGTGCGTAGCTGATTGACCTCCGTGCCTGAGTAAGAGCGGAGTTGTGTGAGTAGGGTGCGGAGCGGACGTCAGATAGTGAGGGTCTTCAAGCCCATCAAGTAAGGCGTTGTATTACTTCCCTGTAATTTAAATGAGAGATTTTACGCTGGGTTTTAGTGTCTTGCAGTTAAAAAGGCAGATTTTTTTTTTTTTTTGGTTACGACCTTGATACATCACAACGCTTCTATGGGAGACATTTGAAGATAGATTCCGGCATGCAATGGTTCAGAGTTTCCTTGTTAATAATCTTCTACTATCAGAAACTGATCATCGGCAAATAACAACGATTAACTGCATCTTCTTCTACGTTTAATTCCATAGGTGAACATTTGTTTTTCCTCTGTAAGTCAATTAGTAGATTTTTCAATAAGGTCGGCGATATAGGTACACTAGGAATTAGAAATACAACTGGGGGAAATAGTAAATAACCTAACAAAATATATATATATATATTTTATTATTATTTATTATTATTATTATATTTTTTATTGTTTATTATTATTATTGTTATTACTGGCACTATTGCACCCATAGGTTCATGGCCTAACGGACATAAGCTCTCCATACATCCCTATATGAGCTAATGTTTTCCAATCATTCCCTGTACAATCTACTTCCTCATAACATAGTTAAAGTTATTCTCCCATCTCATTCTTGGTCTACCAACTGTGCATTTTCCCTCTCGGTTTCCTACACGAAGCTTCCATGCACGTCTTTCATTCCCCATTCGTGCCATATGCCCTGCCCATCGCAGTCTACGAGACTTAACTGTTCTTATTATATTTGGCTTCCTATATATACCATGTAGTTCACTGTTATGTAGTATTCTCGATTCACCTGTCTGTTCATCTCTCTTTGGTCCAAAATTTTTCCTAAGAATTTTATTCTCAAATACTCGTAATCTTTTTTCCTCCCTTAAAGTAAGAGTCCATGCTTCGCATCCATATAATATAACTGGTAGAATAATAGTTTTATATATTTTCAGTTTAACGTTTTCGGACACTTTTGAAATCCAGAATGGGTTGAAGCAAGGAGATACACTATCTCCTCTACTATTTAATTTTGTACTAGAGCATGCCATTAAATCTTTAGAGAATGAGGAAGGCTTACAACTCAATGGTATTAATAAGCTGTTGGTTTATGCTGATGATGTATTATTGGCCGATAGCAAGGAGATACTAAAGGACAATACGCACACACTATTGAGTAACACTAAGAAATTAGGACTGGAAGTAAATATCAATAAAACCAAATATATGGTCACACGTAGAAATTCAGTATATAATGGAAATGGACAGCTAATGACAAATGAGAGAAATTTTTGAGGAAGTGGCTGAATTCAAATACCTAGGAACAATAATCACAAATAGGAATGAGATGCATAAAGAAATTAAACATAGACTCAATTCTGGAAATGCGTGCTATTATGCGTTGCAGAGACTCTTGATGTCCCAACTCCTTTCAAAAAACGTTAAACTGAAAATATATAAAACTATTATTCTACTAGTTATATTATATGGATGTGAAACATGGACTCTTACTTTAAGGGAGGAAAGGAGATTACAAGTATTTGAGAATAAAGTACTTAGGAAAATTTTTGGATCAAAGAGAGATGAACAGACAGGTGAATGGAGAAGACTACATTACAATAAACTACATGGTCTTTGTAGGAAGCCAGATATAATAAGAACAGTTAAGTCTCGTAGACTGCGATCGGCAGGACATGTTGCAGGTATGGGGAATGAAAGACTTGCATGGAAGCTTCTTGTAGGAAAGCCAGAGGGAAATCGCCCAGTTGGTAGACCAAGAATGAGGTGGGAGAATAACATTAACTATAATTTGAGGGAAGTAGATTATACAGGGAATGATTGGAAAGCATTAGCTTAGGATAGGATGTATGGAGAGCTTATATCCGCGCGACCATGAACCTACGGGTTCGATAGTGCCAGTGAGTAAGTAAGTAAGAATTATTATTATTGTTATTATTATTATTATTATTATTATTATTATTATTAACTAACTAACTCACTGACACTATCGAACCCGTAGGTTCATGGCCGCGCGGATATAAGCTCTCCATATATCCCTATCCTGAGCCAATGTTTTCCAATCATCCCCTGTATAATCTACTATGATTATTATTATTATTATTATTAATATTATTATTATTATTATTATTATTATTATTATTATTATTAAGATTAATGTGTGGAAAATCCCCAATACCAAGCAAAATTTGTTTAAATAACAAAATTTTAGAGAGAGTTAATGAGTTTACTTATTTAGGATATAAACTCTGTTTTGTTGAAAATTTGAATTTATCAGAGATAATTGCGAAATACATCAAATCAATGGGAATCATTAATGGAGTTTTAAAACCTTAATTAGTGCAAAAATCAACTCGTACTCGTCTTTATCAAATAATGGCTCGACCAGTCCTATGTTATGGGAGTGAAGTGTGGACTATAAGAACGAGAGATGAAAGCAGACTAACAGCTTGTGAGATGAAATTTATGCGGCGAACAGCTGGCTACACCAAATGGGATCGAAAGAATAATGTAGAAATCCTTCAAGAACTTAATGTGTCACCAATACTGGACTACATGTCCAGATATCAGCTAAACTGGAAGAAACATGTCTCAAGAATGGCTAGATCCAGGATCCCCAAGGCAATAATGAAATACTGTCCAAATGGGAAACGGTCACTTGGTCGACCTATGAAAAGATGGCACGAAAACTGCTTTCTGAGGCCGTAACAGTTCTTCTAGGACTAATACCTGGCAGGATGATGATGATGATATAAAATACAGTTTTCTTACACCACGTACCTTTAATTCAAATTTAAAAACAACATAAAAAATAGGTCTAGTGTCAGCAGATTATATTTTATATTTATTTTCTTAAACAATTTTCACTACTAAAATAATTAAAGCCAACACATGACGTATGTATTGTGCTCCTGCACACGTGGGGCAACATGCTCAGTGATTTGTCGTGATTTAGCGCAGCCTAGCATAACCCAGCTTCACCTACGCGGGTTCACTTTCATTAACACAATGTTAATTAACGTAACATCACTTGTGAAATGATTACTGCTACCATAACAAGACCAGTGTTTGGTCAGTGGACTCTCTACTTAAACTACTGTCAATTCCTGCTAAATCAATACTGACACATTTTCACCCTACTCAGTTTATAAATCTAAACATAATATCAACGATAAAATATATATTATTTCATTTGCAAAACGTAAAATGTTACTTAAAAAATAAATAATAGTTTTAATAAACTAAAACAACACCCTTTATTAGAAAACCGAACTAAAAAAATTAAAAATAATTTTAATTTTTCCAACACGCTTGGTATAAAATTAAATTGGTCGGCAAAAAATTCATCTCCAACACTTACAGAATAAAACTAGAGTTATCAACAAAAAGAAAATAGTTTTACCATCAAAAAGCGTGGGGTGCTCTATATCAATTGATATATTTGATAATAAACATAAATTGGTAAAAGTAAAATCTCTAAGAAGAAAATGTAAAAATCATAAATAGCACCCCACGCTTTTGATGGTAAAAATTATTTTCTTTTTGTTGATAACTCTAGTTTTATTCTACATGTGTTGGGGATGATTTTTTTGTTGACCACTTTAATTTTATCCCAAGCGTGTTCGAAGAATTAAAATTATTTTTTATTTATTTAGTTCGGTTTTCTAATAAAGCGTGTTGTTTTAGTTTTTTAAAACTATTATTTATTTTTAATTTTTTAGTTTTAATATTTTAAAGTATAAGGTAAAAATGTAAATATCTTTAAATTCGATAGGCTACTATTGTAGTATGAGCTAAAAGTAATACTCTTCTAAAAAATCCTCCCAGCCGGATTTGAAACAGCGACCTATGGAATACTGAAATTATATACCACTAAGAGTTCACCGCTGTACCAACTGAACTCTTACAACAAGTGTCTAAAAAGTCGACAAGTCCGCAACCTATTATACCAGTTTTCATTTTTAATATTTTCTGATGATTCTGGCCAGGATTTTAGAAACAAAATGAAATTATTGTATTGTCATGGGTCCTTTACAAATATACAAAGTTTCAAGTCGATCCAATGTTTCTAAGTGGGTGAAAATCGTGTTCAAAGATTCCGTTACATAGATACAAAGACACTTTTTTTGATTTTCTGATGATTCTGGCCAGGATTTTAGAAAAAATGACATTATTGTATTGTCACGGGTCCTTTACAAGTATACAAAGTTTCAAGTCGATCCAATGATTTTAAGTGGGTGAAAATCGCGTTGAAAATTCCGTTACATAGATAGATAGATAGATAGATACAGGTCAAGCTAATATAAAGCGTGTAATAAAATACAGCTTTTGGTTGTTGAAATGGATTATCTGAAAAGAAGTGAAGTGGCATCAAGATTGCAAAGAATCCGGAATACAAAAATTAGTTTACGGATGCAAGCAGAGGAGAAGAAGAAATTAAAATGGTCTGGATATGTGATGAGGGCGCAGGATTAACAGTGGCTAAATAAATAATTCAATGGATGCCAGCCGAAAAAAAAGTGTCTGAAAGACAAAATTTATTATTGTATCAACAAGTTAAAGGAAGTTATTTCTTCGAAGGATCTTAAAAATGTCCTTGATCGAGAAAAATCGGTTTTTTACCCTCCACTTTCTTCTATCCTTTATTATTGTGGAAATTGGGGAAAGGAAAGGGAATTCCAAATGCAAAATCCCCGAAAAATAAAAATGTACCGTTTTACTTGAATTCCGTATGAAGACATGCCCTTTTTATATTTTTATGTTATCTTCAAGTCTTCAATAATCTTACTTAGAAGGCATAAAACTGCGATGAACAAGACATGTGTCTTGAATGAGGAATGAGATATGTGCATGGAAGCTTCTTGTATTAAAACCAAAGGATAGAGGTCAGTTGGTAGACCAAAAAATGAAGTGGGGGAATAACATTAACTATGATTTGAGGGAATTAGATTATAAAGGGAATGACTGGAAACCATAAGCAAAGGATAGATATGTATGGAGAGCTATGTCCGCGCGGCCACAAACCTACGGGTTCGATAGTGCCAGTGAGTTAGTTAGAAGGCATAAAAATGACGATGAATGTGTGTTTCTTCTTATGTGTGTGTGAGTGCAGGTGTGTATATGTATGTGTTAGTGGGTTTTGGTATGTAGACAAAAAGTAAGATATTTACAATATTATTTACAAATATGGGTCGCACGGGCAGTAAGCCGTACGTGCTGTTGACAGTCCATTACAATAAAGTAATAATTGGTACTAGTGTAAAGAAAAATAAACAACAAAAACAGCAATAACATTACAATTACATAAAGAAAACACAATAATAATATTACAATTAAATAATAACACAATAGCATTATACACTAAAAACATTAACATTATAGTTACATAAAGAAAGCACAATAATATTACAATTAAGTAATAACACAATAGCATTATACACTAGAAAAACATTAACATTACAATTATATAAAGAAAACACATTAATATTACAATTAAATAATAACACAATAGCATTATACACTAATTAATTTATATATAATTGTTAATAATTAATGGTATTGCATTTTGATAACATATATTTATTCATGAATGAGTGTTGTCCTTATTTTTCGCGTTTTGTCCAGAAATTTATATGTGTGTATGTGTGTGTTGTATGTGTATATGTGTGTTTTTGTGTATGCATTTGTGTTTTTGTATATATATATATATATATATATATATATATATATATATGCGTGTTTCTGTGTATGTGTGTGTGTTTGGGTTTGTGTGTGTGTGTGTGTGTGTGGTTTGAGCCCAGCAGCCGGGTGGTAGGCCACGTCCTTCTAGGCCTGTTGCACCATGGATACACACATAGTATTATATAAATATAGGCCTATTAATCGCGACGTAGAGTATTTAATTAAGGAGTATGCTACATGCGAAAGGTAATTAATTGAAGTCCCGATTGTATCATTATTTTTAAAATGGCCTAAACTTTCTGGCGGTACTTTGGTCCTGGAGTCGAGGTTCAGTCTCTAACGAAAATCAGTACCGGAGTATGTTCTGACAATCCAGCTGACAACCGTGTAGATTACCTCCTATTACCCCACCGGCCTTCTGAGGCCTGATGTCACTTCACTATAAATACCAACAAACATAATTTTATTTCTAAAAATCTTATTAGCAATCCCGAAGGTATATAACTGTTGACGTTTAGCCATGAAACGATTTCTGATTTTTTTTTTAATTTTCATCTTTCCTAATTACTAAACACTAAAAAAGAAAATGAAAATTCATATAGACTTATTGTTATTTCGCAATAAACCTCGGCATACAGTAATATATTACGAAAACAATAGTTTGTTAACTAGGAAATTCGAACTGTTAGGACCGGTGGTTAACCTGAAACGAACAATTAAATATCGCTTTACCGTCCGCAATTTTATTTCTTTCGCAACGAAACAATAAGACAGGTAAGTTCGAATTCATTAATCAGCAAAATCAGGGCATTAGGAGTAGGGGATAACTTAAAAGCTGACATTTTGATAAGGATATTTTCCACGCTCTACCGGCCACAGTTTTTGTTTTCTCGCAGTAAAACCTGATATATATATATATATATATATATATATATATATATATATATCCATAGTAATTCTGCCCGAGGGCAGGTCTTTTACTGCAATCATAGCATTTTCATCCTATGCTTTGCAGCTTTACTAGGGAATTGTAGGTGTGGTAGCTTCCCGTTGCTTTCCACACCGGTGAAGGATGATGATGATAATGATAAGAATGGTGATGATGGCCGGATGATTATCGGGAACCGTTGGACCGTAAACTTCCTGGCATTTGTCTTACATGTAAGGAAAAACCCCGAAAAATGTCACCCAGGAGCCTGTCCCGACCGGGAATCGAGCCCGGCCCGCAGCATGACAAGTTAGCACGCTACCTCGAGACAGTGGTCTATGATTTTTTATTTAGGAATATTACACAATACAGTGTTTCTCGTTCAACCCAAAATGATTTGTCACCAGAGAATATAATAGAAGATAATTATTACCTCTACAATTTACTATTCGCAAATGATCAGGTGGTGATTTCTCAGGATCCAGATGATGCATCTTTCATGTTAAGGAAATTAGAGATAGAATACAAAAATGGGGATTACAGATAAATTATAATAAAACAGAATATACTTCGGTCTATGATTTAATTATCAAAAATCATATATGTTCTGTAACTCAGTAATTCCAGAGGTTTAACCAGAACTCAACATTTGAAAATTCTCTTCCGGCCACGATTTCTGTGTTCACTCAACGAAAGTGGGAACTATATAATTCATAAACCGTGAAATTAGACTTGCTGAGGAATTTATTTACTTCACACAGCTCCTCTGTGACGGACTTTCATTTATAATAGGCCTATGCTATTTTAATAATTTTACAAACATAGACGTAATACATGGTAATTTAGATAGAATCAATTGAAGATTTTATTATATAAAACTTTCCTCATTAGAGGATTGCCTCAAGGACAAAGTGATACAGACAATTAATTTTTGTAATTGATGAAATACTTTTGTAAATATATTTTAAAAAATTCAATTTGTAGGCCTAATTGAAGTATACATACTATAAAGTAATTTTGTAAATATGGTTTCTTAAAATTGAAATTGATCCTCTAATGGCAGCGATGGCAATTCTAGAAAGATACACGCTGTCCAAATCTAAGGAATTCCAAAATTTGGCTAAGAATCCTGGTATAGTACTAACAGCAATGTAGCCAACAAACAGAAACAAAACTTTTATGTGGAACAATTATCTGTAAAAACAAAGAAGAGCTGAAATGTTATGCACATCTGTAAGCACTAAATCAACGTTGGTCGTCCTATGAAAAGACAGCGAGAATATTTACATGAGGCATAAGGCCTATAATCGCACATCAATTATGCTATTAAGGAATGCATCTATGATCGAAACTCATTCTATACCTTGAAATTAACATTGTATAAAACTATCTCCACTTTTACACGTGAATCTAATATATAAAAATGAATGTTTTTTTGTTTGTTCGTTCGTACTTTATGCCCGGCCATACCGTTGATCCGATTGTGATGGGGCTTTTTGCAAAGTGTTCAGGAGATTTCCGGGATGAACATAAGCTATAAGAGAGTTGTGATACTCAACTCCTACACCCTTAAAAATCGCCCTTTGTAGTGGAAAACGGGAAAAGTAGCTCTTAGAACGTTTAAATGGCTTACTCTGCCTAAACCATACAAATACACAAAATTAATGTACACAGAATTTGAATATCTCAAAACGCTCTACTAAACAGTTCCCGACAGCACATGTTTATCTCTTATGGATAAATCACAATAACCATTTTTGTCTTTCATTGATGCCAAGAAGATCGAATCAAGTACGTAGATTCCTGTGTAAGCATAGCAGCACATGGCGGGTATTCTTTTACGGATAACTCACAATAACGAATTTTGTCTTTAGCTCATTTATGCCAAGAAGATCGAGATAAGTAGATTCCCGGGCAACACCGGGCAATTAGCACGGGGAATATTAAAACAATTACGATATACATTTATAATTATTTTTTATTTTACTTTTTCAACTAATCATAAGAAGTACATTAATTTTTGTCTTTCAGCTCATTTATGCCGAAAAGATCGGGATGAGTAGATTCCCGGACAACGCCGGGTAAACAGCACGGGGTATCTAAAAATAATTACGATATAAATTTTTCACTTCACTTATTTAAATAAACATAAAAACACATTAATTTTCATTTATTTAGGCGTAGCAGCGCACGCCGGGTATTAGCTAGTCATCAATAAAATTCAGTAGAAACTCCTTATTCGCGGGTTAAAAAATTGCGACACAGATCCTGTATTCGCGGCTAAAAATATATTTATTCGCGGATCCAGTCGGTATATTAGAAGGATTAGTATCCTTTATTAACGCATCGGCAACTTTTTTTTTTTTTTTACTATAGGCACGTGCCAAGGCGACTTTTATACAAAGAGCGATTCCAACCAAATGGACAAATTAATATCAAAGTAAAACAAACCTTACTGTCACTAAGCCTAAAGTTCGTTGTTAAAAGCCACCGCCGTCGTAATTCACCCGCCGATATGTCCATTATAAATGCCGCCCTCGCCACGATCGGTGTTTTATTGTTTCAACTTGTCATTCATTGCAATAATTTTGATTGAATAATACGTATCTATTCTGCTATTTGCCAATTTATAATGTAGAGTAAAATGAAAGTTAATTAGTTCCGAAGCGGGAAAAAGTAATGTTGCCAGATAACGTAAAAACAGAAATGCTTCACCGTTTACGCGTTGGCGAGTCGTTTGCGTCTATATCACGCTGTTTCAATGTTAATGAACTGTACGATTTATCAAAAAATCCGAAGACAAAATAAGGAATTATATCGCTGAATTTACAGATAAATATCAATCTGAATTGAAAGACCTTTTAAAAGCGGCAAAACAGGGAAAATATTTACTAACTTCTTTAAGCCCTTGCCTAAGCCTGACAGTAATAATTAAAAGAAATTGTTCAAAATCTCTCATTAATTGATTTTACTTTGATAATTTTTTATTTTATTCTAGAACCTTGGAACGTTTCCTCTATATACCCATACAAATTACTATTCCATATTCACGGTTCCTGTATTCGCGGCATATTTTCGGAACATATCTCCCGCGAATAAGGAGCTTCTACTGTATACATATTACATAATTAATGCTTTCTGATGTGGAATATAAAATCTTATAATTTTATGGTGCAGATTTGTTTTCGCAGTATATGAAAAGGCATTATATAAAATAAAAGCAACTGTTTCAGAAACTTGTTTTGTCAAATTTTCGAGTTCGTTTTCTATTTACTCGGAGCTATGTAATGATAAAATTCCCACCTTATATAATAATAATAATAATAATAATAATAATAATAATAATAATAATAATAATAATAATAATAGCTTTATTTTACCTGGCAGAGTTAAGGCCTTAAGGCCTTGTCTGCTACTCAACCAGTTTTAAAAAATACAAAAAAAAAATAGTATAACATCTAAATTACAATATACATAAACGATTACATCTTATAAATACAATATAATTAATATTTATAATGTATTTTGATTTACTCTAAATTTAACGAATTAAATATATAATATGTACAAGATATATAAAAAACAAGAAAAAGATTATTAATGATATAGAATAAATTTAAATAAACAAAGAGAAATCAATTATTAGACAACAGGTAACTGTATACGCGTGACTGAAAGGTGCCAAGTGTGCGGCAACCCCTGATATCTTGAGGAAGGAAATTCCAGGAGCGGGCAGAGGCTACTGTGAACTGTGGCATTTATCGCAGTATCTTCTGTTTCACAACTCGGCAATCAGTGATAACATCTCTGCGGAAGTTCAGAATATAAGGTGTGATATACCTTTGCTTTTAGATATCTCCATGGAAAAGATAAATATTAATGTTCGTACAATATCGAAATCTATATTCAATTGTTCCAGCGTAATATTTACTTTTTTTTTTCAACAAATTGAGAACTTGATTTCGGTTAAAACTCGCAGCTAATATTTTGGCTCAAAACAGTATGGAGATGCTTTCACAAAATGTCAAGTTAAGTTACGATATGAGAACATTGATAATTCCCCAGTTAGAACAAATGAAGGTGTATTCCGCTGCCTATCCGTCGTCATGGATATGCAAGTAGAATACATTTCCATCCAGTGACGTCAACAATCAAGTTATTGAAAGTTTAAATCCGAATTAATATTGTCCACCGTTGTGGTCTCGAGGTCGAGGTAGCGTGCTGCTTTGTCACGCAGCGGGCCCGGGTTCGATCCCCGGTCGGGACTGTTTTTATCGGGGTTTTTCCTCACCTGTAAGACAAATGTCAGGAAAACTTTAAGGCCCAAACGGTCCTCGAAATCATATGGCCATCGCAATCATCATTCATATTCATTTTAGAGTAAGCTTAGGATTAAAGACTCTCCTGGCGCACCACTATCATCATCACCCGTCATATCATCGGGGCAACGTAACCCCGCCATCCAGGCGCCCCAACCTCAGAAGTGGGTTACAAGTACGCCATGCCACGAGAGAAAACCAGGAATGTTGGGAGACAACCTGGAGCATTTGCAAAAAAAATATATATATATTTATCTACTATCGTTAAGAAAGTGCACGAATAAATCAGTCTTTCTAGGCAACTAAAGTTAAAATTTTACTAAAATATGGGTTCTAGTTTTAAGACCCTAGTTCGGCAACCTTATTTTTGGTCATTGTATAACCCATAGTTTCTTTATGGAATGAAATGAGAAGGAATATACTCCAAGGTACGTTTCCCACCTGTGGGCCGCAAAATATTTCAAGGGGTTCGTCAAAACTTTTCTTTAATGGCGGGTTTTAAGGTTAGGTTTATTATTGTTTCATTCATTTCTGCGCCATTGTGATACTAATAATAATAATAATAATAATAATAATAATAATAATAATAATAATAATAATAATAATTAATAATAATATTTTATATTTATTATTATTATTATATAAAATAATAATATTATTTTATATGTATTATTATATTATTATTATTTTCTTGTAATTAACTATTATGTATGTCTGTTATATATGTATATTTATGTAAAAGTCAGTGATTCACCCAATTCAAATCGTTGTGGAAAGGGTTCGCGAGTCGAAAAAAGTTGGAGACAGCTGCTCTTAGGTGATATGTAGACTATTATGGTGTTTTTGGTTCGACACATAATAAGCATTCAGATATGACTCATACCGCCATTTATTTGGGCTGGGCCCAATGCCTCAGTAAGGGATTTCAACCCTCCCTTTGGCCCTATTCTGCCCTAAGTTGACGCACAGGCTCGGATTCGCGAGAAAATACATGAGTGTTACATAGGTCATCAAAACCACATTTTTTAAACACTGCTGTTTGCTAAACCAGACTATATTTATACCTAACACGAGATAATATGAAATGAACGAACGGAGATGAAATGACATGATGCTGAAGGGAAGAGGAGTAGACAGTCTTGGTGGGAAATAGTTCAGGAAAGAGCAGAACTCCGAGAAAACACCGAAAAAGCCGGGGAGACCCACGATTAATTCCCCTCCGAAATCGCCAGGATTCGAACCTTGCAACCGGAAATGGCACGAGGGTCTCTTCAGGGCGTATTTTAGATTATTTCTGGGCTGTACCGGTGTGAAGGACAAGGAATTCAATGATCAGTAACAATGAGTTGTGTAATTAATTAAAAGAGTTTATTTTGTTAGCCTCTTATGAACAACACAATATTCACAACAAATTAATAATAATATAATATGGGAGCAACAGGCTCCCCTGAATACTTGTAATATGATAAACTAGCCCACTCTGTTTTCGTAAGGTAGCTACTAGCCACACTCTGTGATCGTATGCGCTACTAACCACACTCTGTGATCGTATGCGCTACTAACCACACTCTGTGATCGTATGCGCTACTAACCACACTCTGTGTGTGTATGAGCTACTGGCCACACTCTATGTGTGTGTATGGGAGCTACTAACCACACTCTGTGATCGTATGAGAGCAACTAACCACACTGTGTTAACAATAACATTTCTTGGCCTTTTATATTCATTTCCCAATGAAGTTTTAAAATTGGCTCAAGTATTCATTTTAACAAAATGTATTGTTTTGCAAATTTGACCAAATTCAACACGTCAATCAAATTTACACTTTTATAATAATAAAAATAAAATAAAATAAAATTGGTAAGAGGCACTCGAAAGAGCATTAAGTTATAAGTTTATGATTTGTCTTTTATGAGTTCGTTCAGTGATCCTGTCCATATTCTGCATTGTTTGTAATGGTATCGCTCACACTTTTGGTCGCATATCTTGCATTCACACGAATCACTCGGTTGGTGGAATTTTTCATTTTTGCACATTTTGTGATGATATCCGTGTGTTGCTAAACCTATGATTCTGTGCCTTTGTGGTTGGTTACTTCCAGTCCACTCTCTATTTACCATGGCATCTGAGGCGTAGAAATCTTCGTCGATCTCTTTTTCTCTCTGTTTCTTTTTTTCGATGACTTTCTTATATGGCTCCGTTGCTGGCAGTAGTATCCTTTGCCTCAGGTCCTCTAGGAAGAAGGTTTCTCTGGCTAGCATATAGGCCATTCTATTTGGTGTGTATTTGCTTGCACCTAATGCCTTTTTGATGAATCTTGGTTTTACTTTTTCTAACCTCTCCAAATCGCTGGTCGATAGTTTCTCCCATATCAGTTCTATCCCGTAGGTGACGATCGGGGTGATAAGTGATGCGAATAATTTCATGGCTGTGACTAATTTTAACGATGTGATGTCTTTGATACTGCACATAGCTCTTATAGCTGCTGCTGCTCTCTCCTGCACATGTGCGCTGAAAGACTTTGTTGTTGGCTGCAGTGTTATGCCTAAATATCTGAATTTGTTGACCATTCTTATCGGTTCTTCTCCTAGTTTTAGATTATCACTTGCCGCTGTTCTTCCTCCTTTCTTGAAAACCATTTGTACGGTCTTGTTGCTGTTTATCTTGAACTCATTTTCCATAGCCCATCGTTGTATCCCATCTATGCCATTTTGCAATTCTTCTTTGTTTTCTGCCCCAATGGCCATGTCGTCCGCATACATTACCAGCGTGGTCCCGTTCGTTGCTTTCCCAATGTCAGCCGTCATTATGTTAAATAGTAGCGGGCTGATGGGGTCTCCTTGTAGTATCCCATTAGTTTGCATAACCTCGTCTGATGCCGCAACCTCATCTGTTATATGTAACCAGTTTCGCCTCATTATGTCGTGTACTATTCCAACAATGGGGTGCTCGTTTCCACTTTTATAATAAGCATTAGTTTCGCTTCGCTAGGTTCATGTACCTGCCAACCCTAGAGTTACCATTAACCACTGTATAACAAAAGCTTATTGTGTGGTCCCAACCTGATAACCGTCGGGGCAGTCGTGCGCGTTAATAACCCGTCCACCGAAACTCACTAACTAAAGCTAATCATTTTATTAATTTTTAACACACAAAACATATCTTTAAAAAATGTAAAACACACATATCAGTTGAAACTTCTTTTATCCCTTAAATTGGCGAAACAATATTTCTCGTGGCAGTTAGTTAGACGTTTCGGATTGCAATGAAAACTGAACGATTTAAAACTATAACTTATTATTCTTCTTAAACATAATTTGTAGCATTTTAATCCTGTTTATTTCCAAAATCACTCCTCGGAGGAAGACGTATTGGATGTGCATTCACTGCGTATCCATCTCTTGGCTGATCTTCCTCTCATCCTTCTCTCATCCATTGGTCTATCTCCTTTTGCAAGTCGGTGGTCTTCCATTCTTTCTATAAGACTTTCTATAACTTATTACTGTACATTATTACGTCATTTGACATACATTTAAGTAATTTATAACTCGTCTGTTTTTCTATTGTCTTAAAACAATATTAAATAAATTAAATCAATGTATCATTATAGCGTACGTTGCCAGTTTAAGGATTAATATTTCAATTATATATTCATTGTAGGAAATGGGTGTGTGACTTGATTACGACTTAATATTTTGTCTTTTTTACACGCTTTATATTAGCTTGACCTGCATCTATCTATCTATCTATCTATCTATCTATCTATCTATCTATCTATCTATCTATCTATCTATCTATCTATCTATCTATCTATCTATCTATCTATCTATCTATCTATCTATCTATCTATCTATCTATCTATCTATCTATCTATCTATCTATCTATCTATCTATCTATCTATCTATCTATCTATCTATCTATCTATCTATCTATCTATCTATCTATCTATCTATCTATCTATCTATCTATCTATCTATCTATCTATCTATCTATCTATCTATCTATCTATCTATCTATCTATCTATCTATCTATCTATCTATCTATCTATCTATCTATCTATCATCTATCTATCTATCTATCTATCTATCTATCTATCTATCTATCTATCTATCTATCTATCTATCTATCTATCTATCTATCTATCTATCTATCTATCTATCTATCTATCTATCTATCTATCTATCTATCTATCTATCTATCTATCTATCTATCTATCTATCTATCTATCTATCTATCTATCTATCTATCTATCTATCTATCTATCTATCTATCTATCTATCTATCTATCTATCTATCTATCTATCTATCTATCTATCTATCTATCTATCTATCTATCTATCTATCTATCTATCTATCTATCTATCTATCTATCTATCTATCTATCTATCTATCTATCTATCTATCTATCTATCTATCTATCTATCTATCTATCTATCTATCTATCTATCTATCTATCTATCTATCTATCTATCTATCTATCTATCTATCTATCTATCTATCTATCTATCTATCTATCTATCTATCTATCTATCTATCTATCTATCTATCTATCTATCTATCTATCTATCTATCTATCTATCTATCTATCTATCTATCTATCTATCTATCTATCTATCTATCTATCTATCTATCTATCTATCTATCTATCTATCTATCTATCTATCTATCTATCTATCTATCTATCTATCTATCTATCTATCTATCTATCTATCTATCTATCTATCTATCTATCTATCTATCTATCTATCTATCTATCTATCATCTATCTATCTATCTATCTATCTATCTATCTATCTATCTATCTATCTATCTATCTATCTATCTATCTATCTATCTATCTATCTATCTATCTATCTATCTATCTATCTATCTATCTATCTATCTATCTATCTATCTATCTATCTATCTATCTATCTATCTATCTATCTATCTATCTATCTATCTATCTATCTATCTATCTATCTATCTATCTATCTATCTATCTATCTATCTATCTATCTATCTATCTATCTATCTATCTATCTATCTATCTATCTATCTATCTATCTATCTATCTATCTATCTATCTATCTATCTATCTATCTATCTATCTATCTATCTATCTATCTATCTATCTATCTATCTATCTATCTATCTATCTATCTATCTATCTATCTATCTATCTATCTATCTATCTATCTATCTATCTATCTATCTATCTATCTATCTATCTATCTATCTATCTATCTATCTATCTATCTATCTATCTATCTATCTATCTATCTATCTATCTATCTATCTATCTATCTATCTATCTATCTATCTATCTATCTATCTATCTATCTATCTATCTATCTATCATCTATCTATCTATCTATCTATCTATCTATCTATCTATCTATCTATCTATCTATCTATCTATCTATCTATGTAACGGAATCTTTCAACGCGATTTTCACCCACTTAGAAACATTGGATCGACTTGAAATTTTGTATACGTGTAAAGGACCCGTGACAATATGATAATTTCATATTTATTTTCTAAAATCCTGGCCAGAATTATCAGAAAATAAAAAAAAAGTGTCTTGGTATCTATGTAACGGAATTTTTGAACACGATTTTCACCCACTTAGAAACAATGGATCGACTTGAAACGTTGTATACTTGTAAAGGACCCGTGACAATACAATATTTTCATATTTGTTTCTAAACTCCTGGCCAGAATCATCAGATAATCAATATAAATAATAGTTTTAAAAAACAAAGACAACACGCTTTATTAGAAAACCGAACTAAAAAATGAAAAATAATTTTAATTTCCAACACGCTTGGGATAAAATTAAAGTGGCCAACAAAAAACTCATCTCCAACACATCTAGAATAACACTAGAGTTTTCAACAAAAAGAAAATAATTTTACCATCAAAAGCGTGGGGTGCTCTATATCAATTAATATATTTGATAATAAACATATTGGAAAAAGTAAAGTCTCTAAGAAGAAAATATAAAAATCATAAAAAGCACCCACGCTTTTGATGGTAAAATTGTTTTCTTTTTGTTGATAACTCTAGTTTTATTCTATATGTGTTGGAGATGATTTTTTTGTTGACCACTTTAATTTTATCCCAAGCGTGTTGGAAATTAAAATTATTTTTCATTTTTTAGTTCTTTTTTTTTTCTAATAAAGCGTGTTGTCTTAGTTTTTTAAAACTATTATTGATTTTACACGATAATCAACAGACTGTCTCTTTAAGAATGTCTTCAATTTTTTGAAATTTACAACTAACAATATTATCATTAGCCATAAGTATTTTTTTAATTTATACAATATATTCAGACCAAAGACTAGATGGTTCAGTGCTCTAGGACGTTTCGAAAAAAAAAAGCTAATACAGTAACTTAATTTATTCCTACCCTATTACTCATGCACCAGTTCTTGAATTTCCTGTAATTATATAACGTTTTTTATTTTCCAGGATGAATATCCAAAGTTACACGGTCGACAGCTTCTTTGCAGCAACTATTAAATTCATTTTCTAATTTCATTTTTATTTTTGAAGGGAGATAAAAAATTGAGACTTCAGCAACAATGTTAATTGCTTTTGTATCCAGGAAACTATTCCCCAATCATGTAAAAAAAAGAGAGATGAAGTACCACAATTTTTAACACATTTATTTCCTAAATTATAATAATTTCCTTTAAATACAGGAAGCGTAGGCATATATAAAATATTATAGAATACATATTACAAATTAAGCCTCAATAACTCGTAGATCTTAAAACACTCTGTTGTATAGTGTTTTAACTTGACCCAATTCGCTTCTAAATGTTTAAATTTGTAACTTCTATCCTAAATATATAGGGTGGACCGCTCGAACATCCCTATTTCCAATTACGTGTGACGGGTAAACAGATAGAAACGTTCAACGTTTATATGAAAGGATAACAAGTTTTGATATGCATATCACCACATCTGTATGTGAGCTCCAGCAGTCACTGTGACGATGTCAAGGCGATGAGCGATTTCTTGCCAAGTGCGTTGGAGCACGTCTTCTAAAACGCTTTCAATATCCTCTATGATGAGGTCCCGAAGATCATGTAGGTCTCTGACTGGGGTAGCGTGAACTTTATCTTTGACGTAGCCCCAGAGAAATAGGTCTACACATACTATTGGGTAACACTATGAAATTGGGACTGGAAGTAAACATCAATAAAACTGAATACATGTTCACACATAGAAATCTTATATATAAAAATCAATGTTTGTTTGTATGTTTGTTGGTTTGTTTGTTTGTTCATATTTTATGCGCGGCCATACCGTTGAACCGATTTGATGGGGTTTTTGCAAAATGTTCAGAAGTTTCCCGGAATTAACATAGGCTATAAGAGAGTTGTGATATTCAACCCCAAAAATCACCCTTTGTAGTGAAAAACGCGATTGAAGTTCCTATTTTGAAGCTTAAATGGCTTACGCTGCCTAAACCATTACAAATACACCAAATTAATGTACATAAAATTGAATCTCAAAACACTCTTCAAAACGTCCGCGACAGCATATGTTTATCTCTTACGGATAACTCGCAATAACCATTTTTGGTTTTCATCGTTGCCAAGAAGATCGGAATAAGTCGATTCCCGGACAAGCTTGCTCTGCCAAACTATTCATCCGATTGAGATGGGATTTTTTGAAAAATGTTCAGGAGATTCCGGGGATGAACATAGGCTATAAGGGAGATGAAATACTCAAACTTTTGACCCCTAAAAATTACCCTTTATAGTGAAAAACGTGAAATAAAGTTCCTATTTTGACGCTTAAATGGCTTACGCTGCCTAAACCATAAACAAATATACCAAATTAATGTACACAGAATTCAATATCTCAAAACACTGTACAAAAAAGTCTGCGACAGTATATGTTTATCTTCTACGGATAACTCACAATAACCATTTTTGTCTTTCATTGATGCCAAGAATATCGGGATAAGCAGTTTTCCGAACAGTGCACGGCTGTTGGTAAATTTATTTATGAGTAGCAGCGCACGCCGGGTATTAGCTAGCATATTATATAATAGAAATGGACAGTTAATGAAAAGTGAGGAACATTTTGAAGTAGTGTCTGAATTTAAATACCTACGAACATGGGTTATACATAAGAACGAGATGCGGAATGAAATTAAACATAGACTCAATTCTGGAAATGCGTGCTGTTACACATTACAGGGACACTTGTCATCCCAACTTTTCTAAAAAAAAAAAAAAAACGTTAAACTGAATATATATATATATATATATATATATATATATATATATATTATCCACAGTAATTCTGCCCGAGGGCAGGTCTTTTACTACAATCATAGCATTTTTATGCTATGCTTTGCAGCTTTACTAGGGATTGGTATGTGTGGTAGCTACCCGTTGCTTTCCACACCGGTGAAGAATGATGATAATGATAAGGTTGATGATTATGACAGGATGATTTTCGGGGTCCGTTGGGCTCTAAGCTTCCCGACATTTGTTTTACAGGTGAGGAGCCTGACCCGACTGGGAATCGAACCCGGGCCCGCTGCGTGACAAGGCAGCACAATACCTCGAGGCCACAGCGGTGGGCTTGTGTGCGTGTGTGTGTGTGTTATTGTACCTATTACATTATGTAGATGTGAAACATGGACTCTTACTTAAAGGAAGGAGAAAATATGAATATTTAAGAATCATTTATTTTTTTTAATAATTGTGGGATCAGTGAGAGATGAACAGAGAGGTGAATGGAGAAATCTACATAACAGTGAGATACATGATCTTTATGGGAAACCAATTGTAGTAAAAGCTGTTAATGTTCGTAGACTGCGATGGGTAGGGCATAGAGTACGAATGGAAAATGAAAGAGGCGCATGGAAACTCCTTGTAGGAAAACCA
Source organism: Diploptera punctata (assembly GCA_030220185.1). Taxonomy (NCBI): domain Eukaryota; kingdom Metazoa; phylum Arthropoda; class Insecta; order Blattodea; family Blaberidae; genus Diploptera; species Diploptera punctata. The sequence goes on from JASPKZ010002326.1 coordinate 1,645,401, forward strand.
AGGAAATAACATCCAGTAGCTAGGGCAGATTAACATTAACCATGAGTTGAGGGAGGTAAATAATACAGGAAATGATTGTAAAACTTTAGCTTACGATATGTATGTAGGCCTATGTATGGGAGATTTAGAGACCGTTAGGCCATGAACCTGCAATTTCAATAGCGCCAATGAATTAGTTTTAATTTGTTGAATTAACTTCGAACTTTTGCCTATGGATTAAATAAATTAGCTAGAAAGTTGAATAAAATAAATTATTTCTATAAGAAAAATTAGAATAGAGTTTAAAATCGAAAGCATGTTTTTAAGAAAGAAATTGGCAATTTGTCAGTTGACTTGTTGTCCAATAAGTAACTGACTTATATTTACAAGAGTTTAAATTGGAAACTGTCACTGACTCTGAGAAAATTAGTAGTTTTGAGAGAATGGCAGGCGTGGCTTCATTAATTCTTCTGCAAACTCGCAGAGACATTTACTACTGCAAGAACTAAATAAATTACTTCGCTCAAGTCAAAGAGTTGCAAATTAGTTCCACTGATTCACTCATTTAATGTAGTCTTGAACTATAAGAAAGTGCTTATTTTTTCCTTCGTTGTAGTCGTGTAATTTCCTGCTCTTATTAGGTTCTTGCATTTCCATATTGCATTGAGTTGGTTGCAGCGGGGTAGATATGAATTACAAGTGGGGCTTCGAAATACAGGGCGTTTTAAAATATCGTTTACAATGTTTGAGGCATAATAAGGTGGTTAATATTAAGTTATCTTCGTGGACTAGTGGTTGCTTGCTCGTCTCTTGTTTTATGGTTCGCGGGTTCATATCTAGCCAGAATAGATGGATTTTTCAGGGTGTAAAAGGCCTTAAAATGGGTTCCTTCGGAACGGAATTAAAGGTAACGGACACGTGCCATGAATTTATATAAGTGAACTCAAGCCTGAATGAGAGGACTTTGTTCTGGCCCTTTCACACCTAAATTTGAATTGCGACAATAATTACCTTAATTGTTAAAGATAATTGTTAGGTAAGATATTAAGGGGGGTGATGGGTGAAACTATCGACATTTTCGGTCAAATTTAGCATTTTTTGTTTTTTTTGTATTAAAAGGGGTAGTGACGTGTGTATAACCTCTCGTACCCAATTCTCATCCTCACCTTCTCGTGGTACAACCCGTTTTCACAAACGAGGCTCTGAGGATCGAGTCCCGGCGGTATAACCGTTTCATGGGGTACTGAGTAAATGCGGTATCCTAATGTCTGTCCAGGGACTAAAAGGTAGCTACCCTACCACTGGACTACTTAGCGTCGGGCCAGTAACCCGTCCTAAGGAACTTCAAAACTACTTTCAAGTCTCAACATGAAAAAAATCCAGAAGGAATTGAAATATGACGACCCACTGCAAAGAAATATGGTTAAAAGAAAACGGCACAATGATATTGTAAGATATGCAACCTGGAATGTCCGAAGCATCCATGAAAAAGAAGAGGAACTAGACAGTGTATTCAAGAATAGAAACATTGATATTGCAGTAACTACAGAAACTAAGAAGAAACTTAAAGAACGAAAGAAACACAAAATTATGTACAAATATATAGCGGTGTCGACAGGAAATAGGATTACTAAAACCATAAGAAATAAAATTCAACACTACACTTACTGGAATGAAAGAATATTAGAGCTTCGACTGAAAATAAATAGAGGTAATTTGACAGTTCTTGGTGTATTTGCACCAGAGGAAGGCCGCGAAGAAGATAATGAAGAATTCTATAACATATTACAAGAAATGTATAGCAAAATAAATAGAAATTATTACATTCTCATAATAGGAGATTTAAATGCCAGTACACCCATCCAAGCGTTAGCTGTTGGCAGTTGAAATGTACTTTTGGAGATGATCGACAAGAATTTCAAGAAGGGATAAGATCAGAAACAGCACAATAAGGGAAATTATGCAAGTTGGAAAAAACATATTAGGAAAAATAGAAGAAAAACGTGTGAAATGGTATGGACACCTCATAAGAATGGAAGAAGAGAGAATACCAAAGAATATCCTTAATTGGAAAACTAATGGAAAAAGTGGAAGAGGCAGGTCTAGAGAACGATGGATGGATGGAGTGAATAGAAGTATGGAAGCTAGATATTTGAGGGAAGAAGATGCTTTAGATAGGAACTTCTGGCGACAAATCACTTTGGGTTGAAGGAGAAACACTGTATTGTGGAATATTCCTAAATAAATATTATTATTATTGTTATTAATATTATTATTATTATTATTATTATTATTATTATTATTATTATTATTATTATTATTATTATTATTATTATTATTATTATTATTATTCAGATACAGTAATTGTAGGTTCCGTTGTGATACATTCATGTGGAAATAAGAGGACAGAAATATTTGTCTTTGGCTAGGGCACTTAGTAGCTAAATTCGCCCCTCCTAATTATGTTTAATACTATATCATCATATAATCCTTCCAGTAATGTTATTGTTTCATCTGATATGTGTACTGTAGCATTATCTTGTTAGTAGAATACATCTTGCAATTCATCACTATGGACGCCTTCTAAGAATTATTGCAAAATTGTTTTGTCTCTTTATTCGATGTAAAAGGCGAGTATGTTTCTGGAACGTACTATACATGCTCACCCCGTTGTGTTTACTATGGCTGCAATACGACTTACAATTCACTTGCAGCCTGAGTTTGTGTGGAGGACGGGTAAATGTTCACTAGTGCGTAGTTGAAGTGGCAGTGCAAAACATTCTAAATTAAAGTAAAATAAATTAGCTTCCCTCTATATATCTAATACAGGAAACAATTGCCTAACATTGAGGCATAATTAACTTTGTTATCAAACTAACTCCACGCTAGCAATGTTGTGACGTCATGTCTACTCTGCGGATTCTAAACGTCGTCTTGTAACTTCGCGTTCCTGGACCGAGGTATCATAATGACAAAGAGGATAAATAAGATTTCCTTTAAACTTAGCAACACTGAGATACGCAAAAGCAAACAGGTGGCCTTGGTAAAGTTACTCCACTTGATGAAGTTGAGAACAAATCTCTCTGCTGAACCGAACACAATACTTCCGGAAATTATCGACATTATGAGAGCCTCTCTCTTCTTCAACAACTCAACCTTAATGCTCAGCACGGTCGAATGCTTTACGATCCAATTAGCAGAGAAACGGAGGAGGATGTTCTTATCAGACGCTGAGGAGTTCGTCAGATGTTACTTGTTTACTTAGTTTAACTTGAGGAAATTAAAGGCGACCGGCTGTGATGCTAGCTTTATCACTTTATGACGTTGCTATCGAGAACTAGCTGTAAAACTCCGGACAATATTATAACTCCTTATCTCTTCTACCTCTCTGACCCCTCACTTCTTGTCCTAGAGGTATCTGAGAAGCTTTATGTAAGAGTATTTTGGTATATAAAAATAAATATTGAATACTCAAAAGTTAAAGTAAAATTATTTCTGATTGAGGGTTGGGGTGTATTACAGTCGATTTTTAATTACGCTATTCATTACAATTTTAATACAAATATATTACGTAATGCTATTAATGCAATTAATCTTTGGAAAAGAAGCACAATTGAAGTATTTAAACATTATATGAAATAAATTAGCTTAAATATGTAATTTCCATTTTAACCGTGGGCCATTTAGGAATGTAATAGAAGAACTGTTATAGGACAACTGTTATTGTAGAAAACTGTTATATATGTATATGAAACTAAACACTATCCTAACACCACGTATAGGAAACTAAAAGCTAACCTAACCTAAATCAATTACTCTAACGTACTCTAAATTAAATTATTACGTAAAAGCAGACGTAAAGTGATGTAATAATTGGCGTGGTTATCGTTGGTTATTAGAGAGTTTATCGCTGGTTCATACAATAACTCATAGAACAATAGTTGTAACCTAAGTTATTAGTATGGTCATGACCTCCATGATGTATTATTAGAGCGGTCGGGTCAGGAAATAGTCCCACATTGTTTTTAATATTTACGACTAAAATGTGATTAAGGTAATAATTTTCCAGTGCTAAAAAGAATAAGTATATAAATATATGCATATTTGTTGTATTTAAGTTGTGTTAAAATGCGTAAGAAAAATCGATCGTGATACACCCCGTCCCTGATTGAGTTACAAGATAAGTGAGAATTTCTCGGAAGATCCTTCTGACGTGTACTTTAGTTGGGCGGGGAGAAATCGGGCCGATTGACGTCCCCTAAAGTATTTGGGTTGATTTTTTAACTCAATTTACAACAATTTTGCCAGGCGTTAATTATAAAATTGGTACCGGGTAAGTAAGTCGTCCTCAACTGAATTATTAAACTTCATCAGGTTATTCCAATATGGAGGCCACTCAAAAACAATGTTCCACTTTCTGCATAATTTTGCCGGAAGCATACAAAGTTACATTTATGTCAAAATGTCTTTAAAGACGTATTCTTTCACATCCGATATACAGTAAATTTTTTATCGAGACTCCTATAAAGGTGAGTCTCCACAAATATATGTTTCTTAACTAAAAACATTGATTCTAACTATCCATCGAAAGTGAAAAATATGTTTTTGCGCGATAGTGCGTTTTGTCATACTTACAACAATGACGAACTTGATTGAAAGTTCAACTTCCTACATTTCGGATTGCCAACCTAAATAACTATACTGTAATAAAATAACTATACTGATCTTTAACTGGTCTTCAAGTATCGGTCTAAATCTAAATCCTAACAAGTCACAAGTAATTCTAATGGGACAACAAAGACTGCTTACAACCTTTGACATATCTACACTTCCAAACATTACTATAAATAATATAATTATCCCCTTATTCTTCTTCAGTAATAGATCTTGGACTACATCTAGACGCAAATTTAACCTGGCAAACACAAGTGAAACACATATGTAAAAAGACTTTCTCCATCTTACATTATCTTAGACGTTTAAAGAATTTTCTCCCAGTTTCGTTAAAACAAATCCGTGTGCAGAATCTTGTGTTACCACACTTCGATTATTGTGACATTATATATAACGATCTAAACTATGACTTGTCGCAGAGACTGCAGCGTGTTCATAATGCTTGCGTTCGATTCATTTTCAATATCCGCCGTTATGACCATATTTCCGAACACTTTAATAACCTCTCTTGGCTCCGTCTTACTGACAGACGTAAATTGCACTCTCTTTCACTACTTTTCAAGCTTCCGAATTCCCACATCCCTACTTACCTGGCGTCTAGATTTGAGAAGTTATCCTCTTACCACAATATTGATACCAGATCACAAGATAGCAGTCTGCTAACAATTCCTCTTCATAGCACTTCCTCCTATTTTACTTCCTTCGCAGTAGCCTCTGCCCGCTCCTGAAAGCTCCTTCTTCAAGATATCAGGGGTTGCCGCACACTTGGTACCTTTAAGTCACGCTTATACAGTTACCTGTTGTCTAATAATTAATTTTTCTCTATTTATTTAATTTTATACTATGTCATTAATCTTTTCCTGTTTTTTTATATATATATTGTACATATTATATATTTAATTCGTTAAATTTAGAGTAAATCAAAATACATTATAAATATTAATTGTATTGTATTCATAACTTGTAATCGTTTATATATATATATATATATATATATATATATTGTAATTTAGATTTAAGACTATTTTTTTGTTTGTATTTTTTTAAACCTGGTTGAGTGGTCGACAAGGCCTTAAGGCCTTAACTCTGCGAGGTAAAATAAAGCTATTATTATTATTATTATTATTATTATTATTATTATTATTATTATTATTATTATATATTATAAACCACGTGTGGGAAGTAAAACCACAGCTCTCTATGTATACTACGTGCAATGTATGTAAAAAAAATATCCAAAAGATAGTGTTGATATACATTATACGAAAAAAAATCATTGCATCTTAAATGAACTGAACTTTATTTGAAACTATACAAAACAATAAATACGTATTTGTCGCCATTAAATGACTGAAATTTATTCCAGACAGGAAAAAAAAATAGTACTTATCAGAACTGAATAATCAGCCGATAATATGGTATCCAATTTTCATCAGTCAGTGTTACCTTGAGTCTGTACGATCAATCGAAAATTGACTGTCTCTCATACTGCAAATATTTTTTCTCGGCGCTCTTTGTACAAGCTTATGTTCAACATAGATTATTGCTAATTAGGGATTATATTTTTAAGTGAATAGTTATGGATTGTGATAAACCAGTAAGTATTAACATATTTTAATTGTTTTTATCCTCTTGATATCTATTTTGATACAGATAAAGCTTCTTCAAGTAGGGTATGTTTTTCGTTATTTTCTAAAGCCAATTTTAACAAACTTCAGTATTTTATTTTTTTTATTATTGATTTCGTACATCTCAATGACGGATAAATCATATTTGAAGAGAAAAATTATACGCTCAGACCGGGACTTGAACCCGGACCCTTGGTTCTCTAGACCAAGTGCTCTACCAACTGAACTACCTGAGCAAGTACCGATCTAAACGCAAATCTTTCTCTATATACATTGTAATTCCCATCCACCATGGGAATTACAATGTATATAGAGAAAGATTTGCGTTTAGATCGGTACTTGCTCAGGTCCCATCCACCATGGGAATTACAATGTATATAGAGAAAGATTTGCGTTTAGATCGGTACTTGCTCAGGTAGCTCAGTTGGTAGAGCACTTGGTCTAGAGAACCAAGGGTCCCGGGTTCAAGTCCCGGTCTGAGCGTATAATTTTTCTCTTCAAATATGTTCAGTATTTTAGTTATACTTTCGTGTATTTCCGGGCACTTTCCTTTAGTGTCATAGAAAGGTTGAAGTATTGGCTTAGCGATTTCTTGAAAATTGGCCGCGGATTCGCGCGGTTTTCCATGATATATAAGTTTATTAAAACATTAGTAAAAATTTTATTTTTTTACTAAGTGATTATTTCTATTTTAAATTTATCGATTTTTGTATTAGAGCCATCGGACGTCAGTATGATGACTCGAAGAAAGCTGTTTAACATTATGCAACAGCAAAATTTGCTACAGCTTGAACTAATAAACATTGCCCACACTGTTAACGTTGGTCAGTTGTTTATAATGAACGCAAATGTTTCCAACAAAGATATTATTATTATTATACCGTTTTTTCTATTTTGAAAACACCATGGAGCAAAAAATAATGTACAACGCACGTTTGTGAAGCGTTTCATAGAATCGCTATCGCTCGGTTTTTAAACATTTTCCTCGCTTCTGTGAAAACCATTTCCCAACCTCGCATCGTAATATCCTATTGTCGCATAACATGTAAAATAAGGTCATTATCGTTAAGAAGGGTCTAGACACAATATAAGTAAAAGCATTTCTACATACTTACAACAAAAGTTGAGAAAGCGCTTAGTATTATCCCTCCGTGGTAACTCTGTTGGTAGCATACTTCTTCTTGACTAACTGGTCCGGTTTCGATATCGGAAGATGTTGATAAAATTTAATTGTGGAAATTTCGTTCTCGGTACTAGGAAGGGACATGATGCACAAGTTTTAATCGCTAAATTGTGAACCAGATGCCTGAATTAAATTCCCAATCCCTCCATATAAATATGTTGAGAATGAACTGTGTACACATATTATGCCGTGCATATTATTTATTTCTATGTTCTATCATCATCATCATCATCATCATCATCATCATTATCACTCCAGGGATTAGGCAATTGCCCGTTCCGACTTCATAATGCATCAGCCCAACGTCTTCTAGGTCTTCCAACATCACGTCTTCCTCGTGCTTGATAATTTCTTGCTAACAATGGATATCTCTCCTTACTCATTCCATCCATATGATCAATCCATTTCTGTCTGTAATTCGTGACCTTATCTAATAAAGGCTGTACTTTCAATTCTTCTCTTATATCCTCATTTCTTATTCTATCAAGTCTTGTACATCCTTTTACTTGTCTTAGGAACCTCATCTCCGCCGTCTGTATTCTATCCTTCTGTTTTTTCATTGGTGTCCAAGTTTCACATCCATACAATATTGTGGGAACCGCCATAACATTATACATTTCTATCTTGGGTTCTTTTCTAATTTTATTTTTGAATGTTCTCTGTATTGTTCCACACACCGTCTGAAATTAATTTATTTTGGAGTCAATATCTCATTCCACATTGTAGCCAACATCACAGCCCAAATATTTGAAAGTAGACACCCGCTCTATACTTAGATTTTCTAAAATAATTTTGGATCTCACTGGATCTCTTCCTCTAAAAGCCATGGTCTTCGTTTTCCTTACATAAATCTTTAGATCATATAATTTACATATTTCATTTAATGAATGCATTGATTTCTGTAAGTCGTCTTCATTTTTCTGTATTATGATTACATCGTCAGCAAATAGAAGATTATTTATGTTCTATAACTCCTTTTTCTTTGCCCATTTCCCTGCCTTAATATTTCCTATTCATTTTCCCCGAATTGTCATTCCAAATAACGGTATGGACATCTTATTTAAGCGATTCAGCATTAAGCACAGGCAACAAAATTATACTTTCGGCACCGCGTTACACAAGGATAACGGAGATGCACGAGGCCACGAAGATACCATATATTGATACTATCATAACTGAAAGGGTTACATCCATGCTCCGAAACATAAATGATCATGGGAACCCTATAGTACGCAATATAGGACACCTTCCACAATGGCGTACTACACATAGAAACATATTCGACACATTAAACCATTCATAGTATTCAGCATGAAATAACCAAGAACAGAAAGGTCAGCGCAGATTGGCGTGGCTCATTCCGGTCCTGAAAGAGCCGAGCTCATCAGCAACACGGTTTCCGATGCCCCAATCAAGCGAGATCTATCTGCCTTGGAATCAAATATCCACATTATATCAATAGCAATAGCACATGATAACATAGCGTAAATCCCCATATAATCGCCGTATAGGCTAGGGCAAACCAGCGAAACCTAATACTGTACACACCAACGCGAATTTGCCGTCAAGGGACAAATAACAATCCCAGCAAAAGGCACACTGGACAGCACAAATAGCTGTCAACAACAACAGTCAGTCACAGGCAACAGTCTTGTTCGTTATTTTGTTACAATAGGTCCGGGAGTCAATCCGGCTCTTTGGACCAACTTCACGATTTCTTCCTTTTCTTTTAGTTTATCTATATTGCTGTGAAGATGAAATGAACTTAATTTTGAATGGAAGTAATGGTGTGTAAGAGTGAGTGTGTGTGTCATCTACATATTAATACGCGAAGAAAAAACTTTGTACCCCTTTTTAAGCAGATTTCGCGAACGAAGGAGTGTGATACTTGGCATAATTAAAGTTTATATTGAGGAGTGCAGAAAAATAAAATTTGTGTATGATGTGTGTTACAAATCCTTAAATTGAAATAAACAAGATAAAATAAATTGTATCTAAGGAATTTGCGTGTATCACTCATTCATTTGTTTACGTTCATACGGAAAGTGCATTGTTGTAAAAGAAAATTGTGCAGCAGCAATGTGAATGGACTTACTCTCGCGTATTTTTTATTAGTGGTTTATTATTAGCGATTTAAAAAAGTGAGTACGTTTTATTATTTAAATTTAAATTAAACCCTGTCTGAACTCTGTTTCAGTAATTTCATTACATGTTTTAATATATTTACATATTCGCACCTACTTCCATTATGCCTCGACATAGAACATTGACGGGTTGGAGTGAGAGACAAGGAGGAAGGGATATATTCGGTATATTCCCGTACACATAATAATATGCCAAATGCAAATTTAAATAGTATACAAATGTCAAATGACGCGTTATTGTTTTTTAAATATGGCTTAGCCAAGCTGTACCACATATTCCCTATCGTTTGTATTTTTAAAATAAATAGAAACATTAATGCATATTGACGTATTTGTAACATACTTAAAAATTTAATGAATTGTATTCGAATTTCGACCGGTGGGCGACCACTAGCATGTTTGTTTTTTTTTAATATGGCTTAGCCAAGCTATACCAGATATTTCCAATCGTATGTATTTTTAAAATAAATCGAAAATTAATGCATAATGACGTACTGTGACAAACCTTAAAAATTAATGAATTGTGGTCGAATTTCGACCACTGTGCGACCACTAGTATTTATGGATCTTCAATTTTTAAAATATTTTTATTTGTATAGACTGTTTGAGGGTTCAAGTGTTTATTCATTCATTTTTATATACTATACATAATTATACATTTACCACTGCTTTTAAAACATGCTATCTATGTCCTTTTGTATACATTTTTGTTTAGTTATATAGACATTTTATTTAAACGTATCATGTATAAACATGACAGACTCTTTATTTGTCGAGTTATTTTTTTTTTTCCTCTTTTTTTGTTTACACACACTGTTTTTCCTTCTTCTTTTTACCTTTTCGTTTTAACTTTTTTGTTAACTTTGTTTTATTGACACATATAAACACAAGGACAGGACACATACCCAGACCCAAGGTGGAGATTTAAAATCCCCTACCCCGCCGGGAATCGAACCCGGGTCGCCGGAGTGGAAGGTAGGGACTCTACCGACTACGCCACGGCGACGGACCCTTTTCAAACCCAGCTTAGTAAACAAAGTACTTAACCGAATCTGAGCTTATCATAAGTAATGCCACGAGTGATTTCCAAATTATCGATAAATTCACGACTCGTGAAGTGAGAAGTGAATTTATCTAGAGAATTTGGAAATTAAGAGTGGCGTTTGTTAGGATTATTTAACGAATAAAATTAAGCTGTTTATTTACAAACCATTATTTAAATATAGTTATTTTAAAATATTTATATTATTTAATGTTAACGGCGATGTTTGAATACAAATGAGAAACCTTTGTTATGCTTTATTTGTTCATTATTTATTACCAAATGATCGTATTAATGTAAGAATGCACCCCAGTGGAGAAAAAATGAAACACATCAAACTGTTTATAACCAACATTGTAGGTTATTAATTAATTTCTGATGTCCCGAGTGGTTAAGGCACTGCGCTATAAGTCGGAAGGTCGAGCGTTCAAGTCCCGGTGGGGTCAGGAGTTTTAAACTGACCAAAACTTTCTGGCGGCACTATGGCCCTGGGGTCGACTCAGCCTCTAACGGAAATGAGTACCAGACGCTTGTTCTGGGGGGTAAAGGCGGCCGTCACGCAGGGCTGACAACCCGATTGACATCAAGTGCCGATTGTCTAGAAAAAGTGGGAGCCTTAACATCCTACTACCCCAAGGGCCTATGATGTAAATTACCCTTTTAATTTCATGCACGAACATGTCAAACTATTCTAAAAATTAACCTATATTTTTTACCCCCTTTCATTTAAAGGATCCGCAGCACCGTATTGACGCATGGTGCATGAAGACATGCGGTACTGTTGATACCCATACATCTATCCGATTTTTAAAACTACAATATGTATATTAAACTAAGCTATTCACTGACACTGCCGAATCGGGAGGTTCGTGGCTCCGCAGACATACATTTTCCGTATCTCCCTAACCTAACCTAACCTAACCTAACCTAATTGTTACTCATCATTCCCTGGATAATTTAACTCCTTCAAATGATGGCTAATACGTATTATTGTCCCACTTCATTTCTGACCTACATAGGACTTTTCTTTCCGCTTTCATACAATGTTTTCATGCCCCTCTTTCATTTCCCATTCGTGCCACATGTCCTGCCGATCGCAGTCTACAAGACTTAACCGTTATTATGTCTTATTTACCATAAACAACGTACTGATATGGCTAAATATCATAATTCAGAACAATAAAGTGGCATTTTTTCATGTTTTGGCCCTGTATTTTGACGTTTGGACGTTATAACGGGCCACGGGTTAAAACTGTTTCCGTTGATTTTTATTACTTTTATTGATATCTCGTCCTGTCAACTTATTGTTAGTTAAATGATTCCAAATCCTCTGCCGTTCCATACACCAACTTTCATAAATCTTACTATACCTAAATATTTATACCTATTCCTTGCTTTGGTTGTCAACGGTTGAATCTGCCGGCATTTTCTACCATGAAACTTGAAAGTATAAATATTGATGTCCCCTGAAGACGTTACTGGCGTTTCACAAGGTAAGATATCTGATGGGGCTGCTATCTACGACTCGATATCAAGCCGTCTGTTGTATTAACACCAACAGAAATGGTATCTCTTCCGCTCTGCTGACCATTGCGGATTTTGTCCTAATTATCGCGGAGATGGGTCTTCGCATTTGTCCCCTGAATAATAGGTGCCTCCTCCGCGTAGTTGTACTATCCGTTGAGGTCTTCACCAGTATCCCTGGGCAGGGGCTCTCGTTATACCCCGAGAGACAGGGTCCTTAACAGAACTTTGTCACTAGTAATTAGTGTTCTCCGCGACTAGAACGCGCCTGTCGAGAGGTACGAAGAACCAGGAATGAAGAATAGAAACGTCAGAAATCAAAGGCGAAGTGAAAATATACGAAGAGAACTGAATACATTCAAACTATTAGATATAATTACACAATACAGAGATGAATGGATGGACCACATCAATAGAATTCCGAAACAGATTTTTCATTACAAACCACTAGGACGAAGAAATGTTGGAAGACCCAGTAAAAGATGGATAGACCAATGTTAACATGAGATCGGAACAGACTAGGAAATCTAATCCTTGATGCTGCTGCTGATTATACTTACTTACTTACTCACTGGCACTATCAAACCCGTAGGTTCATGGCCGCGCGGACATAAGCTCTCCATACATCCCTATCCTGAGCTAATGCTTTCCAATCATTCCCTGTATAATCTACTTCCCTCAAATCATAGTTAATGTTGTTCTCCCACCTCATTCTTGGTCTACCAACTGGGCGTTTTCCCTCTGGCTTTCCTACAAGAAGCTTCCATGCACGTCTTTCATTCCCCATACGTGCAACATGTCCTGCCCATCGCAGTCTACGAGACTTAACTGTTCTTATTATATGGCTTCCTATAAAGACCATGTAGTTCATTGTTATGTAGTCTTCTCCATTCACCTGTCTGTTCATCTCTCTTTGGTCCAAAAATTTTCCTAAGAACTTTATTCTCAAATACTCGTAATCTCCTTTCCTCCCTTAAAGTAAGAGTCCATGTTTCGCACCCATATAATATAATTATGATGATGAATAATTCCAAATAGGTAGAATATCTCAAGTTTAGAATTAACTCTTTTTGTTAGTTTTTAAGTTTAATTCCTATGATCAGAAACTAATTATAGCAAATCGCCAAATTTTGAAAGTGTTTGCATGGTAAAAATTATAATTTTATTGGTTTCCATGCTCTGCATAAAACTAGTAATAGGACTTTATTAGACTAAAAATAAGATATATACAATGATATTTACAAATATGGATCGCACGGGCATGAAGCCGTACGTGCTGTTGACAGTCCGTTACAATAAAGTAATATTTGGTAATAGTGTAAAGAAAAATAAAAAGAAAACAATAATATTACAATTACATGAAGAAAACACAATAATATTACAATTACATAATAATAAAATAACTTTATACATTAATTAAGTTATGTAGAATTATTAAGAATTAATGGTTCTGATAACATGTATTTATTCATGCATGAGAGTTGTTCTTATTTTCCGCGTTTTGTCCAGAAATTTACCCACGTTTTTTTTCAATTTTCTGGACTTCCCATTAACTCGTAGCATGCCAATCTTACACGATTTGCATTTAGAAATCTTTCTGGTAATAACTGACGTCTCCAATATTCTAAATCGTTACATGTTCCTAATATAACTAATTCAGTGTATCACAGGATTTCGACATTTCGTAAGATTGTAATTCTGCTATATCAATAACTATGCGATACATATATTTTATACCCCCATACCTAATTCCTTAATTTGGTGTATTTTTACACGCTTTATATTAGCTTGACCTGTATCTATGTAACTGAATATTTTAACGTGATTTTCGCCCACTTAAAATCATTGGATCGACTTGAAACTTTGCATACTTGTAAAGGACCCGTGACAATATAATAATTTCATATTGTTTTTCTAAAATCGTGGCCAGAATCATCAGAAAATCAAAACAAGTGTCTTTGTATCTATGTAACGGAATTTTTGAACACGATTTTCACCCACTTAGAAACATTAGATCGACTTGAAACTTTGTGTACTTGTAACGGACCCGTGACAATACAATAATTTCATATTTTGTTTCTAGAATCTTGGCCGGAATCATCAGAAAATCAAAAAAATGAAAACTGGTATAATAGGTTGCGGACTTGTCGACTTTTTAGTCAATCGTTGTAAGAGCTCAGTTGGTAGAGCGGTACAGTCTAGTGGTATATAATTTCTGTAATCCATAGGTCGCTGGATCAAATCCGGCTGGGAGGTTTTTTTTAGAAGAGTATTACTTCAGCTCATACTACAATAGAATCGAATTTAAAGATATTTACATTTTTATCTTATTCTGTAAAATAGTAAAACTAAAAAATACAAAATAAATAATAGTTTTAAAAACTAAAAAACACGCTTTATTAGAAAACCGAACTAAAAAAATGAAAAATAATTTTAATTTCCAACATGCTTGGGATAGATAATTTTACCATCAAAAGCGTGGGGTGCTTTTATGATTTTTACATTTTCTTCTTAGAGACTTTACTTTTACCAATATCTGTTTATTATCAAATATATTAATTGATAAAGAGCACCCCACGCTTTTGTTGGTAAAATTATTTATCCCAAGCATGTTGGCAATTAAAATTATTTTTCATTTTTTTAGTTCGGTTTTCTAATAAAACGTGTTGTTTTAGTTTTTTAAAGCTATTATTTATTATGTGTAAAATTTCGAAATATAAGAGAAATCGTCTCCTATGTAATGATTATTTTTTTTGTGCATTTCCAATTTTTGTTTTCAAAATTGTGTACTAACTTACATAAGTATTTGTAAATGAATAATATACCTGTGTCGTGGCGAGATCAATCTCTTAATCTTAATGACTGTTACGTTTGTAAGTTGGTATGTGAAAATATATTCTTTACATTTAGCTGCATCTACAGAGAATTCTCTGTTTGTGTTTTAGTACCACTCGTATTTGTTTGTAAAATGTTAGTTGAATTAAAGCAGTACAATAGGATACCAAAAATTGATTTGTCAATTCAAAACTAGGAATATTTTAAAAACAATGTACGATGAATCATTTTAGCAAGCACTAGCTGATATTAGTCATTTAAAATATCTCTGCAGGCGGAAGAATTATGAAGCTGTGTTTGTTGCTACACGTGACGTCATATAAGGCAGTGTATACTGTCAGCGTGCCACGTCTCATTCCCCTGTGCACTCTTAGATAGCAGTGTCACGTGTTCTATTCCTGCATAAACACGACTGCAGTGCCCTCCGCCAACAACTGCGCTTACTCCTTAAACGGGTAATACCCGGCGTGCGCTACTACGCCTAAATAAATGAAAATTAACGTGCTTTTATGTTTAGTTGAATAAGTTAAGGGGAAAATAATTATAAATTTATACTATTAGATACCCCGTGCTGATTACCCGGCGTTACCAGGCATTCTACTTATCTTGACATAAATGAATGACGAAAATTAATGTTTTTTATGTTTAGTAGTAAAAGGAAAAATTTATATAGAAATTATTTTTAGATACCCCGTGCTGTTTACCCGGCGTTGTCCGGGAATCTACTCATCCCGATTTTCTTGGCATAAATGAGATGAAAGACGAAAATTATGTATTTCCTATGATTAGATGAATAAGTAAAATGGAAAACAATTATAAATGTATATCGTAATTATTTTAAGATTCCCCGTGCTGATTACCCGATGTTGCCCGGGAATCTACTTATCTCGATCTTCTTGGCATAAATGAGCTAAAAGACAAAATTCGTTATTGTGAGTTATCCGTAAAGGAATACCTGCCATGTGCTGCTATGCTTGCGCAGGAATCTGTGTACTTGTCTTGATCTTCTCGGCATCAATGAAAGACAAGAATGGTTATTGTGAGTTATCCGTAAGAGATAAACTTTTGCTGTCGCGGACGTTTTTGTAGAGCGTTTTGAGATATTTAATTCTGTGTACATGAATGTTGTGTATTTATTATGGTTTAGGCAGCGTAAGCCATTTAAGCGTCTAAAGAGCTACTTTTTTCACGATATTTAAGGGTGTAGGAGTTGAGTATCACAACTCTCTTATAGTCTATGTTCATCCCGGGAATCTCCTGAACATTTTACAAAAGGCCCATAACAATCTGATCAACGGTATGGCCGTGCATAAAGTACAAAGAAAGAAAGAAAGAAAGAAAGAAACAAACAAACAAACATTAATTTTATATATTAGATTTTCGGAATCAGCAAGAAAATTTCCATAAGAATCAGACTTATCGCTTCTTAAAAGAGTAGGCTATTTATTTTTGTTACTTGGGTCGTTACAGTCCATATTTATTTTTAAGGTTACTTTATCTCCAAATCTGATACTTATTTTTTTGTTATTTATCTTATTCGAACCAAAAACCACAAACCAACACACGAACACATACATACATAAATAAGCACACACATATAAATAAATGAATAAGTAAATATATATATATATATATATATATATATATATATATATACACACACACACACAAATGTTTTATTGTTTATTACAATATCTATATTCCTGCGCTATGATCCAAAGTTTTTATTAAAGGACTTAGGATTTCCCTATACGTATTTTAACTAGTATCATGTGTAAAGTGTATGTACATATACCTCATACGTCCCGCGTGGGATCACGTGTGCTCACTAGCGGGAGTTATTAACAGGCTAATTTAGTTACGCTTATTTACCTACAGATACATCGAGTGACATGTGGTTACCACATCGCCTCAATGAGACATCAAGTAGGCAACTGAAACATTAATTGGATTGATTAAAGTTGGTTAAATTTTTTTCACAGAGGCCTTTTCAGACTTGTTCTGAAAATCTTCAGGCTCGGAATCCACGATTTAAGGTCCTTGACTTGTCCCTTCGATTTTTCAATCATAAAAATCCATCTACTCCGGCCGCGCGACCCTCGGGAGTAGAGACAACGAACATATCCACTAAATGACCAATGTCGACATAATGTAAAGTCCAGCTCTTAAAGTGAATTTTTCTGTAATTTGGGAACATTCTCCGAGTATGTTTCAATTATTATACCAGAGAACAACAGACCAGTGACGTTTAATTTAACCTATTTTGCAGTACAGCCTGCTCAAATGAATAACAGAACAATACATATTTTATAAAAGTTTTGTGCGGAAGAGAATGAGATTCATTCTTTATGACAGGCCACGGGTTAATACTTTTCCGTTGATTTCTTATTACAATCTGTTGCCAGTTGAATAATTCCTCCAGGAGGAATATTTCAAAGTAAGAAATAGTTATTTTTGTCAGCTTTATGTTCAATTCATATGATCATAATCTAATTATAGTAAATTGCCAAATTTTGAAAGTGTTTGCATGGTAAAACTACATTCTATTGGTTTGTATACCCTGCAGAAAACTGGTTCAGTGTATCACACAAGCTCACAATTTCTTAAGTTTGTAATATTGCTATATCAACGAATTATGGAACACATGTTTTATACTCGTAAAGTTAATTACCAACCTGGTGTATTTTTATGTTTAAAATTCCGAAAAAAAATAGACAAATTGTATACCGCGTAAGGATTCTTTTGTAAATTTCTAACTTTTATTTTCACAATTTTGTACATTATAGGAAGTTTTGTTAAATGTAGCCCTTAATATAGTTATAGTGTTGCGAGGACAATCTAATCATTCATTGACTTATTTTTTATGAATTATTCATCAATGTCTTCGTCTGTGTTGTCAGTCATGGATGTTCTGTCATATTCGATAAACCAAGGTCTGGATAAAGTTGCTTTTACATATATTTTCATAGTTGACTTCAGATTTGTTAATTCGAAGGTGGCTTAAAAAAATAATTCTCTGTTTGTCAAAGTGATCATTAACACTTTTTCATGTAGCACTTCTGCTTTGAGATTGTCTTTTCCAACTCGAATAAGAATTCGTTTCTTGAATTGTTTAATGACGTCTTCGTTTCATTGTGAATGTAATATAATTTGCTACGTCGTCCGATAATAAGACGTTGCTTGATGTAGCTGCTTTCTGCCTCGAGGGACAGTTGGCAAGTTAACGTCTTTTGTGTGTGTGTGTGTGTGTGTATTTACTTGAGATTTTGCTATATTACAATGGTTCAAGCTATTGATAGGTTTCCTAGTAGCGAGGGATGATCAATCGGGCTGAAAATGTGTCCAGTCCTTAGCTCTGGGATTGAGCAAGGCTAGGGGCCGCTGGAAGTAGGGAAAAGGAGTTTTTGTGGGTAAGGCATGGTTGATAGGTCTTAACTCTGATTACACTGAGCAACAAAACATTTTTTTTTGTCTCAGAAAGAAAAATATGTGATTCTGATAGTATTTTCTCTCCTAAATTCAAATATGATATCGGTTTTTCTCCGTCACGCAAGGTTTCCCGAGAGACAGGCATTTACAATTTCCACTTTAATATTTTCTACATTCATAACTACACAATATTCGAACATTCGGACTCGTCTAGAAAGTAAGAAATGACGATTTTCTGCTATATTTCGCCTGTGGGGCATCCCTCAAGATGGTCCAACAATAATCGGCCAGCATATTGGGATTCCATTTGCCTTAGTATCTCTTTTCCATAGCTGAAATCTCGTGATGAAAGTGTTCCCCGTTTTATTTTACAATTTTATTAAAGTTTATTTAAAACAAATAATTATTTAAATCCATTAATTGAAATTAAAATATAACAAAACTGTGGGTGATGAATAAATTCCGAATACATATTTGAAAACACGATAAAAAACTGCATTAAGTACAACTATTGGTAATCGTGAGACAAATCTCGTGTTGACCAGTGTTACCAGTTGTTCTCATTCCTTGTGATGATTTGATGAAGTGTAGTAACGTTGTGATGAACAGCAGTTCTATATTTGCGTTCATCTGTAAAAAAACTATATATATTATATATCACTTGCCCAGTAACCGCATTCTCAATGGAGCACCCAGCGACGATCCGCCGGCTGTATCAATTGCTTCTTATGCTGTACACATTGATGATCATCATAAATAAGGGCTTCTGGATGATGAATGATCACTAATTTCTCAACCAATTTACGTAAATGTGTCAGACTGCAGTGAAAACGAAACTATGTATTACTCTAATATATAGTGTATATTATGTACTTAAACGTATTGTATTGTAAGCCTATGTTTTCCCTTTACAGAGATTTAGGCGCTCTCCCCTACAGGGAAGAATTTGAACCATACTAATTTAGTTATACTTGTTTTCGTATATATGTCATTTTGAGTGGTCCGTGGTCTGCGTTCCGCCTCATACTGACATCTAGGAAACCAAGGTAGTACTAGGACGGGAAAATTTGGTAAATTTTGCTTAGAGGCCTTTCCATTCAGACTTAAGGATTTTTCACGAGCCTGAAAATCTTCAGACTCGGGACCCACGGCTTAAAGTCCCTCCCGGAGGACTTGCTCCTTGGATTTTTCCGTCCTAAAAAATCCATCGACCCCGGCCGGGTTTGAACCTGCGACCCTAGGGGCCAGAGGCAAGGAGCATAACCACTAGTCCATCGCGGCCGTAAGTACTTTAATAATAAGTAAAGTAAAGTAATCCCACTACAGGCCTCAGGAGGCCCTTGGGGCAGTAGGAGGTTAAGGCCCCCACTATTTCTGGACAATCGACACTTGATGTCAGCCGGGTTGTCAGCCCTGCGTGATGGCCGCCTTTACCCCAGAACAAGCGTCTGGTACTCATTTCCGTTAGAGGCTGAGTCGACCCCAGGACCATAGTGCCGCCAGAAGGTTTGGGTCAGTTTACAAATCCTGACTCCACCGGGACTTGAACCCTCGACCTTCTGGCTTGTAGCTCAGTGCCTTAACCACTACGCTACGTTAATTTATTTAATTTGTGTAAAAATTTATAATAAATATTTAAGTAATTTACACTCGTTTTTTCCATTCTTTTGATAAAACCATTATATTAAACCAGTGTCCATAAGGATATTGTCATATTAATGTAGTGAACCAGATGGTTGGAACTGGAATGTACTAGAATAACTTTTTGAATTAATTCATCGTCCTCTCAACTTGCTTACAATATATAACAATACTTAAAAAATAAATCTATTTCCTCTTGAATAGATTTTTTGTAGAAGATATTCTTTATAAATAAGTCAAGGATACGGTGAGCTAGATATGTAGGACTAAAAAAAAAATCACAATTCTGTATATGTGTGTGTGTGTGTGTGTGTGTGTTCTGATGCCACCCACTTCACTTTACAAGTTTCGAGTTCCGCCGCTGGGAGGAAAGATGGCTCCTATATAATTATAGGACGTCTAATTGAAGGTCACAAAATATTTCAAGGGCTTTTGTCTTATTTCCTGATGATATAGAATCTTGATATTCGATACAGACGTTCTTTCATCACTACGCATGATGATGAAAATTGAAAATTCGGACATATATTAGATCTAATTAAAACTATATGAGATGGAGTCAACTGTGTTTGAAGAATGAGACCGAGACGAGCCTTATGGACCTTAATCCATCAAGCTGATGATGATTAATAGAAAACCATACATATTCTAATTAAATACATTTTTAGACTTACTGTCGTGCTGTTGACTTGGTCTATCGGCGGCTCTCTAACACTTGAGTGGGAAGAATATTCATTTTTGCTGTTTTTTAACATAGAGCCGTTTTATTCGCTGAAAATGCGCGAAATCGACATTTGACTCCCCAAATACTGACATCCCTTTTATTCTTCAACGAATACAATTTTCAGTCAAACTAGCCTTTTTCTTTTCAATTGATAAATACGAAGGTCTTATCCTGGAAAAAGTTGGAGTTTACTCCGTAAGTCAGGTTTTAGTCATGCAGAACTACATTTCGCTTTTTTCGAATATTCGCGAAGGTAAAGTCGAAACGGTCCAATTTTAGAAAAATCTGTTAAACGTTTTACAGGAAACACGACACTAAAGGAAGTAATTAATTTACTGTCACTATTGAACCCATGTCGGCGCCGATATAAACTCTCCATACTACCCTATACTGAGTTAATGCTTTTCAACAATACCTTGTATAATTTACCTTCATCAAATGTTAGTTAAAGCTAATCTCCACCTCTTTCTTGTCCTACTTACTGAGCGCTTTACTTCTGGTTTTTCTACAAGGAAAATGCCAACCCCTTCTTCATTCCCAATTTGGAGCCATATGTGCTTCCCTTCGCAGTCAACGAGACTAACTATTCTTATTACATCCATCCATCCATCCATCCATCTATCTATAGTAATTCTGCCCGAGGGCAGGTCTTTCACTGCAATCATAGCATTTTCATGCTATGCTTTGCAGCTTAGGCATGGTAGCTTCCCATTGCTTTCCACACCGGTGAAGGATGATGAGGATAATGATAAGGTTGATAATGATAAGATTGATAATTATCGCCGGATGGTTTTCGAGGACCGTTGGGCCCTACGATTCCTGACATTTGGCTTACATAAGAGGAAAAACCTCGAAAAAGCCTCACCCAGGAGCCTCTCCCGACCGAGAATCGAAACACGGTCCCACTGCGTGAGAAGGCAGCATGCTACCTCGAGACCATAGCGGTGGATTCTTATTACATATGTTTCCCCATAAAGATCATGCTGCTTACTGTTAAGTAGTCTTTTCGCTTCATCTATCGGTTTGCCTCTCTTTGGTCCATTTTTAAACTTCATTCTCAAATATTCGCAATTTTCTCTCGTCCCTTAAAGTAAGAATCTGAAGTAAAATCATGACTTTAGTAGTTCGTATCTACAGTCTCTCTCAGTATCACGGGGATTTTTTTTTTAAATTGTGATCGTAAGGTTAATCATCATCATCATCACAAGCATCAAGGATTAGACCTGCTGGTCTGTTCCGATCTCATGTTAGAATTGATCTATCCATCTTTTACGGGGTCTTCCAACATTTCTTCGTCCTAGTGGTTTGTAATGAAGAATCTGTTTCGGAATTCTATTGTAATCCATTCTATTGATTTGGTCCATCCATTCATCTCTGTATTGTGTAATTCTATATAATAGTTTGAATATATTCAGTTCTCTTCGTATATCCTCACTTGGCCTTTGATGAATTAATGTACAGCCAGTCACACTCTTCAAAATCTCATTTCTGACATTCTTCGTTCCTGGTTTTTGGTTAAGACTCAGTGTTCCGATCCATACAGTAGGGTTGGAACCGCCATTGTTTTATAAAATTTTAAAAGTGTCTCCTGTAAGGTTAATAATTAAACAAATTATTGCATTTACATTCTTTCCAGAATAACATGTCACAGACCATTGGAAGTGTGTATATATATGGTAGCACCTGGCGGAGACAAGCTCAAACACATAATTATAAAGCATAATAAAGATAATGAAATCTCTGTTAAACAAGATGGCAAATTATCTTCTTGGGGAAAAGATCAACACTGGAGTAAGACAGGGATGTGGACTTTCACCGGTGCTTTTCATTATATACATGAATAAATTAATAAATGAATGGAGGAAAACACAACGAGGATATATACCCATCAATAGGAACCTCAAACTCGATGCTATTCTTTTTGCAGACGATTTAGCTCTCCTGGCACTTTCCGAAAATGATTTGCAACGATCAATTTATAATTTACAAAAAAATAGGTGCCAAATTTAATATGGAAATATCAATTAACAAAACTAAAATTATGGCATTTCATGGGAAGGACCCCATACAAAGTAAAATCTGTCTCCAGAATAAAATTTTAGAGAGATCTAATCAATTTAAATATCTTGGATATTATCTCTCTATCTGGGATGAAAAGGATATCCCTGAAAAAGTTACTAGTTATAATAAAAGTTTAGGAATTATTAATCAAGTTATGAAACCATCCCTTGTACAAAAAAACACCAGATTCCGTTTATATAACACTTTGGCTAGACCAGTGTTGACCTATGGTAGTGAAGCATGGACACTAAAAAAACAACATGAAAGCAGAATAACGGCTTGTGAAATGAGATTCATGCGCAGAACAGCGGGTTACACCAGATGGGATCGGAAAAGGAACACCGATATCTTAAAAGAATTGAAGACTATGCCAATTTTGGAATATATTAAACAGTACCAACTAAATTGGAAACACCATCTTGAAAGAATGAGTTCAAATCGGATCCCCAAAGCTGTTTATAATTACCAAGAGGACGAAGATCACTGGGCCGTCCTATGAAACGCTGGAGGGAAAATTTTCTATAGGATCGTAACAGGCCTTGGCCTAATACTTGGAAGGAAGAAGAAGAAGAAGAATTTATAAAATGAAATAGATAATGTTCAGTAACATAAAGCATGTAACTGGTTACTCATTGAGGTAAAAATATCGATCAATATTAGATTGATCGACGTTTTATATTAGACCTAGTACTAGCAAAACCCAGCCACGCTTCGCTGTGGCTCATTCTGAAATGAAATAAATGGAAAAGTAAATATAAGTATTCAAGCGAACAATGAATCGCCGAGAAAACACGCCATTATTTTCAATACCCTGCGTCGCATTGCTGTGGATCTGTATACTGAAATGAAACGAAGAAAATATATTTTTTTCATAAGTAATGCCACAAGTGATTTCCAATTTATCTACAGAATTTGGAAATCAAGAGGACTATTTAACGAATAAAATTAAGATGTTTACTCGCAAATTATTATTTAAATATCCATCCATAGTAATTCTGCCCGAGGGCAGGTCTTTCACTGCAATCATAGCATTTTCATGCTATGCTTTGCAGCTTTACTAGGGAATTGTAGGTGTGGTAGCTTCCCGTTGCTTTCCACACCGGTGAAGGATGATGATGGTGATGGTGACGATAAGGATGATGATGATGGCCATATGATTTCGGGGACCGTTTGGGCCTTAAAGTTTTCCTGACATTTGTCTTATAGGTGAGGAAAAACCTCGATAAAAACCTCACCCAGAAAATCTACCCCGACCGGGGATCGAAACCAGACCCGCTCCGTGACAAGGCAGCACGCTACCTCGAGACCACAACGGTGGACTATTTAAATATAGTTATTTTAAAATATTTATATATTTAATGTAAACGGCGATGTTTGAAAACAAATGAGAAACGTTATGTTTTTCTTGTTTATCATTGCAACCAAATCATATTATTTATTGCCAAAGAATCGCAATATTGTATGAATGCACCCTAGTGAAGAAAAAATGAAACACATAAAACTGTATATTAATTAATTTCTGATGTCCTATGATGTAAATATGTTAACTATATTTTTCTAGAACGTTATTACCTGGAAAAAAAAATACGTTTAAGAAAGTTCAAACAGTTGGTTATTTATTTTTTTGTGGCATAATCAACTGCTACAAATGTTTTTAAATTATCTCCCGCAACCACGATAAGGTTACATTCGTGCACTGTATATACAATCTGGCAGCCACATGCAGTTACTGTAAAATAATGCTATGACCTATTCAGAATGTTAAAAAGGAGGAGCTTGATTTTACAGTGATGAAATTAAACTGATAAAATCGAGGTGAAAAACGACTGTGATAGGTTGTAAATAAAAAATCATTGAAATGTGATTGGTCATTGACTCCCATTTGGGGCATGAGTTAATAGTCACAGAAATACTCGTAATATGGCCCACGAAAACACAAACGAGGATTAACTGTGTGACGCCATATATAAAAACACGCATATTCGAATGCAACGTTGTGTCAAAATTTCATGTTAATCGACCGACCGCTTATCGAGTTTTGCGAACACAAACATATGCAGGCTGAATTTTTGTACTTATACAGGATGCTCTAAAATTCCCCTTACAAACTTCTAGGACTTGTAGAGGGGACTAAGTTGATACTATTTAGAATTGGAAATCATATCCGGAAACATACTGTTTCAGTGCTACAGCCGTTTGAAAACAAGCATTGCCTGAACGTACGTCACGTGTCTCAACATGTAATAGCTTCGCGATTCGTCTAAATCGATAACATCCCTATCGAGTATTCCAAGACTTGATGTTTTTTTCCAAAAATGTCAAAATTTTTCGAAATTTTGAAAACTACAAACATTGATTGTGGAGGGTGAATCCGGGATTATTAATGCAAGTCATGATTCAGTTTCCATTTTTTTTGTTATTAATGATTTGAATTGTAAAACAAGTGATGTACTGTGTCACGCCTCATAATAAATTACTTGTAAAAGTGGTCGCATTAAAAACACGTTTTTAAATGGCTGTAGCACAGAAACGGTAAGTTTCCGGACTTGGTTTCAAATTCTAAACATTATCAAACAGACCCCTCTACAAGTCCTAGAAGTTTGTAAGGGGAATTTTAGAGCACTCTGTATAAATATTGAAGTAACCACGTACCACGTACCGTATATGCTTTGTGCTACTGTAAATTATGTTGAGTAAATTGTGCAATAAATAATCTACTATCAAAATAAACTCATAATATTGTTCTTATAAAACTGATTGTAAAGCATTAATCTATAAAGTACCATAATAATTAAAATACATAATTGGGATTGGATGCTGTCAGGAGGTTATTTGTTCAACCCTTCAATGACCTGAATTGCACAGATGAACAAATAAAGTTTGCATTAAAAATAAAATAGTAAAAAAAATGTAATCAAACTTATTTGTGTAAATAATTATATATTTTTTTCTTATTACCCAGTGTAAGGTACATATATTAATTTGTGTTTCTCCTATAATTGATCATATTTATACTATAATTATAATTATTATTTTTATTATTATTATTATTATTATTATTATTAATTAAATAAAAATAAAACTTAGTTTTATTTGATTTTCATATTTATTAAGATATAATTCAGTGACAGCTGTTTCGGTACACTGTACCTTCTTCAGATGTGTTAAATTATGAATTGTGTTATAAATAATAAATTGAAAAGTAGTAATAAACTGTTAAATTCTGAACTTGATTTGATTGAATCGCCTGTTAAATTAAAAAAATAAATAAAGTATTGTTGTCCTGTTGCTTAGATCAGTTGACATGTACTATAACACAATTCATAATTTGTTAACATGTCTGAAGAAGGTACAGTGTACCGAAACAGCTGTCACTGAATTATATCTTAATAAATATGAAAATCAAATAAAACTAAGTTTTATTTTTATTTAATTAATGAATATGGATTTTCTTCAAGTAAACACCAACTCAATTATTATTATTATTATTATTATTATTATTATTATTATTATTATTATTATTATTATTATTATTATTATTATTCACATTTACCCTGTGCGTTTCCAGTATCAAGCCATCTGTCTGTTTCCTACCTTTTCAGGCCCCATGGCTATAATCGTTTACATTAAATAATTAAATTCCCGTCTGTACTAAAATTATTATTTCTTCCTGCTTTTAAGATTTGATTACAAAATCTGTATTATCTCCATTCACATCTGTGAATTCTTTTTCTTGTTATGGGGTTAATGGTTATTATTTACTGGTCAACTAGTTATGGTAGAATATTATGAGATTTAGAGCAGAGTATTTGAGAATAAAGTACTTAGGACAATTTTTGTACCAAAGAGAGATGAACGGACAGGTGAATGGAGAAAACTACTTAACAATAAACTACATGGTCTTTATAGGAAGCCAGATATAATAAGAACAGTTTAGTATCGTAGACTGCGATGGACAGGATGTTGCGATGTTGCGCGTATGAGGAATGAAAGACGTGCATGGAAGCTTCTTGTAGGAAAGCCAGAGGGAAAATGCCCAGTTGGTAGACGAAGAGTGAGGAAGAATAACATTAACTATGATTTGAGGGAAGTAGATTATACAGGGAATGATTGGAAAGCATTAGCTTAGGATAGGGATGTATGGAGAGCTTATGTCCGCGCGGCCATGAACCTACAGTTTCGATAGTGCCAGTGAGTAATTAAGTAAGAGCAGGCTATATGACAAGAAAACTGAAGGAAGAATACGAAAAATAAGAATAAAAAATAAGTATTATTAAGCAAAGTAATAGGGTATAAATCAAAAGAGCTGGTTTTGAAGACGGATGTGAAAAATAAAAGCGTGTGAGCAATATGTATATTTGGGGATAGAAATTAATATATATGGAAGTCATATGCTGAATTTAATGAGATGATAAAAACATAATAGAAATTCTGCGATATAAAATTAAATAGTGTTTTATGGGATCAGAATATAAGTTTTAAATGAAAACAAAACAAAATTGAATACAGTACGACACGGCAGAGAAATATGAGAATTGAAATCAGAAACAAGAAGTAAATTAAATTATAGAGAAATTTATTTTTTAAGAGTTCAGGCAGGATTTCAAGAAGAAACGGTGTTATTAAACAAACTACGAATTTTCAGACTTCAATTATAAATAAAATTCCATAAGAAAATCGACAATTTAATTGTTATAGCCATGTGTAACATATAGAATGGCAGATAAATTGAATAAAAATACTAGGATTTATGCCATCTGGCAGAAGAAAAAGAGGATGGTCAAACAAAGTTGATAAATGGTGTTTCAAGTAGCATGGGCGAAAAAAAAATGGATTGACAGACAAATGAGTATGATAATTTATCTACAATGGCTTAGCCCAATATTGAGTCTTACCTTCTCCTTTGATAGCAGTTATTATATAATTATATTTAGTTACGCTTATTTGCGCATAGATGCCATTAATTGTTTTTAGTAGATTATTTGTACACAGCAAGTTGTCAAAATTGGGAAGCTTGTTAAATGAATTAAATTATTTTAAAATATGTTATCAAATCTGTAATAAATCAAGAGTTATACAAATTCAGATTTGAAAGGGGCATGTTGTCATTCTTGTTCTCTTAACTGATTTTAACTAATTTCGTCTCCTCTTTGATATTTAGCTAATACGGTGTTTCAAGAAAATAAACAACAATGAAATTTTATAAAGTAATGGCTGTTCCTGTATTGATGTATGGATCAGAATGTTGGACGATCACTAAAAACAAGAAAAAAGATTGGAAGCAGCTGAGATGAGATTTTTAAGAAATATAGCAGGATTTACTCTGCTGGATAAGAAAAGAAATGAAGATATAAGAAAGGAACTAAATATTTTCAAACTTACAGACCGAATAATTAAATATAGGAACGCCTGGAAAGAACATATTGATAGAATGCCAGTAGAAAGATTTCCAAATTTATTGCTAAATTATAAACCGCACGGAAGGAGAAATGTTGGACGCTGACACAGAAGATGGTCTGAACAATTTTAACAATTCTAGCTTTCATGAAGCCGGAAAGAGCTAACAGAATTAATCCCCGAATGATGATGATGATGATGATGATAGTGTTCAAATTGTTTTCTTGGTCTTCTTCTCCGCTTTCTTGTTCCCGTTCATGTTTTATAGGGTTGCTTCATTTTTTGCCATCCATTCTAATTATATTATGTCCATACAAATTTAGATTTCTATTTTCTGTCGTTCCTAGTTACTCATTGGCACTATCGTACCCCTAGGTTCATGGCTGAGTGGATATAAGCTCTCCATACATCCCTACCCTTATCTAATGTTTTCCTATCATTCCCTGTATAATCTACTTCCCTCAAATCATAGTTAATGTTATTCTCCCACCTCATTCTTTTTCTACCAACTGGGTTTTCCTACAAGATGCTTCCATGCACGTCTTTCATTCCCCATTCGTGCCACATGCCCTGCCCATCGTAGTCTACGAGACTTAACTGTCAGTATATCTGGCTTCCTATAAATACAATGTAGTCCACTGTTACGTAGTCTTCTCTATTCATTTGTCTGTTCATCTCTCTTTGGTTCAAAAAATGTCCTAAGAACTTTATTCTCAAATACTCGTAATCTCCTTTTCTCCCTTAAAGTAAGAGTCCATGTTTCGCGCCCATATAATATAACTGGTAGAACAATAGTTATATATATTCAGTTTTGGGGCACGCCGTAGCGTAGTGGTTAAGGCACTGAGCTACAAGCCGGAGGGTCGAGGGTTCAAGTCCCGTTGGGGGTCAGGATTTTTAAACTGACCCAAACCCTCTGGCGGCACTATGGCCCTGGGATCGACTCAGCCTCTAACGGACATGAGTACCAGACGCTTGTTCTGGGGGTAAAGGCGGCCGTCACGCAGGGCTGACAATCCGGCTGACATAAAGTGCCGATTGTCTAGAAAAAGTGGGAACCTTAACCTCCTACTACCCCAAGGGCCTCCGGGTCTGTTGTGGGATCACTTTACTTTACTTTTATATTCAGTTTTACGTTTTTGAAACTACTGCTTCAATGTATAAACTTCCTCTATTGATTCATTTCTCACTCTATCTCATCTAATCTTTCTTGAACATTTCCTGAAATATTTAATTCCCGATTGTGGTGTTCTCTCTTTATTTCTTTATCTTACTTTAATCCCTCCTTTTATAGGTACTTTACATGTCCTACGCGGCCTTAGCACACCTGCCGGGAGATTATTTTAAACTCTGGATCATATGATGTCATAAAGATATAGATGGCCTCCCTGGATTAGTGATCAGCTCAATGCGAGGGTCACATCCGAGATAACATGAAAATATAAGACAAGACGCAACATTTACTCATATATTAATACTAAACAAGATAAATATGATAATATGGTTAGTTGTGATATCCAGGTGGTTTCGGAAACTATTTCGGTCTTAAAGATTCTTGATATTTGTCTTATAGGCGAGGAAAAATCCGAAAAATCTCACCCAGCAAAAGTGCCCTGATCAGAGGTCGAATCAGAGCCAGCTCCGTCTGAGGCAAGGACCCATAGAGTTCGACATACAGAGACCTATGCTCCTACTTATTCAATGAAAGCCATATTTTTGATTCACACAATATTGATGGCATGAAAACAAATTTATACATTAATTTAGTTGTATGAATATTATAAACATTGTTCCCATGTAAAACTTGCTGTTCTATCCAGCGTCGTATACAGATTACAGAAAACGTTTCTAAATTGTACAAAGAGCGAAGTTAATTTCACAGCAACTGTCGCTTGTTTATCGTTATTGAAAGATTTCTAAATAACATTTTAAATATGTTGAATCTGCTATGTCACATTTAAAATCACAGTGCACGCCATGTCTCTTCTGTCAATGGTATAGGAAGAAATATGAGTGTGTGTTGAAAAATACACCGTGTCCCATTCAAACCTCCCACATTTTAATTAATTATAACTCTCAAAGTATGCGGAGTTATGAAATGACGTTGGTATTAAGAGAAAGAGTAACTCAAATAATTGTTGTTTTCATTGTTGCAGTTAATTCATCTGTCGCATGTTGGACAATAATGACATAAAACAAAATACTGACTCCTCAGCAACGAGCACAAACTGTTTTCTGGTATGCAGAGACGAAGTCAATATTTACAGTGCAAAGAAATTACCGGAGAGAATATGGAGGAAATGCACCTATGGCAGGACCATTACGGCATGGCTTGAGACGTTTCTGGCGACTGGAAGGGTTAAAAAATAATCAGGAAGTGCTCGTACACGTGTTTCAGAAGAAAGTAGAGCAGGATTTCAGAGAAGTCCACAAGAATCAATTCGACAAGCTTCCCGGCATTTCAGTGGACATGTTGGACAGAACGTGGCACGAAATCGAATACAGACTTGATATTGTTTATGCTACTAATGGTGCACATATAGAGGTGTTTTAGTATGTGACAATGAAAATTCTGTGAGTTTATGTTTCGTTTAATACCGGCCTCATTTCATAATTCCGCATACTCTGTTAGTTATGATTAATTAAAATGTGGGAGGTTTAATGGTACACCCTGTACTTTAATCTTATTGTCAGTCAAATGTTATTAGCCCTCCTGGGTAATTTGAAGGAGGATTGATGGTTAGTGCTCTGCATAATGATCGACCGCTATTTGGTGCGCTTCGTGGTTAAAGGCCCTGAGATTAGATTTCACAATCTTTTTACTGCTGTAGTTTGATCAAAGGCATTAGACGATCTGATTTTTGTGAATTTTATTAAAGTAAAATCCAAGGGACAAGTTCGGGAAAGTAAAGTAAAGTAAAATCAGGGAGAGACTTTGAGCCGTGTGCCCCGAGTCTGAAGACACTTGGGCTTGTAAAAATCTGTAAGGTCAAATAGAGTATGATTATTTTCCTTGTATCTTGTACCGAGAGTCGTAGGTTCATACCCGGACGGAGTCGATGGATTTTTAGAGGTAAAATCCATGGGACAAAGTCCTCTGGGAGGGACTTTGAGCCCGTGAGATCAGTTGTCTTCGGATAACTATACTTCAAACTAATAAACTTCTATGAACAGGGTATACTGAAATTGGTACCACGGTGGGAGAAATATATTGAAAAAGTTGGCCACTACGTAAAAAAGTATATAAAAGATGTGAGTTCATTTGTTGCGTGTGTTTTGTTTGTTTTTACCTATTGTTATGAATACATGGAGTATTTTACATAGATATTTAATTATTTCATAGATTATTTTAAATATTCAAATAAAACGTTGTTGAAATAAAGCTTAGACATATTATATTTCAGAACAAAGGTTTCAAGGCTAACTGTAAATCTCTACTTTTAAACTCTGGTATGTTAGTACAGTTAAGTCAGTGGAAATGTTGGTCAAGTTTAGTATTTAACCCTGGAAAAGTAAGGGACTCGGGTCTGTCTGTGAAAGCAAGAGCAGCTGATGGGTAAATCAAGCTACCATTTTTCTTAAAATGTACCTAGGACTTTTGGAAAGGGAATCAAGTATTACAGTAAATATTTTAATATTATATTTCAAAAGGATGTTAGAATTTTTAAAATGTAGATCAGGGTAGAATTATAAAACCCCCATGCCTCTCTCAAACCCCAGGAAGTTCGAATGTAGGTTTTCTTAATGTAAGCTTAGATTAGTTATTTAGGGCTAGAATACTTAGGGATTGTAATCATTATACTCTAGAAATGAAATAGTTAAATTAAGAAGCCATTTATTTATGTTCAAAAACACGTATGCCTTTATAACTAATACATCCTCATACTAACGCTCGGCTAGAACCTCATTATACCAAAATTTCCAAGTCCCGAAGGTCCTTTAAGCCCTAAGAAAACCAGCAGTTCGTAATACCTATTAAACATTTTTTAATGATTGTGGGTTATTTTCCAAACTCCATGGCGCGATAGGTCTATAAGGTCTTTGGCTGCTGGCCTCACATCAACATGTGTTTATCACAGATATGTAACCAGTGTAAGGGTGACATGTGGTCAGCATGTCGAGCCCCCCAGGCGCAATAGCTGGTTTTCTCAACCTGTAGCCGCTACTT
Source organism: Diploptera punctata (assembly GCA_030220185.1). Taxonomy (NCBI): domain Eukaryota; kingdom Metazoa; phylum Arthropoda; class Insecta; order Blattodea; family Blaberidae; genus Diploptera; species Diploptera punctata. The sequence continues at coordinate 1,677,830 of JASPKZ010002326.1, forward strand.
ATTGTAGCTACCCAAATGCATCACGATACTGGGTGGGTAATGGTCCCATACTGACCGAAATTTCATGAGAAAATGTCTTCCCATGGAGACTCGAACCAGCGCAAATCCCGTGCGCCAAGGCATATTGCCTTAACCACTCGGCTACAGCGCATATTTTATAATTTACCCTCGTATATTTAACGATCTTCTTTCCCATGAACTTCATTGTAGCGCGGAATATTATTTCTGTTCGTCTATATTCCTTTTAAGTTTATCTATCAATTCTATCGCTCTACATGTATTCTTGTAGGTAGAAAATCAGTATGGTTCATCCAGATTCTTCCAATTCCTGCGCCAGAAAAAATAAGTGCACATTATAAATAGTAATGTAATTACATACTAATTGTACAGTAGGGTGAATAGTTTTTCGATGTTGATTAAAAAATCAGATAATAGTCTATTATAATGCGAGATTGGGAAGTTGTTTTTAATCATTTCCTCGCTTCTGTAAAACATTTCACAAACGTGCATTGTACATTATTTTTTGCACGATGGTGTTTTCAAAATAATAAATAATAATAAAATAATAACATCTTTGTTGGGAATATTTGCGTTCATTATAAACAACTGACTAACGTTAAAAGTCTGGTCAATATTTATACGGTAAATGCCGAAAATAATTTAGTTGAGGCTGCAGCAGGCAGTGACACCAATCAGGGATAAAATGGCGGCAAGTGCGAATGTATTGTTTTATATTGTTTCAAATAAAGTTCAGTTCATTTAAAATGCAGTGATTTGTTTCGTATAATATATATTAACACTATCTTTTGGATATATTTTTGTATATACATTGTACGTAGTATGCATAAAGGGCAGTGGTTTTACTTATCGCTCTAGGTAGATAATTTGTAATATTATAGTATAGGCCTAGTTATTTAGTTATTTATAAGTTGGCAACTTTCATTCATGGTCGCCATTGCTGTAAGTACGACAGAACGCACTATCGTGCAAAAATGTTTTTTCATTGATTGAAAGAAATATACAATAAAAGTTTGCACTTAATATCGGTTATGTAAAGATAAGGGAACTATTATAATGTTGATCCAGCATACTCGGCAAAAAAGATCCCTGTTCGGGGGTTGTACCGAATGAATACGATGTTCACCGAATGCCCTTGTCAGGCGCAGGCTGCAGTGCAGTGTCAGTTGTGAGTCGAAAAGTGTGCGGGACTCTTCCATGTTAATTTGTACTTTACAGCACACAACGTGGTTACTGATGTGTTGTACTGTATGTGTTGGATTCTTTCTGTGACAATAATAATTATTTTATGAATTGCAATAAGAAAGAAGTGGGTGATATTTTAAAAGTGTCGGAGTGTATTTACATCTGAATATCTTCACCAAGGACGGATCACAAGTAAGTAATAATACCATAACATATTATGTTGACAACACAAACTACTGTTAAAAATTCTTTATTTTATTGTTAACATTTAATGGAGTAGAAATTATACTGATTAACTAAACATTCTCACGATGCAATGTAGCAATATTCACATAGTTTCTAAACAAACTTTTTTCAAGATTAATTCAGCATCGCAACTGTTCTATACATATTATTTTAATCATCATCATCATGAACAAATTCGTTTTAGGCCATGTGGCCTGTACGGTATATTATTTTAAATAGCTTTAAAAATACCTAGGTTACAGTGCAAAAAGTGGACATTCGAATTTCGAGATATTTTTGGTTTTAAAATGAATCTTAGGACCACTAAACATGAAAACACAAAAACAATTTGCGGATCATCAATAGGGATAGTCAGAAAATACTATCTACAATACGGAAGATAAGAACATTATGTATATAATAGAAATGGAGGGTAAATCCTTTACTTTTTTCCTTGGTTACTTAGAAGTAATGCGTTTAATCTAATAATTATCATTCTTAAAACTAAAAGTACTTATTCTGTATGTAAAGGTATTTTAGCGATTCTACTTTTAAAATTTGACTGTATTGTAGCGTAGATTAATCGTACCGCAACTAAAAAAACAGCATAAACGGACGAATTATTATTGTAGAATATGATTACAAATTACCGACCTGAGGAAAATATTTATGTAGTCAGAAGAATATAATAAAAAACATCGAAATAATATATTTTAGAATAGTTAATGTTAGCATTACAATATCACCTGGGTGGTTGGTGAAGTCCATATCTTCACTTCATCTTGGGTTTGTATTTGAGTAGAAAGAGAAAATAGTTAAAAAAATAGAGGTAAACATATAAACAAAAAAGGAAATATGTAGTAGGCCTGCGAGTAAATACGAAAATCTTCTTTTGAATAAGATATATAAATCATAAGGCTCCATGTTAGTACTCTACAGAGCATGACTCTGCTGTGAAAATTTGTAACCATGTTCTTTGCTAATGATTATTATCGTCGCAGTCTCCACAGTGATATCAGATAATTACTTGTGTCATACGACGACATAGTTTTATAATCAAGGTACTCTCGAAAATGTTGCAAAATACAAGAAAAATTACAATGAAAACTCGTCACTTATTATATATAAAGAAAAAGTGGGGAATTTAATTTCCTACTTTCCCTCATAATTGGTATATACCAGTAGGACCATGGATACAAAGTAGTCGAAGATTCTATGGGCTAAATATAACTATATAAAAATTTACATGAGAAATGGTGTAGTTTCTTTTGTTATTGGTCCTGTTTTGTATCGTAAAATTAATACAGTACGTATAAGAATCCGTCCCGCGCCGTAGCCGAGCGGTTAAGGTAGGAAGCCTTGGCGCAGAGCTACGGGACTTGCGCTGGTTCGAGTCTCCATGGGGGAAGAAATTTTCTCATGGTATTTCGGCCAGTATGGGACCGGTGCCCACCCAGCATCGTGAGGCAATTGGGTAGCTACAATAAGTAGCGGCTCCAGGTTGAGGAACCAGCTATAACGGCTGGGGGACTCGACATGCTAACCACATGTCACCCCTACACTGGCTGTTGATCATCTACCTCTGTGATTGACACATGTGGATGTGAAGGGCCAGCAGCCGGCTGGTAAAAGGGCAACCGCTGCAAAGTGGAAAGACCCTCAATCGGAATGTATAAGAATCCGCCCCTGAGAACAAGACTTTGGTCTCATTCAGGGGTGGCTAGATTAAATTAGATTAAATATGTTTCATTAATTGTTTCTTTTTGTCCACCGCTGTGGTCTCGAGGTAGCGTGCTGCCTTGTCACGCAGCGGGCCCGGGTTCGATTCCCGCTCGGGACAGTTTTTCTGGGTGAGGTTTTTATCGGGGTATTCCTCACCTATAAGATAAATGTCAGATAACATTTAAGGCCCAAACGGTCCCCGAAATCATATGGCCCTTATCATCATCATCCTTCACCAGTATGGAAAGCAACGGGAAGTTACCACATCTACAATTCCCTAGTAAAGCTGCAAAGCATAGCATTAAAATGCTATGATTGCAGTGAAGGACCTGCCCTCGGGCAGCATTTCTATGGATGGATGGGATTGTTTTTTAATAGTTATAGCAATAAAATGCATATGGTGATTATAAATCGAAGAATTGGAGATTTCATTGCGAAATTGATTTTAAACACACTGAGGTGAAAAAAAAGGTAGTAGTTGGTAATTTATTTCGGTCATAAATTTACTAAAACGTGTACCTTCAGCTATTGCATGTCAAAGCCTATCTTGAAACTTCTCCCAGAGAACTGTTGTGATGTACCAAGCCCGTGTCCAAACATAATCTGTCACTTTTAACTGCAAGACACGGACATCGAAGTCAGAATCAGCAATAGCAACCCACTGTGCAAAGCAGATTGACTTTCCTGCTTGAACAGAGGAGAGTGAGACGCGGCGCGGGCGACAGGTTGTGAGGTTTATACAATACACCAAGTCAGGAATTGTATTACTTCCCTGGAGTTTAAATGAGATATTTGGCGCTGGATCTTGACTTGAAATTAAAAGCGGCAGATATATATATATATATATTTTTTTAACTGGCCTTGGTACATTGCATCGCTTCTCTGGGATAAATTTCATGGTAGGTTTTGGACATATAATGGTTGATAGTTCCCTCATAAGTATACAGAACTAAAATAGAACGATTTGTAGAACTTAGAGCGAAATTAAAAAGTAGGTCTAAATGAAATAATTACACACCTTAATAGATTTTTTGGGCATTCATCACTTTAACTTAACTGATATATTTTCAAATTCCTATAGAACAACAGTGCGCATGCGCCAGAGTTTATACAGCCAGCGATAACCCACCATCGAACCACATATCGATTATCGTCCTTGCCACACACAGATTATTATCGATATTGTACTAAAGTTTATACAGTTTACACTACATGACAGCACGTCGCTATGAAATTTAAATGTCCAATCTTTGCAACAAATCCCCAAATCTATGTTAAAGAAATATATTAATAAAATTAAAATTAAAAAAGTTTATTAAAAATGGGTGTACACTTACTTTTCATTTCCTAACGCCGTTTTAACCAGCGATAACCCAAAACAGCGATAGAAAAATCATAGACTAAGAAATATACTCTGTGAAGAAATCACCTGTCAGCATCACAATATTGTCTAACAGTGTCATAATGTTGTGATTTGCGTATTTAAATAAAAAACTTAAAAAATGTCAAATAATGTTATAAAAATTGTTTGAAATATTTTTTAAAAATTAGTAAATACAGAAGAAAATCTATAATTCACAACAATAAACTGAAAAATCAAGGCTAAGTAATTCTGGTGAATAGCCGATTTCTTATGTATCAAAGTCCATTTTTTTCAATTTTTTTAGAGCGTAAATACGTAATTGAATAATTTGAAACTTTTTACAATATTTTAAGTTAGAAATTCACTTTATGTTTGTATGTGTTGTGCATTTGAAAGTATATTTCTTGAGGCAGGCCATCATGATTCATTTACAGTTGTGAAAATTAAGACACATAAGTAAATACATGATTTTGACCCTAGGCGCAATATATTCTGTTTGGCCCTTTTAAAGGTTTAACGAGCTGTATTACATTTATCGTATCCAAGGAGAAAATGAAAAATTACGTATCAGTGCTCTACAAAAACTCTCAATGAAAGTACAGGCCTAAATAGAATAGCGTTGTTTCTGCTCTCCTAAAACATGCAGGTAACACATCGAATCAAAATTTAAATTTGGCTCTGGTGGACTAGTGGTTCTTTCTTTAGGTTAGAGACGCTTCTGACATCAGCAGCCTTCCAGCGTCGGACTAGTAGATATAACGTTGACTTCTGATTCCAAGGTTTGCGGGTTCAAATCGTACTGGGTCAATTGATTCTTCAGAGGTAAAAATCCTGAGTAACTAACTAAACTAACTCACTGGCACTATCGAACCCCCAGAGGTTCATGGCCGCACGAACATAAGCTCTCCATACATCCCTATCCTGAGCTAATGTTTTCCAATCATCCCCTGTATAATCTACTTCTCTCAAATCATATTTAATGTTATTCTCCCACCTCATTCTTGGTCTACCAACTGGGCGTTTTCTCTCTGGTTTTCCTAGAAGAAGCTTCGATGCACGTCTTTCATTCTCCATTGGTGCTACAAGTCCTGCCCATCGCAGTCTACGAGACTTAACTCTTCTCATTATATTTGGTTTCATATAAAGGCCATGTAGTTCAGTGTTATGTAATCTTCTCCATTCACCTGTCTGTTCATCTCCAAAAATGTTCCAAAGAACTGTATTCTCAAATACTTGTAATCTCCTTTCCTCCCTTAAAGTATGAGTCCATGTTTCGCATCCATATAATATAACTGGTAAAATAATAGTATCCGGAGTAAGTGCTCATTATTGAATACGTTTTACATTGCAATGTTATTCATCCCTTGCGACCAAGATTATGCTATTTTATGCCATGAATCCACTTGTGAAATGTCCCAACAGGACAAATGACTGCTAGCGTCATGTTCACCAACGTGAGAATACTAATTTCTGCTATCAGATTGCGGTTTTTATATACTTATTCACTTATATCTTCTTCTTCATCCAACCAAATCTTAGGCGTATAGGCCTGTTGCAATCCCACTGACTATTTAACTCATGCCACAAATGCTAGTCAATGACCAATCACGTTTCAATAAATGTTGTTTTACAACCAATGACAGTCGTGTTTCACCTCGCTCTTTATCGATTTCTCTTTATCAACCCTGCTTTTGTGATAAAGAAAGCTCCTCCTTTTTAATGTTCTGAACAGGTCCAAGCATTATTTTTCTCCAACAAATACATTGAATATAGCAAATAATGAAAAGATTCCTTGATTTTACTGAGTTGTTTACTAAAAAAATAAATTAATAACCTGTAATGTTGATTATTATATATAGTTTGATGTGTTTCATTATTTCTCCACTTGGGTGCACTCTTACAATATTGCGATCTTATTTGGCAATAAATAATATGATCAAGCAGCAGTGAATGAACATAACCTCACATTTCTGATTTGTTTTCAAACATCGCCGTTTACATTAAATATATAAATATTTTAAAGTAACTATAGTTAAACAATGATTTGTGAGTAAACAGCTTAATTTTATTCGTTAAATGGTCCTAACAAATGAGGGGGTCAGTGGAATAAGGGCCCATCCCAACTGCACTAAGTTTGGAGAAAAATTGCATTTTATTAAATTCTACATTGAGTAAAATATATAGAGCACACATTGATAATATTTGGTACATGTCTTGTACATAAAATAAGCTGTCTGCCTGCAAATGTATAGATCACTATGTTGTTTCATATGTCTAATCAAAGAAGAAGAAAATTGAGAATATAAAAAATACAACATAAATAAACAAATTAAATAACACTTTTTAACTTGAATATTGCATTAATCTACGTATTCTACGTTTGCAGCATTTATATCATCATCATCATCATCTGATTTAAGGCTACTGTTAAAATATCTGGTGTACAGGTGGTACAAATGTCATGAGGGTCATGCTGTCTTCTTTATCATTCTATCATTAGGATATTCTGTTATCAATATTACATCTCGTAATACGGGACACTTTCCTTTCCCTTTTTAAAGGCTTATTACTTCCTCTAAAGCCAAATCACTGAAAATAGATTTTATGTATATTGTATGTCTGTTTTCCACAAAACAAAACTGAGATGTTTTTCTGATGTCTACCTTATGCTTGTCCAGCGTCACATTTCCCTTTGTGAACATTTAAATTATCCAAATATTTAAAATCTTCTGCATTTATCTCAATTACTGTAAATGGTTTTTTTGTTCAACTCTTTCTTATGAGGAGAGCCCACTGTTCAGATGTATAAACCACTTGTGTTTTTCTCTTAACTTTTTCAATCACACCAAAGTCAGCATCACAGGGAAGGAAAGTGTGCCCTGGCACAAGAAATTTATGTTCAATTTCTTCTAACCAACCACAATCAATCATGTACAGCTGAAGTCCCATTATTGTATAATTCTTGTTTTGACCAACAGATGAATCACTATATAGGTTACACTATAAGTTTCTTTTTATTAGCACCTTTTTCAAATCAGTGGCACAGCTTTTAATAAACAAGTAGAATTTCGTCCGCACCTCTTGAAGCAACTGATTCAGGCTGATATATATTCTTTTCCACAGTTGCTAAAAATGTTCTGCTTCATTTCATTCTACTGTTGCACATTTATTTTTCTTTTCTTATATTTTATTACATTATTTCCATTTGCACAAGAATCTGCCGCATCAGCCATTCTGCATTTACTGATATTTGCCGGCAATGCTAGTCAGTATTGCAGCGGACTACAGAGTAGCGGACAATATACGGTCACGTGTCATCAGTTGAGATGGGCCTTTGTTCCCCGCGCGAGTGAAGAAGTTAGAAATTTTTCTTACACATAAAGTCTCACTTAACCTCTTTTGAGCAAAGTTAGAATTATGAGCTTCTAAAGATTAACGTAAGATGGCCTTAGGGTACATAATCTGCAAATAACTAAAAATCAACTATTGGTTGGGATGGGCCCTTATTCCACTGAGCCCCTCAAATGTCACTCTTGATTTCCAAATTCTCTACATAAATTCACTCCTCACTTCGTGAGTCGTGATTTTATAGATAATTTGGAAATCACTCGTGGCATTACTTGTGATAAATTTTGTATCGAGCGTTTCCTTGGACGGCCCAGAGATAAACTTTTTCGTCAACATCCTCCAGTCCATCCGAGGCTTGTAATGAGAATTGAAAGCAATTCTAAAGTATTACCCCTCGGGTTTGCTAGCCCGAAGGGGTAAAGTGATGGGGTATCCATCCATGCAGCATTTACCCTGCAAGTGATGTTATGGTTATACCACCAATACTCTGTCCCTAGAGCCTCATCTGTAATAAGCAGGTTGCACCAAGGGCAGGTTGAGATTAGGTTTTGGATACGAGAGGTTTTAGAATGCACTTCCCTATCCCATGCAACCCACTTATATATTATTATTTTTATTATTATGTATTATTATTATTATTATTATTATTATTATTATTATTTTCCCTCAATCCAAAGAGCAAATGCTGGAATAGAACCCCAAAAGGTCCGCTTCCGACTTCACTCTGCTAATTAAGTTCAAATTTGAATTCAAAATTTAAACCAGGGCTAATGTATTTTACAAGAACCCGGGATTCTACCTATTAGGGAGGATCAAAATGGATCGCTCACCGCCAACTTTTGAGTGATGGCCGCAGAGCTTTCCATCTATCTATCTATATATATATATAGGGGCACGCCGTAGCGTAGTGGTTAAGGCACTGAGCTACAAGCCGGAGGTTCGAGGGTTCAAGTCCCGTTGGGGTCAGGATTTTTAAACTGACCCAAACCCACTGGCGGCACTATGGCCCTGGGGTCGACTCAGCCTCTAACTGAAATGAGTACCAGACGCTTGTTCTGGGGGTAAAGGCGGCCGTCACGCAGGGTTGACAACCCGGCTGACATAAAGTGCCGATTGTCTAGAAAAAGTGGGAGCCTTAACATCCTACTACCCCAAGGGCCTTCGGGTCTGTTGTGGGATTACTTTACTTTACTTTACTTGTATATATATATATATATATATATATATATATATATATATATATAATGTATTATTATATATTATAAGTCATTGTATCACATAATACTCTTTAGTCATTTTATTTCATTAGATGAGAAGAGAAGCAAGTTAGAGTGAGAAAATGGGCAAGGTAATGTACATCAGTTTATTGGATAAACTGGCGCCCCAAAAGGTAGAAAAATTGAAGATGTGTAAAGCCTCAGGTTCTGATGAGATCCCAGCAGAACTGATAAAATCAGGAGGAGAAAAATTGATGGACATGATACGCCGGTTTCTTAGTATGATTTAGGAAAAAGAAGCTCTTCCAGATTAATAGAAAGAATCCATTATCATACCAGTATATAAGAAAGGAGATACAACTGATTGCAACAACTACAGGGGCATCTCATTACTTTCAACTTCGTACAAAATTCTAACAAATATATTAGAAAGCAGACTTAATCCTTATATTGATGACATTCTAGGGGATCATCAATTTGGATTTGGAAGAAAAAGGTTCTACAACAGATCAGATTTTTAGTATGATAGATTTTAGAAAATAAATGGGAATATAATGGTACTGTACATCAACTATACGTAGACTTCAAAAAGGCATACGATTCAATTAAGAGGGAGAAGTTATATAGTATCCTGCTGAAGTTTGGAATTCCTAAAAGTTAGACTTATACGAATGTGTTTGAATGACACAAGGAGTAGGGTGCTTGTAGGCAGATATTTTTCAGATTTGTTTGAAATCCACAATGGGTTGAAGCAAGGAGATGCACTATCTCCTGTGCTATTTAATCTTATACTAGAGTATGCCATCAAATCTTGGAGGATGAAGAAGGCCTAAACTCAATGGTATTAATAAGCTGTTAGTTTATGCTGATGATGTAGTACTATTGGGCGATAGCGAAGAGATATTAAAGGCCAATACGCACACACATAGAGTAACACTAAGAAATTGGGACTGGAAGTAAATATCAATAAAACTAAATATGTGGTCACACATAGAAATTCATTTTATAATTGAAATGGACAGTTAATGACAAATGAGGGAAATTTTTAAGAAGTGGCTGAATAGTAGGAATAATAATCACAAATAGGAATGAGATGCACAAAGAAATTAAACATAGGCTCAATTCTAGAAATGCGTGCTATTATGCATTACAGAGACTCTTGACGTCCAAACTCCTTTCAAAAAACGTTAAACTGAAATATATAAACGTATTATCCTACCAGTTATATTATATGGATGCGAAAACATGGACTCATACTTTAAGGGAGGAAAGGAGATTACGAGTATTTGAGAATAAAAGAATTAGGACATTTTTTGGACCATAGGGAGGTGAACAGACAGGTGAACGGAGAAAACTACATAACATTGAGCTACATGGTCTTTATAGGAAGCCAGATATAATGAGAACATTCAAGTCTCGTAGACTGCGATGGTCAGGACATGTGGCACGAATGCGGAATGAAAGACGTGCATGGAAGCTTCTTGTAGGAAAACCAGAGGGAAAACGCCCAGTTGGTAGACCAAGAATGAGGTGGGAAAATAACATTAACTATAATTTGAGGGAAGTAGATTATACAGGGGATGATTGGAAAACATTAACTCAGGTTAGGGATGTATGGAGAGCTTATGTCCCCGCGGCCATGAACCTACGGGTTCGATAGTGCCAGTGAGTTAGAGTTATAGTTAGTTAGGTAGTTCAGGGTTTCTTTCGTGTTCCTCTGCCACAAATTACATTTCACGATTTTTCCATATTCATCTCATTAATTTAGTTTCATTTTGTTCATCTGTCCCTGTGTCGGGCGTGGTTATACTGCATTCTTGTATTTCTCAGCCCTCTATAAATATAGGGACTTCATCTCATCTCATCCCTCGACCCAACTCTGTCTTGGGGATAGTATTTATTAGTAACCGTCATTTCAATATTTTTAAGTTTATCATAATCAAATATTTAGTAAATGCAAAATTTGCTCTATGTAGAGAATATTTTTTCCTGACTTATAAATAAATAAAAATAAACAGAAGGCCTTGTATAACATTGTTTTGTAAATTTGTTGTCCAATTTCTGCTCATTTAGTAAAATAAAATTGTATTTTGTGAATTCATAAATGCTTGTAGTACATTACAGGTTAAAAGGTAATTAATATTCACTCTCTTATGCAACCTCAGAAAATATTTGAATTATTTATTACAGTTTTAAATTAATAATACATTATTATTTCTGCAATGTGTATAAGTATTAGTTAAAATCCATAGATATATAATCTAATAAAAGTGATTCTGGCCAAATTAATCACAAATAAATACTATAAATAATTATTGGTTTTATCAATTATTTGGTTGAATAATTTATAATTTAGTATATTACTTTACTTAGTTATTTTTGGTGAATAATATGCTAGTGAATTATTTAAAATGTTATTTAGTTAATTAATAATTGAAAATAATCAATACACGATCGTAATTCTCAAAAATGGACAGTGGTGAAATGTCTTCATATAAAATGTTATCCAATAAATTGTAAAGTAATCTGGAATATTCCAAATCTAGAGTACTTTAATTTTCTTTCCCTTAATCTAATGACATAGATTCCATTATGGTTAATGCATCGTCCATATTGAAAATTTGGACAATTAAATAATTCAGTAAGTAAACAAGTAATCAAACAATCGCAACATCTGATCATTCACCAAAAAGAACTAGAAATCTTAGGAACAGTTCAGTGAAGGAATCTATGTAATTACCGAATAATCATTAAAACTTCAGTTTCTTAGTAAAAATAGCAAACATTTTAAATGTATTGATTTGTTTGATTCAACTTTTTCTCCCTTTATTTCTTTCCTCTTCTTTGTTCAGAATTACTATTTATAAAATGTATGTCATTATTCAAGTAAATATCAATAAAACTAAATATATGATCACATATAGAAATAAATTATATAATGGAAATGGACAGCTAATGACAAATGAGGGAAATTTTGAGGAAGTGGCTGAATTCAAATACCTAGGAGTAATAATCACAATCAGGAACGAGATGCACAAGGAAATTAAACATAGGCTCAATTCTAGAAATGGGTGTTATTATGCATTACTGAGACTTTTGATTTCCCAACTCCTTTCAAAAAACGTTAAACTGAAAATATATAAAAATATTATTCTACCAGTTATATTATATGGATGCTAAACATGGACTCTTACTTTAAGGGAGGAAAAGAGATTATAAGTATTTGAGAATAAAGTTCTTAGAAAAAATTTTGGACCAAAAAGAGATGAACAGACAGGTGAACGGAGAAGACTGCATAACAGAGAATTACATGGTCTTTATAGGAAGCCAGATATAATGAGAACAGTTAAGTCTCGTAGACTGCGATGGGCAGGACATGTGGCACGAATGGGGAATGAAAAACGTGTATGGAAGCTTCTTGTAGGAAACCAGAGGGAAAACGCCCAGTTGGTAGACCAAGAATGAGATGGGAGAATAACATTAACGATGATTTGAGGGAAGTAGATTATACAGGGGATGATTGGAAAGCATTGACTGAGGATAGGGATGTATGGAGAGCTTATGTCCGCGCGGCCATGAACCTGCGGGTTCGATAGTGCCAGTGAGTTAGTTATAAGTCATTAGTCATGGGAATAGGATATTAACTATTAATTTAAAAAGGATAAGAAAGAAGTTTTAAGCCATGATATCAACATAATTGTGAATTTCCTCCTTTTTCAACCCAACGTATGATAGGGACACATTCAGAATAGATAAATAGAACATTTAAATTTGCCAGAGAGACTACAAAAATACATTATGGCTCCTTATATTGAATCCGAGATCTCCTGAATGTATGTTTCACATATTAATATAATTTCAATGAACCCTCAGGGGTCCTCATCTAGGGGATATGTGGATGGCGACCACAAGGTGCCCAAGCTGTGCAAAACATTTCTTCCACTTACTTGTGTTTTGCACTCTTTTAACTTTACTATCTAACCTCTCTTGGTTAACTCTTGTTTTTTTCGACCCCCGACGCTATTAGGGCATCCGAGGGCTAGGGAGTCTTTCCTTTCTTCCATTTCTTCTTTACTTTATTTTCTTTTCTTCTCCAGAAAAGCCTGACCAGAGGCTATAAGATGGCAGCCCCATCACTGGTCTTGCCTTCCTTTGGCCAGCAACCAATCGAAGGGACTATTATTATGCTTTCAAGTCTTATACGAGAATTTACCTCGAACGTTGGAGGGAAAATTTTCTATAGGATCGTAACAGGCCTTGGCCTAATACTTGGAAGGAAGAAGAAGAAGAAGTGAAACAATGAGGGCTATGATGTCTAGCCTTAATATGGCAATCCTACCGTACATCTCACTCTGCAGAACGCCAATAATGTACCCAGAGGAAATATTCTAATTACTAAAGGTCTCATAGATAATGGAAACAGATCCGTCCCAACGTTGACAACCTTGACTAGAAATAGGAACAAAGATTTAGGCAGAAACGAAATAATGAATAGAGGAGTTTGGAATCCCAGCGGTATCATTAATAAAAAAACTGAGATAAAATGAACTAGATAAAATGAATATAGATGTTGCTGTAATTCCAGAAACGGAAAAGAAATTAAAAGGATCAGTCGAATTAGATAAATATATAATGCTTTATGATGGGGTATCACGAGAGAAATGAGCAGCAGCTGGAATTGCAATATTCATAAAAAGAAAATGGAATAATATAATTCACAATTATTTTGAGTATTTCAGTCAAGGATAATAAAAATAAGGTTAAAAACTTGGAGAAATTATGTAACGATAACACTGGTCAACAGTGATTTTGTTACATAAAAGATTTTGGGTGATTCTTATGTATTTTCATCTGCTGATTCCAAAAATGAAGTCAGAAATTTTCCATCACCCACAATTTTTTTGTAATTTTGAAAATAATTATTTTCCTATTTATTAGCATTTTTTGTATATAACATGATGATTAGAAGGATTATTTTACATTTATATTTAATTTCATTGTGCCAACAATGGACATATAATGTTTTTGCGATTGTTGCCTTGAATTCATAACTTACAACAATGACATTCTCCTACAAAACTATGATTGTATGTTTTAAGTTCGCAGTTGAATAGAAGCTTTCTTAAAAGAAAGAACTAATTCTGTGCTCATTTCCGTAGTGAAGTGAATTGTGATAGAAGTGTATTGTAAAGACTAAGTAGTGTATTGTATTGTAGTGTATTGTAATGAGAAGAGTACAATTGTATTTGTATAAGAAATATGTCTCGAAAGTGTGTTAACAATAGAAACAACTTCTGTTTCGTGTGTGGTGAGCTCACTTTCAAAGCGCAGAAGTGAAAGTTTACTCCTCTAATAAGAAGAGCTTATCACTGTTATTTTAACAACAAAATAGACCAGAACAAGATATGGGCCCCGGAAATCTGTTGTACCAAATGTGTAACACTATTAACTGGCTGGTTGAGAGAATCCCGTCATATGCCTTTCGCAGTCCCAATGATATGGCGCGAACATAAGAATCATTTGACAGACTGCTACTTCTGCTTGACAAATATATCTGGAATAACTTCCAAGTCAAGACACACCGTTAAATATCCAATGTTAGATTCAGCAATTTGACCGGTACTTCATGGGCCAGGTTTACCCATACCAATTCCACCAGATCACATAACAATGATTGAAGAACTTTCTGATTGTTCAGGATTTACAGAATGATTCAGATTTTGTGGAAGATGATGCTATAAATGAAACTCACTTTCTAACACAGGAGGATTTAAATGATTTGGTTCGGGATCTTGGTTTAAGTAAAAGCAAGCCAGAATTACTTGCTTCAAGATTGAAAGGATGGAAGCTACTGCAGGATGACACCAAAGTAACTTTTTTCCGCAATCACCAAAAGGAATTTGAGGATTTCTTTTCTAAAGAGAAGGACCTAGTTTTCTGCAATGATGTTGAGAATTTGTTCCAGTCACTGGGTGTTGAGCATAAATCTGAGGATTAGCGTTTATTCATAGACTCCTCAAAAACAAGTTTGAAAGGAGTGTTACTACATAATGGAAACATATATCCATCCATTCCTTTAGCCCATGCAGTTGGTATGAAGGAAAATTACGAGAATATGAAGCTCTTACTATCTGCTATAAAGTATGACAATTTTTCTTGGCAGATATGTGGGGATTTGAAAGTTATAGCCATCTTACTTGGGTTACAGCTTGGCTATGCTAAATTTGCTGCTTCTTGTGCAAGTGGAATAACAGAGATAGAAGTAATCATTATATTAAAAAGAACTGGCCAAAGAGAGAGTCACTTAATCCAGGACAAGAAAATGTTCTTCACCAACCACTTGTACGTTCTGAAAAAATCTTATTGCCTCCACTACATATTAAACTAGGCTTGATTAAAAATTTTGTGAAAGCAATGGATCGTGATGGCAGTGCATTTCTCTTCCTCAAAAATAAATTTCCAAGGATCAGTGAAGCTAAATTGAAAGAAGGGATATTTGTTGGCCCTCAAATAAAGGTACTGATGAAAGATACGCAGTTTCAGAACAAGTTAAATATGCAAGAAGCAGATGCATGGCAATCTTTCAAAAATGTTGTCTCAAATTTTTTGGGGAACTTCAGGTCTGATAAACTATAGAGAACTTGTCAATGAGATGATTGAGAACTACAAGATAATGGGATGTAATATGTCTTTGAAAATTCACTTTCAGCACTCCCATCTTGATTTCTTCTCTGAAAATCTAGGGACTGTGAGCGACGAACACGGGGAGCGCTTCCACCAGGACATCGCGGAAATGGAAAGGCGCTATCAGGGTAAATGGTGTCCAAATATGTTAGCAGACTACTGCTGGACACTGAAGAGGGATATTCCTAAAGCGAAGTACAGCCGAAAATCCAATTCACATACATTTTGGGCGAGCTAATATAATTTCAGCTAAGATATAATAAATTGTAATGTATAGACACGAAACATGTTTTTCATGTGATTACTCGAAAACCCTGGGTGATGGAAAAGTTCCGTAAAAAGATTTGAAATCAGCACAAAAAAGTAAGTTAGAAAAACACATTTCCTCCCTTGTAACATAAAAAAGTTCAAATTTTGTTGGCCAGTGGAATAGGTGTTTATAATCCAGGTGAAGGTAAGTTACAAGAATGTACAGAATTTTATGAAAATCTCCAGAAACAAATTAATAAAGTTAATCCAAATGACTATTTAATAATAGCTGGAGATTATAATGCCAAAGTAGGCAATAAACCCATTAAAATATAATATGAAAACATGAAGAAACAACCCAAAACAAAAATGGAAGAGTTCTAATCGAATTTATAAATTATAATAATTTAAGAATAACACTTTTTTTCCACATCGAGATATACATAAATACACTTGGTCCGCAAGAGGACAAAGAAGCATAATAGACTACACTATAGTTAATGAAACATATTTTAACTGTGCTTGATACAAGAGTATTTAGAGGATGTGGCATAGGTTTTGACCATTACCTTCTAATTACTAAATTAGCCATACCAACGAAGTGGAAAATAAGTAAAATTAATACAGGAAACAAAATAAACGCAGAAACGTTTAAAGTACACCTACTTCAAAATTAATCAGTTAGAAATTTATATCAGCAACGACTCTATATATAATAATAATAATAATAATAATAATAATAATAATAATAATAATAATACTTTATTTATTCTGGCAGAGTTAAGGCCATAAGGCCGTCTCTTCCACTCAACCAGCACAAATACAAATAAATATTCGACAAATATAGATATACACTGTACTAATTATAAACAGTTAAAGATACAATAAATGTAGCAACGTAAATGTCATGTACAAACAACATTTCATAGGGTAATAACAATAATGATACGATAATAATAATAATAATAATAATAGTAATAATAATAATAATAATATAAATATGATACATTATACGGGAAACACCAATATATATATATCTTACACTGGATAATAATGAAGTCGAGTTTAGAGCAAATATAAATTTAGATTTCTTTTAAAAGATGTCAATGTCCGGCAGCCCCTTATTTCTTGTGGTAGGGAATTCCAGTTGCGAGAAGTGGAGATGGTATATGACATGGAGTGATGTGATGTCCTATGTTGCGGTATATTAAGTAAGAGACTATGTTGTGATCTTGTGTTTAAGTTATGGTTTGAGGATAGATACTGGAAACGGGATGATAAATAATTGGGAATCGAGGTATATATATATATATATATATATATATATATATATATATATATATAGGGCCTATATATAACAAAAAGCTATAAGTAGAAATATTAATACAGAATGGGATATAATTAAAATATAATATAATAGAGGCTGCTTCAGAATAATTTCGAACTAGAAAGAAAATGTATATTAATAAAATATTAAAAATTTGGAACGATGAAATAGCAAAACTGGTTAAAGAAAAAAAGATGTTTACTTGAGATACTTGAATATGAGAACAGATGAAAACCTGAATGAATACAAAAAAAAACCCTTGCTCGAAGAGAAATTAGAAAAATTAAAAGGAGTTCGTGGGAAAAATATATCAGTGCCCTGGAACGTGATTTACATGGACGACAAGATACAGCGTACAACATTCTAAAACACAATCATGAAGAAGGTCAACTCAAATTGAACATAATTTCTGAGGATAAATGGATATCTTATTTTAAACGTCTTTGGACAGAACAATCAGATGACGAGTATGAACCAGTATCTTACAAAAAATGAAACTATGTTTTGCTGGTAACGTTTCAATTTTTCTCTATACAAAAATATTTCATTTTTTGGTAGCAGCTTTATGTACACGTTTCTTGCTAGAATGTTTTTATATTCTTAATGAACTCATAGATTTTCAAAGCAGTAAAATAAGTTTTCTTTATTTCTTTCAGCCTAACACATTACATGCACCAACCTGGATAGTCATGGGGTACAACAAGTAAGTATTTTCCAGTTTAATTTTTTTTTGTAATCATTTATTTATTTAATTAAATTAAATAAATCTTCAAGTTTTATGCGATTTTCATATTTATTAAAATGTAAAATAGTAACAGCTGTTTCGGTACTTTGTGCCTTCTTCAGACATGATTAAAATGGCATGTCTGAAGAATTTAACATTTTCCAATACTGTTATTTTAACACAGCTCCAATAATGGCTCGTATTATAATATTGTAATGATATTGTGAAAAGAAAAATGAATGTGTGAACCAGAATCGAACCGTGGACCTCTAGTTCTCCAGACTAGTGTGCAGCCCACTACACCATTCCACACCTGACACAAACACCAACAATTCTTTCCACATATACAAATCTATAATTCTCGTTTCGTCCGCTGTCAGGTAGATGACACTGCCATCCCCAACGGCCGGCTTCGTTTAGAAGTATCTATATTTGAGAATTTTATTTAACATTTTCCAATACTGTTATTTTAACACACAGTTCCAATAATGGATCGTATTATAATATTATAATGATATTGTGGAATGGTGTAGTGGGCTGCACACTAGTCTGGAGAACTAGAGGTCCACGGTTCGATTCCTGGTTCACACATTAATTTTTGTTTTCACAATATCATTATAATATTATGTCTGAAGAAGGTACAAAGTACTGAAACAGCTGTTACTAATTTATATCTTAATAAATATGAAAATCACATAAAAGTTTAAGTTCTATTTTTATTTAACTAAATAAATTATGGATTTTCATCAAGTAAACGCCAATTCAATTGATTATTATTTATTTATCCAATTGTGGATATTGAAGGTAATTCATCTTCTCCCTGCGTTTCCAATACACATTTTTAGGTGAATTGTGTGGTTTAGAACGGGTCAATGAAGGGATTGTTGATTACTGTTACGTCTTCTGGATTTCAATGGTTTACCCATCACGTATGCTGATCATGTGTAAATGATGGGTTAGGCAGTCATGTCCTATGATCAACCTGAATTTGTCTACTGCTTCTGTGTATCTTATGTGTTTGTTGTTTATTGTTAGTTTATTAATTTTAATTTTTATGATATAAATTTATAATCGTCAAAAATATATTACCAGTACTGCTTTTGAATGTTTTTCATAGGGTACTGTGGGAATAACTGAAATTGACATTATCGATGATCGTGCAATATCTTCTCCCTTCTTTCATTCTTTGGTAGCAGTACAAATATAATGATTAATTTTGCAGCCTCCAATATTATCAAACCAAACAATTTGAAAACAATTAGGGTATTTATTAATAGTTAGGTCACAGATCACAATTGTAAATAATTAACATGACATTAATAATAAAAAATTGCACATTATAAAAAAAAATTATAAATATCTTATATTATTATTTTCCAGTATTTAAGACATATTTTAGGTTAAAACTGTATTAATCTAAATTTAATAACATTCATCATGTAATGTATTGTATCATGTCCTTAATTATTTAGTAATTCCCGGATGGATGTGTAAAGAGACATATCTTCATCTCGGGTTGCAATTGTGAAAAATTATTTATCTAGCTGTAAGGAGTGACAACGTTTTTGCGTGTCATAGGAAAGAAAATGTTGATATTGTAGGACAGAATAATACCTTATAGTGGCAATGGTGGTTAGTATATTTCACGCAACTCATAATTTTGGATTCTTTGTGTAAAATAGATAAAATTGAGGAGGAGATCGCCTTTATATAACTTCCCAAGATGGAGATATCTCTCCTTGCATATCACCCAAGATTATATCTCTCTTTACATACTCTCCCAAGATGATGGTATCCTTCTTTACACACACCCGAGATTTAATATTACATTCAATATCAAACAAAATGCCTTAAAATTGAAGCAAATTAATATATATATTAAAAAGTTGCCGGGAATGATTAAAAAAACTTCAATTTCCCAATACTGCTATAATTGAAGACCTCCCTCAAATAAGGGTGTTACCAACACTTTAATATGATGTTAATTTTATATTATAGTCAAGTTCAATTGAGTAACCAAAAGATTCCATGTATTTAGCAGTAACTGTTTGAGTAAATTGGTCAGGATTACATGAAAACAGTGAATATTGCACTTTTATGTATTTTAATACCCTAGAGTCACATTGATTGTTATACTCATTTTCAAGGCCTTTCAATTTAAAAAAATCCTAACTCCCTGTTTTCATTGCACTCTTCTAAAATATTTCCATTATCACTAATACCACATTTCGTCACTCCAAATAAAAGATACATTCACATCATCATCATCATAGTAAATTCACGAATTTAGGCCATTTGTTGACCTGTTTCGGCCTCAAGAGAAACACCATCCAGAAGTCTTTTGAGTGGACGTCCTGGTCTTCTTCTTCCTGCAGGTTGATATCTTAACATTAGTTTGGGTATTCTCTACGTCCATACTTCGCTACCATACAAAAGAGTTGGAAGAGCCAGTGTTTTATACACTTTCAGTATTGAATGCTTTTGGACTAACTGTGGCTTGAAGATAGAATTTATTAACCCTAAAATTCTTAAAAATTTAGATATTTTTGCATAAAAATATATAAATGAAAAAATTATTACTGAGCAACAAAAAATAAACTTTTTTTTTTGTCTCAGAAAGAAAAATATGTGATTCTGATAGTATTTTTTCTCCTGAATTCAAATATGATATCGGGTTTTCTCCATCGCGCAAGGTTTCCGAGAGACAGGCATTTATAATTGCAAACACATTAATGTTTTCTACATCCGTAACTTCACAATATTCGAACATTCTAACTCGCCTAGAACGTAAGAAATGACGATTTTCTGCTATATTTCGCCTGTGGAGCATCCCTCTTGATGGTCCAACAATCATCGGCCAGCGTATTAGGATTCCATTTGCCTTGATATCTCTTTTCCATAGCTGAAATCTTAGCTCATTTGGTTTTATTTTACAATGAACGAATGGACAAAAAATTATTAAAAAATAATTATTTAAATCCATTAATTCAAATTGAAATTAAAAAAAAAACTGTGGGTGGTGGAGAAATTCCGAATACATATTTGAAAACACAATAAAAACTGCATTAAGTACAACTATTGGTACTCATGAGACAAAAATCATGTTGACCAGTGTTATTGGTTAGGACTTGTAAAGTTCTAAGTAAATCACTGAAGTTATTGTACTAGGTATATAGTATGTAACTTTCAAGCAAATTCTCTTTTCTGTAATTATTTTTTCTAAGATATAAAATAATGTCTTTCAGTAATATTAATTCATAAAACTTTATCTCAAGATAGTGCTTCGTTTCTCAAAGTTGGTGCACATTAAAATTACAGGAAGTGTAATCCCAAATATCTCTTTGCTCTTTAATTTCAAAATTTTTAAAAATATATATCACATAGACACTGTGCACAAGAACACAGAGACTTCATTCTGAAAATGATGATAATCTTAGGGAACCTCAAGTCGCATACAGTATAGTTTATTTGCTGTTTTCTCATTTTATGACCATTTATAATATTTCCCATTCCAAGAAACTAAACATTATATTTTCAGTTAAACAAAATATATATGTAAATATACATAATAAATCTATGCTATTATTCTTAGAAAGATTTAGATTTATAATTACATATATTGTTTCAGAGAAGAAACAGCAGAAAAAGATAATTTTAGTGAAAGACAAATACTAGAGCGAGTAAAAAAGTTGGAGGAACAGTTAAAAAGTCAAGAATCATTAAAAGAAGAATTTCATAAATTAGAAAGCCATGTTTCAAAATTTTTCCTTCATGAATCAACCGGTGGGTCCTTTATCAATATGTCAGTACCAAGTATTCCTATTGTAAATGTAACATCCATGGATTTAGATGAAACATTATTCTTACCAGACACAGAAATACATCAACAAAAGAAAAGCAACGTACACAAAATCATAACCCACACTCTAGAGTTCCTGAGAAAAAGTGTGAAATTCCAGAAGCTGATACTCGTAAAACACAAGAAATGAAATCAGCCTCAGATAATTTCACAAGTAGATCAAAATCTCGCAGAATAAAAAATCAAGGTGTTTCTTCTGAACCCACAATTGAAACAGCTAAATTTCCAAGTCAAATTGAACAATTTAAAGCTATTCTCCATCAAGAAAAAGAAGAAAATCATATTTTGGAGCAAGAACTTGAAAATTGCAGAAGTGAATTCAGTATGATGAGGAAGAAGTTAAAACATATGAGAGATGAACAGGATGAAATTAAAAAATGCCACATAGCTCTCCTCAGTACAGCTGTAAGTAAGCCAATAGATAATCAACTTTTATAAGATTCATGATATGTTCCGTTAAGGTATTATTCAAAATTAAAATATAAAATTATGGAATATTCACCTGAAAGGTCCGTCTCCTCAACGTAATTAGTTATTTAAATTTAGTTAAATAACTAATTAAGTTGAGCAGACGGACCTTTCATGTGAATAGATTTTAACATACAGATTCAAGAAATTTTAGAATATCTGGTAATTAAGAAGTTTAAATACCAATATTTTGAGATAGAAATTAAGTTTCAGACATGAAATTAAAAAATTATCATACATGAGATTTTATCTTTGGATTTAATAGGGCTACTGTTAAGTCAAAACAGCAAGATCAATTTGTAATTTCTTTAAATTAGTTAATTCCTACTTTATAAGATTCTAATGGAAAGTAATACTATAAGGCAGATTAACAGTATTATATAAATTAAACTTATACTTTCAGATCTCACCTCATAAAAATATGATTTCTTACTTGACTAGTTTCAAAAAATAATTACTCTGATCATCAGAGTTCTGAATTGAGTTACTAACACCAGCAATCTTCCTGTCACTAGGTGTTGATTCAATGAACTTCAAGATCAAATTTTGTACGCCATGAACATCAGAATTCATATTAATTTGTTCTTTTGAATGTATATATTTCCCAAATTGTTTATTCTTTTTTTTCAATTATGTGATGCTGAATCAAACTATGAACTGCAAAAACAGATTTTTCAATTTCTCTATTTTTAAAATTTCTCAATTGCTCTTTAGTAAGAGTATCCAAATTTCTATTAGTTTTGTTGATATATACATTACTGCAGTATTTGCAGCTAATTTGGTACATTCCAGATATTTTACTATCTACAGTTTTTTATTCTTTTTATTACTACATGGAGTTTTATCTATTTTATTTGTTTTTAGATTACCCAGGCTGAATTTGTTTGTGTTATATAGTAATATTTACTTTGCAAACTAATAAAAATGAAGAAAAAAACGAAATAAATACTTATAACCCTAAAATATACACAACAATTCAGAAAATATTTAGCAAATATAATATTATATTACCACCCATACATAAATTCAGCCTGAGTAATCTAAAAATAAATAAAAAAGATAAAACCAAAGACAGTAAACAATCTTGAATTTAAGATAAATTAAAATGTTTGATACCTCTCCTCACAATTAATCTTCTAAGTAGATCGCGATTTCAAGACCATTGCGGGCCCATCCTCAGTACAATCTTGACGACTGATGTTATGTCGATCGGAAGAACCGCTTTATTTTCCTTCTGTTGGTGGATCGATAAACCTCCGGATCAGGTCAGAATCCGCGGGAATTTCGAAGTTAATAAGTTTTTCTTCTGTTTTTCTGAATGTGGATTTTTCCCAAACCGTGAGTTACTTTTGTTTATCTATTTGTTTAATTAGACTAGCTTTTGACTCAATTAGATGTTTTTTTTCCGAATTGAATTTACCAAATTAGTTGAAAAGACTGCAATGAAGTATACATAGGAAAAACTAAGTAAATTTGGATATTCGTACTAAAAATGCTTTAGAAGTATTAAAAATGGTGAAAATTGGCGATTGCAGTTCATAGTTTGATATAGGATTACATAATTGGAAAAGCAACTAATATCTCAAAACATTAGGAAAACCCTTTAGAACGAACTATTTGGGAAAATATATAAATTTAGAGGAATACGTTCAGGAAGATGAATTTTAATATTCCAGCAAGCAAAAATTTATTTGAAAGTTTATTCAACCCTCATCTGACGACAGAAGTAATTCCTGTGTTAATGAATCAATTCACAATTCAAATAGTCGAAGTGTACCTGATAATGGTAACTAGTAATGGCTTTCGAAATTAGCCAGGTGAGAAAATCATATATTTGAGAGGTGAGGGATACAAGTTTCCAATCAATTTATATATTAATTTCTGTTCATGAAATGCTAAACATTGTCAAATATTATCTAGAAGTATTTTAAAATTTTAGTTCCATTACCTGCAATAGTCAATGATCATGTAATTTGTTACACGTTAAAATGAATCATATCGCAGCCATAATAAATTGGCATTTAAAACTAGTAGTAGTAGTAGGACTTTATTAGACAAAAAGAAATATATTTACAATATTATTTACAAATATGGGTCGCACGGGCAGTAAGCCATACGTACTGTTGACAGTCCGTTACAATAAAGTAATAATTGGTACTAGTGTAAAGAAAAATAAACAACAAAAACAGCAATAACATTACAATTACATAAAGAAAACACAATAAAAATATTACAATTAAATAATAACACAATAGCATTATACACTAAAAACATTAACATTACAATTACATAAAGAAAACACAATAATATTACTATTAAGTAATAACACAATAGCATTATACACTAAAAAAACATTAACATTACAATTACATAAAGAAAACACATTAATATTACAATTAAATAATAACTCAACAGCATTATACACTAATTAATTTATATATAATTGTTAATAATTAATGGTATTGCATTTTGATAACATATATTTATTCATGAATGAGTGATGTCCTTATTTTTCGCGTTTTAATAATATGTCGGCCACAACACTAGTTTTTAAAGTAAATAGTAAGGTATTACAACTTTAGAATTGAAATAATGTCACGAGAAGTATAGCTTGGCACCGAACAAAGCGCAGTGCTAACGCAATCTTACCTTGACTATGTATCTTGCACCATGTTCTCACCTGTCCGTCTTTTTTCACCAATCAATGTCAATACCCAGCCCAGTGTCAATATCGTTTGATTTGAAGCTGTTATCAATACTCGAATTGTATCAGCAAGTGAGATTAATTATTATATTATTTATCCGCAATCCACACATTATTCTTGTCCATTATGTTGACATTTTTATCTTTTTTGACATATTCACAATATGTGATACATTTTTTTGCTAACACCATACCATCAAAACGATGGTATATAATTAATAACAATGGATTCTTGTGTAATCAGGTGTATGGAGAAGACTGCATAACAGTGAATTACATGATCTTTATAGGAAGCCAGATATAATTAGAACAGTTAAGTCTCTAGACTGCGATGGGCAGGACACGTGGCACGAATGGAAAATAAAATACGTGCATGGAAGCTTCTTATAGGAAAACAAGAGGGAAAACGCTCAGTTGGTAGACCAAGAATGAGGTGGGAGAATAACATTGACTATGATTTGAGGGAAGTAGATTATACAGGGGATTATTGGAAAACATTGGCTCAGGATAGGGATGTATGGAGAGCTTATGTTTGCGCGGCCATGAACCTACGGGTTCGATAGTGCCAGTTAGTTAGTTAGTTAGTTAGGATGCCTGTGTAATTGAATGCTTTCCTAGGTTAAGAATAAATCACAGAAAATCCCAGCAAAAGCCAACCGGAAGGGGAGTATTGTCATAATTACACATGTGCAGTACAACTGCAATTTTGTTCGCTGTCAAGCTATAACGTTTAAAATCAGGAAGCGGGAGTATGGGTGTATATAACTTTGTTGTGGAAGTTATGTTCAGTGACTTAAATGGGAAAGTCTGGTGACGATTATGACTGTAACACATACCTATAAACAATGACAATAGCTGTAATATGTTTCATAAGAAGGACGTACTATCCGATGGTATTATCGTGCCTTGTGGTAGGCTGACTTGCATGTTTAAATGACCCCCGAGAACTATGCCGGCGGGCGGTAGGATTACTGCCGAAATGTTACCCATGCCGGAAAGTCGAAAGACGATAAGTCAAACGAAAAAAGTGCTTTGGCCGAAAGAGTGACTATCATTCACCATAAAAATACAACCGTGAAGAAACGTGGACATGTGTCCACTGAACTAAAGATTTTCGGAGATAAAATATTTTCCCATGCGGATCTCCCGGCTGAGAATTCTTCAGGCGATCCTTATCAAAGACTAAAATATACGGACATGTTCCTAGGGACATGGAATGTTTGGACATTATATAGTAATGGGGCCTTGAAATATTAACACGGGAATTAGATAGAAGGAATTAGATAAACGTCCCTTGGGTATAGTCGCTTTACAAGAAGTTAGATGGCTTGGAGTCAGGTAGATAGGAATCAAGAAACATTACATCATAGGCATACTATAGGTTGCAGTGACACCAGAATTCGAAATGGTTTATAGCCCGAAGGAGGAACCTGTCAGTTATCCGAGATATTGCGTTTATTAGCAATGGGTTATTGTACATGATTCTAAAGGATAAACGTCATGATTCTGTATTCGCGAAAGTTACAGTACATGATTCCACATAAGGTAAGGATGATACGATCAAGGATGAGTTATATGAAGCATTAAAGTGTATATTTATTACACTTTAACAATACCACATGAAAAAAAAGTCTTAGAAGATTTTAATCCACAAGAAGAATGGGGATATATATAGGGCTATTCAGAAAGAGGGAACAGACTATAAACATCTATATCTTCAAAACTACAAAAACTAGAAACAAAATTCGAACGTTTCTGGAAAGAGAAAAGTTCCATTTGACTATTTTATGCATTCAATATGAGCAAAATATGTTACACGACAAATATCAAAATGGTGGCTCATTTCTTGCCACACACGAATCAGCTGGTCTCTAGTTATCGAATTCACAGCTTGAACACTTCGATGTCGCAGATTTTCAAGAGTGTCAGGCACAGGGGGTTATAAAAGCACGGTCTTTTTCATAAACCCACAGATAAAAATCACACGGGGTTAGGTCTGGTGACCTGGGAGACCACCGGCAATGAAGTTGATCTTCTGCTCCTCATCTTCCAATCCAACAGCGCCAATACAACCGTGATCGCTACTTCAAGCAACAATGATTGGAACTTCAAACTTTACTCTTTCGAGGAACGTTGGAATTATGTTTCTATTTTTTGTAGTTAAGGAGAAATAAATGTTTCAAGTCTGTTCCTTCTTTCTGAGTAGCCCTGTATATTGAAGACAACAGTAGAAAATTCAGTTTCATGAAGATAGTAGCGACAATAGTGTTAGATCCGTTACCTTTTCCACGTCAAATAATTTTATTGTTACGAGCATAGAATTCTAACATTAGGATGTTCATAAATACACCTGGACGTCTCCAGATGGTGAAACGCGAAACCAGATTGATCATATTTGTATTATTAGACAAGCGCTGGCCCAGCACCATCATCGACATTAGATCAGTTAGGGGGACAGACTGCAAATTGGATCATCATCTTGTCAGGGAGAAAATCAGATATTGATTGTCGTTTATGAGAGGAATAAATTCTAAAGATTTTGAAACATTTTAATTAGAAAATTGCTAATAGTTTTGAAATACTGGAATATACAGATTAGAATGTGGCAAAAGAAATGTATGTAAATAGGGTATGGAAGACCACAAGAAATACTATTGAATTACCAGCATCAGAAAGCGTTGGCTATTTTATAAAGAGGCAAAATAAGAAATAGTTTGTTGAGGAATATACCGAAATTATAAATAAAGGGAAGCTAGCAAACATTAATTGGTTACATGAGCAAATAAAGTAAATTTTAGAACAATTGGGGAAACATCAGATGGAAAACTACAGGGTGTTTGAAGAGAAAAATGTGGATTATATATGATCTCAAAATAAATTTAAAAAAAAATAGGAATGAAATGGGAATACGGTTGCATATTCCTGGAGTACATTAAATAGATGGAAAAATTACATTATTCAGTTATTAAATGAATGGGTATCAGAAATGTTAAACATAGAGCCAAGCATATTCGAGATTAAAATGATGATAGGAAATTAAAGCGTATAAAGCATTAGGTTCACTCATAAAATCAGCGGGGAAAACTAATGGACATGATACAAGATTGCTTAGCATAATTTGAGAAAAAGCTTTTCCAATTGAATGGAAATAACTGATTATCGTACCATTATACAGGGAATCCATTTCAAGCGGAAACCTTTTTACAGCGTTGCAGCGGCTCTCACTTTGCCCGCTAACGTGCTTGCACTAGCGAGGAGCGTGTTCTGTTACCTCCGGCAAATGAAGACAGTCAGAAGCTACAAAGTACAAATAACTAACTTAGATTATTATAAAAATAGGCCTACACATTGAGGCTTATTACTCACCATTTATTTGTCATAAATCTATCTACCCCGTCCGCAGTAAGACATGCTTCACATCGTTTAAACACATTATATGCTATTTTTTGTAAATCCGCTTCGGTAATAGACTGCATTGCACTTATTATTTCGACCTTACGTTCTTCTAAGGTATGAGGATTATTTCGGTAAACTTTTCCCTTTAGGTATCCTCAAAGATGATAATCACAGTAAGTGAGGTCCGCTGATCTAGGGGGCCATAAACCTGTGCTAATTATCCTGTCATCGAAAAGTTCACGTAAAGTTTCTATATAATTATGAGGGCATGCGCGGTGACACCATCCTGTTGAAAATATCCATAATCCTTTTTTTTTTCCTGATTCAATTCATTAAGAAATGGACGCAACATTGTTATCACATGAACAGCTGAGTTTACATGGTTTTCAAAAAAAAAATATATATATATATATAGGTCCAATTACGATTCTTCGGTATGTCAGAAATTGAACCTGTTGTATGCCACTTTTTCATCAACTTCGAAAGGTACTATTTTGTAGGAATCGTACAGTCAGGATATTTTGAGAAGATCTCCGAATGCGCCTGCTGTGGTTATTTCTCAATAAGTAACATTCCACCAAATAAATTAGCTGTTTAACCGTATACTTCATTTTCGATTACTTTCTTATGTAACACACGACAACAAGCGACGTATGTCTCACTACAACACATTGAAGCAACCAACCGCTGGGATGTTGTGTACAAGTTGCCTCCCACACTGCGATCGTACTGCTCACAGCGGCGGCGACAGAATGATGCGAGGTTTCCTCTAAAAATGGATTAATTGTATAAGAAAGAAAACAAAACTGATTGAAACAACTACAGGGGCATCACATTACTTTTAACTTCGTACAAAACTTTAACAAATATACTAGTATCCACACTTTCTTCCTATATTGAAGATATAACAGGGTATGATTATCAATGTGGGTTTAGTAGAAATAGGTCTACATTAGATCAGATATTTAGTATAAGACAGATTTTAAAAAATAAATTGGAATATAATGGTACTGTACATCAACTGTATGTTGACTTCTAAAATGTATATGATTCAATTAAGAGGGAGAAGTCATATAGTATCCTACTGGAGTTAGGAATTGTTAAAAAGTTAGACAAAGACATAAAGAGTGGGTACGGATAGCAGATATTTTTAGATATGTCAGAAATTTCCAGTGGGTTAAAGCAGGAGATGAACTATGTCCCCTGCTATTAATTTTTGTACTAGAGTATGCCATTAAATCTTTAGAGGATAAAGACTGGAGTACAACTCAATATTATTAATAAACTGTTAGTATATGTCCACCTCTGTGGTCTCGAGGTAGCCTGCTGCCTTGTCACGCAACGGGCCCGGGTTCGATCCCCGGTCGGGGCAGTTTTTCTGGGTGAGGTTTTTATCGAGGTTCTTCCTCACCTGTAAGACAAATGTCAGGAAAACTTTAAGGCCCAAACGGTCCCCGAAATCATATGGCCATCATCATCATCCTTATCATTATCATCATCACCATCATCCTTCACCGGTGTGGAATGCAACGGGAAGCTACCACACCTACAGAACTCCCTAGTAAAGCTGCAAGCATTGTATGAAAATGCTATGATTGCAGTGAAGGACCTGCCTTTTGGCAGAATTACTATGGATGGACTGTTAGTATATGGTGATGACGTAGTAATAAATTGATAGCGAAAGGATACTAAGTAAGGGGCAACATGAACATTACATTGTGTAACACTTAGAAATTGGGCCTGGAAATAAACATAAAAATATAAATATGTGGTATCACTTTTAAATACATTATATAAATAGAAATTGATAGTATATGGCAGATGGGAGAAAGTTGGAGAAATGTCTGTATCCAAATGCTTAAGCACAATAATTACAAACAGAATGAGATGCAGAAATAAGCTAAACAAAGGATCAATTCTGGAAATGCATGCTATTACGCATTACACGTGTATTACATGGATGCAAAACATGGCTCTTATAATTAAAGAGTGGAGAAAATGTTACAAGTATTTAAGAATAAAGTTCTTAGGAAAACTTTTGGAGCAATTTGAGAGGTGAACAGACATATGAATGGGGAAGACTGCATAATAGGAGCTGCATGTTCTTCATGAGAAACCAGTTTTATGTCTATTAGACTGGGTAAAGGAGGAAGTAGAGCACAAATGAGGAATGAAAGAGGACATGTAAACTCCTTGCAGAAAATCCATATGGAAAGCACTCAGTACCTGTATAGACCAAGAATGATATGGATGAATAACATTAACTATAATTCGAGGGAGGTAAATTATGTAGGTGTTGAATGAAAAACTTTAGTTTGCTATAGAAATTATGCGGAATTTATGTACACGCGACCATGTATCTCCGGGTTTGATGGTTCCAGGAGTTAGTTGTTAAGGACTTGTTGTTCTGAATTATTTTGCTGCAAATAATTGTAATTAAATGAAACCAAAATTGTTACATTCTATGAATTTGAAAATTATACAATGAAAAATTATATTTAATTTCCCTTCCTCGCACACAATATACTCTTAGATGTTCATATTTTAAAATTGTATATATTTGAGTGCCCACGCACAATATTTGAAGGATGCAAGAGGAGACAAAAAAGTACCCAATTAATGCATATGCGTCAACAGTTTATTTTTTTGTAGGAGTGCAATTAAGGTGAATCAGTTAGGAGTCTGGGAAGAGTACATACTCCTTAGTATTGTTTCAAACAATCTTTTAAACCATTTTGTATTATATTATGTAGGTTTAACAAGGCAGCTACATACATCTCGGCACATAAGAATACATTTTCATAGTAATGAAAGATATCCTTTACTTAACTGTTACATACTTAGTAGCGTGTAAAGTATGTTTGGCCTAATTTTTAACGTAATTATAAACATTTTAATTAATCATGTAAAATATTTAAATTTGTTAATGCAAGTTACGGGAATGTTAATTGGAAGAAGAAATTAAAAAATACTGTTCATCATGTTTGTCCTTCAAAAGTATGAATAATTTACTCTACAATATCCCAGAAATTGTCTGTATGTTTATTCTGAAGCTTCTCAATTACCATCAAATTAGCATAGTTTCAATTTGACGTAGATTCTAAACGCTTGCAATCCTCATGTGAGAATTGTATCGTCTATGTCCTTTACATTGAATTAATTACATATACACATTTCCATAGGCTATTATATTGTATCTATTCAGTTGATACATATTTATGTTCGAAAATACGATACATTTCTCCATTATTCCACGAATTCTCATGGCCACATCTAAAAGAGAGAAGAAAATCGCATTGTCTAATTCTCTTATTTAAGATCCTACATACCTCGATTCCCAATTATTTATCATCTCGTTTCCAGTATCTATCCTCAAACCATAACTTAAAAACAATATCACAACATAGTCTCTTGCTTAATATACCGCAACATAGGACATCACATCACTCCATGTCATATACCATCTTCACTTCTCGCAACTGGAATTCCCTACCACAAGAAATAAGGGGCTGCCGGACATTGGCATCTTTTAAAATTAATCTAAATTTATATTTGCCCTAACCTCGACTTCATCATTACCCAGTTGTAGGGTATATATATTAATTGGTGTCTCTCGTATAATTTATCACATTTATATTATCGTATAATTTATCACATTTATATTATTATATTATTATTATATTATCATTACTGTTATATTATTATTGCCATTGTTATATATTATATTATTATTATATATATATATTATATTTATTATTATTATATTATATATAATTATTATTATCGTAAGTATTATTATTGTTATTATCGTATAAAATGTTGTTAGTACAAATTTAGTACATGAAATTTATATTGCTAAATTTAATGTATATTTAACTGTTTATAATTAGTATAGTGTATATCTATATTTGTCAAATATTTATTTGTATTTGTGCTGGTTGAGAGGAAGAGAAGGCCTTATGGCCTTAACTCTGCCAGAATAAATAAAACATTATTATTATTATTATTATTATTATTATTATTATTATTATTATTATTATTATTAGAATTGTCTGACAATATAAACAATATATTGGAAACATTTGAAATATGTCTTATATTTATTTTAAACATATTATTGGAAACTAACAACGTCACAAATCTCTTGGAAAATCCTGCATGCTATATTTTCTGGAAACTGCCTTATGTAGCATTGATATAATTATAAGAATACACAAATGAGCTACGTGATATTTATGGGAAACCAGAAGTAATAAGAATAGTTTGCAATTAAGGATATTAAAAAAGACTACTCAAATTCTTATTATTGATGACTTCCAGCGGACCAGATTGGACAAAGTTCTACAAGTTTGATGAAGAAAATTATTATACTTACGTTCATCTGTTTGAAAATAAATATTATTTCTATGTGAAGTATTTTTTTAGAAAAAATCAATATCACAATTTATTTGGCAAATCCTGTAAATGATATTCACTCAAAACAATAAGAACCCAACAATTACAAGACGTCATACCGTATGTATATAATAGAATGAATTGGGCTTTCTCATAAGATGTAATGCCGATTTTTAAGTTTCATGTTTATAACATAGAATTGGTTTCCTTTTCTTCGAAAATGCTATTTACTGGATGCTGTGTCTAGTATTGCGTTGTGAGCATGTCCCAGTCGTCAGTTGTTAATACACAATCACAAAATGGAACTTATATAATTTGAGAGTAGTCCTTTCTAACCTTCTAAAGCACTACTTCAAACAAGATTGTAAAGCTGCTGCTATGGCCTGAAATTATAGAAGGAGAACGTATTGTTGGTGGACATGTGATGTTTCCAATATTTCAACACTGGAGAACAAATTACCTGGTTCTGGAAGACCTAAAGCATGGAATATTGAGAATACACGTTGAGGTTTGGAAGAAAGTGCCCAAAATAAGTACTTGTAGGCTGTCAGAAGAACTTAGTGCATTAAAATATTCCATACATCGCCAGATTTAAAGCATTTGGAAAATCATACAGAAGCCATAGACCTGTACCTCATGATTGATACCTCAACACGTTCAATGTAGAGTTATGTCTGTTGTAAGCTTATCTGTAATCCCATGGATGATATATTTATCAGAATAATTGTCATTAGTGATGAAAATGGGTGTTACCGCAACACTTGCACCGCGAAACAATGATTCGTCCCCGTCAACCTGCCAAAGTCCTTGTTAAAAATTCAGTTGACCCCAAATTAATGTTGTGCGTGGTCAAATTTTGAAGGTGTGATTCATTGGTAGTTTCTTGCAAACAGGATGCAGGCGATGGGATCTTTATTCACAACAACTGGAATGAATTAATAAATTTCTGAGAAGCAGATGCCCAACATTAATTAACCGAAATGGAGTTCTCTTGCAACAGGAGAATGAGAGACCTCGTGCTGCTGTAACTTCTTCTTCCAGCTCTACAGCCCTTTATGAGCCCTGGCTGCTGTTAGGACACTCCCTCACGCATCCCTGTCCATCCCCGGACCCCGAGCTTTCAGAGATCCTCCTCTATTCCATCCATCCATCTCAGCTTCGGTCTTCCTCTTCTTCTTCCTCCATCTGGTCTCAGTTGTGTAAGTTTTCTAGTAGTATTCTCCTCCTCCATTCTCATCATATGACCCACCCATCTCAGTCTGCCAATTTTAATAACATTTGCAATATCTGGATCTGAATACAAATTGCAGATTTCATCGTTATATCTTATCCGCCATACTCCGTGATCATTTATAGGTCCCAGGATTTTCCTTTCAAAGATTCTCAGTCTTTCTCCATTCTCTCTGCTAAGTGTCCAGCATTCACTGTCATAAATAGCAACTGTTTTCAGTATGGTTTTATAAATTTTTAATTTTGCACCCAGACTTGAAGAAGGATTGCAAGACCGGAACTGGGAAATCAGATTTGAAGAAAAATGATAGGAGTGTAGAACATTGATCTCAGAAAGATGTGATAATATATTGTAAATATTTCATTATTGTTACGACAGAATATTATGTATATTCTTTCACCAACTTCTAGATAAACAATCATCAAGGCCCCTCGAGTACCGATAGGAGAGAAGCTCTTAAAATTACTTACAATGTAGCTCCAGTACATGCCGTTCCAGGCAGAACTCAACACAACCACTGCAGAGTATGCCACAAGGAGATGAAAACTTTAATTCATGTCTTGGGAGTCTATCGATTTGATGAAACTCATGGAAACAGCACACACCGTAGAATTATATCTACCATCGCTATAGAATAATGGTTACAACATCTGTGAAGGGTCCACAGGGTCGCCAAGAATGGGAGATTGATATCGTAGGTTTCAATCCTGGAGCTCCAGTCGGATACATTTTTGATTCTACCATCAGATTTGTAATGGACCGAGGTTAAACTGAGGAAGTTGACATTGTCCATTTTATAAGAATTCTTATAAACTGAAGGAAGTCTGAAAGTCAGTGCATGGGACACCATAACAAGCGTTTTTCATCGTTAAGCAAAACATTTAAAATATCGTCAACCATTATCGAATACGTGGCTCTTCAAACACTGAGCGGGTTATTATGAATTCTATGACATCACCTTTATTCCAAAAATTAATGAAAAGGAACAATTTCATTACCTCAATTTTACACATTTATGTATGATATATATTAGTATTGTATTGTTACTGATATAATCTCTTTTACAAATTTAAATGTATACATTCTATGTATCGAAAGGCACACTTAAATTTATTATAGTCAGATTTGTCTTCTGGAATTATTCGTAAGTAACTTATAATATAATAATAATAATAATAATAATAATAATAATAATAATAATAATAATAATAATAATAATAATGCTTTATTTTAGCTGGCAGAGTTAAGGTCATAAGGCCTTCTCTCCACTCAACCAGCGAATAGTAGAATTATATAAACAAATTACGTACTTATTACTATTTTAAGATATTATTAAATATAGACTAAACAAAATACAATGTTGTGATCTAATACTAAAGCACGTAGCTTCCTAGATGATTGTTTATAGGATGCTGTATATAATTGTTTCGCAGTTAATTTTTTTTATTTTGTGGAACTTAAGATATCAGTTCATTCGTATTTAAATAATTATAGCGACTGACAGTACCTGACATGACTGGGAAGTGAGTTCCATGCTCTAGTCATATATATTGTGTAAGATTCAGAGTGTAGACATGTCCTGTGCTGTGGTATCAACAGTAAAGAAGAGTCTTGTGATCTTGTTCCTAAATTGTGATGAGCCGATAAATTTTTAAAATGATTACTATCGTATTATATCAAATATAATTTTACGTATAGTACATAAAAAGTCTTAGGATTCATGATAGAAAACGGTAAAGTGATTGGTAGCTTGGAGGGATTAATAAAAACAAATTTCATATTCAATAAGCACGTTTATCTGTATTTTTATTATAAAACCGTATTTTTCGGCCGCCCATTGCACAACAAATATAATTCTACACGTAAATATTCAAATTAAAACAACTAAATATTACATAATTTCATTTATAAACAATATTCTTTAAAAGTCCACCTCTGTGGTCTCGAGGTGGCGTGCTGTCTTGTCACGCAGCGGGTCAGGGTTCGATTCTTGGTCGGGACAGGCTCCTGGGTGAGGTTTTTTCCGGGTTTTCCTCACCTGCAAGCCAAATTTTAGGAAGCTCAAAGCCCAATGGTCCCCGAAAATCATCCGGCTATCATATCATCCTTATCATTATCATCACCATCATCCTTCACCGGTGTGGAAAGCAACGGGAAGCTACCACACCTATAATTCTCTAGTAAAACTGCATGAAAATGCTATGATTGCAGTGAAAGACTTGCCCTCGAGCAGAATTGCTATGGATGGATGGATGGATGGATGAGGAAGATGGTTACTGACTCTTCCTACTAGTTTGTATGGTAGCCAAGTATGGATATTGAAACAGAAGGATATACAGAGACTTAGATCTGCTGAAATGAGATACCTTCGGAAGACTGAAGGATACTCACTACTAGATCACAAAGAAAGAAGACATCTTAGAAGAATTACACCTGGAACCTTTAGAAAACAAAATGTTTGATTATAAGTCAAGATGGATGCAATATGTTCATCGAATGGCAGATCACAGGATACCCAAACAAATATTAAGATATCAACCTGCAGGAAGAAGACCAGGACGTCCACTCAAAGGACTTCTGGATTGTGTTTCTCTTGAGGCCGAAACAGGTCAACAAATGGCCTAAATTCGTGAATGTACTATGATGATTATGCTGATTGTTGGATGGAACCTTTAAAGTACAAATGTTTTTAAGGAAAAGACTGGGGAGGCTGATTTCCCCACTAAGGGTTTAATGAATAAACTCGATTAAAAAAGATTAACTTTATGTTAAGATAAGTACTCCATTGCAAAATTTAAAAAAAGTAAACTAAGAAATTGTAATAAATGTTGAGTTGGAATGAGACTTAACTTTGAGGCTTCAAATCTATGATTCATGAATGCTTAGCGCTATCTTACGCCTGCTTCTATAGGAGGTGTCATCGCAGTGTATTGTAGTGAATTAAGGTTCTTTCCGCACCTGCTGTACGTATGTCTTGTGTATGTGATACTCTAATGAGCAATAGGCCTACTTAGAAAGTTATAATTTGATTGTTGTATTTATAAAAGACTAGACAGATTCTGCAGTAATTTATTGGCAGATACTGGTGCGAGGAGTTGACCATTTTGAGAAAAGTGAAATTATGTTGACCATTGCCTTCAAACCTGGAAGATTGAGCCTCATTAAAATGTTGGACCTGAAAGTCTTAGGCAATGAATATATAGTATTTATTTTAATCCAGGTACAACAATTTCAACGTAATTATATTAACTAGTGGTCGCCCAGCGGTCGAAATTCGACCACAATTCATTACATTTTTAAGTTTGTCACAAATACGCCATTATGCATTAGTTTTCGATTTATTTTAAAAATATGAACGATAGCAAATATGTGGTATAGCTTGACTAAGATATTTAAAAAAAACAATAACGCGTCATTTGACATTTGTATACTATTTATACTATTTACATTTACATTTGGTCTCTTATTATGTGTACGAGAATATATATTCCTTCTTCTTTGTCTCTCTCTCCGATCCGTCAATGTTCTATATCGAGGCATAATGGAAGTAGGTGCGAATATATAAATATAAAAAAAGTAATGCAATTACTGAAACCAAGATTATACAGTGTTTAATTTAAATTTAAATAATAAAATGTACTCACTTTTTAAACCACTAATGATAGATAGATCATCGGTTGATTAATGTCTTTGACATCGTCCGATTCCTAATAGCCAATTTTGTCGGTCCATCCAATCTCCTGGTTGTAGATGTTTCTCCTTAATGTATAAACATATTCCCTGACTCCAGGAGGTTTTAGGTCTTCCTCTGCCTCGTCTTCCCTCAGGTTTCCATTCCAAATCAGATTTTGGTAGTCGATCCTCTTCCATTCGCTGGACATGTCCGTACCATCTTAATTGCTGAGTTTTAATATAATCTAAAATAGTGTCTTCAATCTTCATTTTCTCCCTTATAACCGAGTTCCTAATTTTTTCTCTTAAAATTCTTGCGGCCCTTCGTATAAAATACATTTCCGTTGCCAAAAGGTAATTATTTGTTTTTGTTGATAATGGCCGAAGTTCTGCTCCATAAGTAATGATGCTTTTAACAATTCTATGATATATATATATATATATATATATATATATATATTCATTTTATTACTAATACTATATACGCGAGAGTTAGTCAATTCACATTGCTGTTGCACAATTTTCTTTTTGCAACAATGCACTTTCAGTATGAACATAAACAAATTAACGAGTACACAAATGAATGAGTAATACACATACATTCCTTAAAAACAATTAATTTTATTTTGTTTAATTTAATTTATCTGTAACACATATTATACATACATTTTATTTTCCTGCACTCCTTTCTACATGAACTTTAATTATGCTAAGTGTCACACTCCGTGCGCGCAATGTGCTTAAAAAAGGGGTACAAAGATTTTTCTTCACATATTAATATATAGATTTATAGATTCCTGAGCAAGGCCTTTGTAAATAAGTGTATTAGTCCTTTGGATTAAGGTAAAGGTAAAGTGATCACACTACAGGTCATATGAAATCTTTAGGACAATAGGAAGTTAAGGCTCTCATATTTTGTAGACATCGGCACTTGATATGAGCCGGGTTGTTAGTCCTGTGTGACGGCTGTCTTGACCCCCCCCCCAGAATAAACATTTGGTACTCATCTCTGTTAGAGGCTGAGTCAACCCCAGGGTCATACTGCCATCAGAAGATTTGAGTCAGTTTAAAAATCCTGACTCCACCGGGACTTGAACCATCGATCGTCCGGTTTGTAGCTTATTGCCTTAACCAACTACGCTTCAGCATACCCTCCCCTTTGGGTCAAAGCTTCGCCTCTAATTTTGAAACGATACCACTCCAGTAATTTTATATTTTAATGCTACTTATATTTAATTTTATTAATACATGTGTTATGTAGATATCAGCTAGTTCATTTCACAAGAGAAATCTCCAGAAGTTCGTGGCATATATAAGAAATGAATGCGAAGAAGTCCGTGAAAAGATGACAGTACAACATTTCATTCAGTGCGGAGACACCGCTATGACGCAGCTGCTGATAGATGCAGGAGATGACATTCACGTGGGTGATCATGCAGGTTTTACATTGCTGCATGATGTTGCTGGAGGTGGTTATGTCGATATGGCTGAGATCCTTCTTGATGCAGGGGCTGATATAAATGCAAGAGCCACTGGTGGCATAACACCTCTCCATCAAGCAGCCATGTACGGTCATCTCGAAATGTGTAAACTTTTGATATCCAAGGGATGTGCGGTTGATCAGAGAAGTGATTTCAACAGCACACCACTGCACTATGCTGCTGAAAACGGGCATTCTGAAGTAGTAAAATTTCTAGTTCAATGTGGAGCAAACGTAAATGCTGAAGATAGCGATGGAGTGACTCCATATGAAGATGCGACAAGAGCTGGACACATTTCTGTAGCAATGTGGCTAGCACAAAATTTCTCTGATGAAGAGCAGAGTATTTGTTTCTGTGGTCAGCCTTTGAATTGAATTCTGATTCTTTATTTTTAAAATTTAGCCAAATACGCTTTTAAATGTCTGGTAGTTGTCAATTTATTTGTTTTTAAAAAATCTGGCGTTTTACATATCCTTTCAAATATTTTAGAGGCTAGATTTTTTTGCAGTATTGTTATATTTTTTATATTCGAACTGATTTTTACAATTCAGGATTTTTTTCTAATTTTCTAATATTTAAGCCTATTTTTATTTTGCACTTCATGCACGTTGTATTATTTTATTATCTCATATGTAAAAACTGATATTATTTTGTCATAAATAAAGGAATTGTGAATATTAATGTCTTTTTTAAAAATATTATAAAGTTTAAGTAAAATGAACAAAGAGGGATGGAGTCATATTTATATAAATATATTTATTCTACATTACATTAATAGGCCTATGTTATTGTGTTACTGAAATTTGTCTTAATTTTACTGTAGACTACGGTCAATAGAAGTTTACAACTTTATTTTTAGTCAATTATGAATATTGATAACTATAGCCTGAATTTTTATCTAATAAAAGATAAGATTGCAATACAGATAGTATATATTATTCAACTCTTTGTGTGTGAAATCAAGATAAAAGGCAATCAGAAGTCTTACTTCTCATTATACTATACAACTGTTTGTGTGTGGAACCAAAACAAAAGAGAGTCATAAATCTAACTTCTCATTATACTATGTTGCAATCTTACCTTTTAGTACATAAAAATCCGGTCTCTATTGTAACACTGGGCAAGGTAATTGTTTTCGCAAGGAAACGAATAGTGGCATTGGTCCAATTTTTCCTATGAAGTCAAATCAGAATTATTCCTTCAAGTATAGCTTTTCTTTCTTTTTTTTTTTTTGCTATCATTTTTGTGTAATATAGGTCTACTTTTGCATATTAGGCTTTCTTGGATATATTTTTTTGTAAATTATAACAGTAGTAATTTTATTCAGTATAGGTGGACACCCAAACATACTTACTCATGTTTAAACATGTTGTAAATTTGTGCAGACTTATTAATACTCAAACATATTCAAATATTGCATTGCTTTAGTAAGCAGGCAGCCAATATTGAAACTGTTATGAGTGTTATGACCCAACTATGAACCTAAGGGTTCGATAGTGCCAGTGAGTTATAAAGAATATAAAATCTAATATATGAAAATTGTTTGTTTGTATTTTGTGCGCGGTCATACCGTTGATCCGATTGTGATGGGGCTTTTTGCAAAATGTTCAGGAGATTCCCGGAATGAACATAGGCTATAAGGGAGTTGTGATACTCAACTCCTACACCCTTAAAAATCGCCCTTTGTAGTAGAGAATGTGAAAAAATAAGCTCTTTGGACGCGTAAATTGCTTACGGTGCCTAAACCGTAACAAATACATAAAATTAATGTTCACAGCATTTAATATCTCTAAAAGTTCTACAAAAAAGTCGGAAAGAACATATATTTATCTCTTACGGATAACTGACAGACACCATTTTTGTCTTTTATTGATGCCAAGATGACTGAGACAAGTACGTAGATTCCTGTGCAAGCATAGCAGCACATGGCAGGTATTCTTTTACGTATAACTCACAATAACGAATTTTGTCTTTCAGCTTATTTATGCCAAGAAGATCGAGATACGTAGATTCCCGGGCAACACCGGGTAATCAGCGCGGGGAATCATAAAATAATTACGATATACATTTATAATTATTTTTCATTTTATTTATTCAACTAATCATAAGAAGCACATTAATTTTCGACTTTCAGCTCATTTATACCAAGAAGATTGGGATGATTAGATTCCCGGACAACGCCGAGTAAACAGCACGGGGTATCTAAAAATAATTACGATATATATTTTTCCTTACTTTACTAAACATAAAATCACATTAATGTTCGTATTTCAGCACAGGAAATTTTAAAATAATTACGATATACATTTATAAGTATTTTTCATTTTACTTATTCGACTAATCATAAGAAGTACATTAATTTTGTCTTTCAGTTCATTTATATCAAGAAGATCGGTATAAATAGATTCCCGGGCAACACTGGGTAATCACACGGGGTATCTTAAAATATAAATTTATAATTATTTTTACCTTTACTTATTCAACTAAACATAAAAGCACATTAATTTTAATTTATTTAGGCATAACAGCGCACGCCGGGTATTAGCTAGTAACTTATAAAATAATATGAATGTATTATATAGAACCCATCATTATTATTTTCCTATTTCGAAAGGTTACGAAAGGAAAAAATTAAGTGAAAGTCATACAAACAGCTCAGAATCAAAATATGCTTTTAATACAAGGTCGATATATTTGCTTTATACTTTGTAAGCTATTGCAATTTCCATGAAAGGTAGATAGTCACTGCTGGAGATCCGTCAGGTCCACACCAGCGTCACGGACCGTATCACACAACTGGGAGTAAGTTAATATAATTTTACCATTTGAATAGGCCAACATTCGATGGAATAGTTTCATTAACTTGTAATATTGAATCACTGATACAACAAGCCATAAACGTGATGAATTATTAGAATTTAAAGATGGGTCACACAAAAAAATATATTAGTAAAACATTGGTGCAATCTGTTGCAGTGTATGGATGTGAGGTATGGACAATCAATAAGTGCTACAAGAATAGACTAATAGCTCTAGAAATTGATTATTTACGCAGGAGTGCCAGAAAGTCAAAATTAGAACATGTCACAAGTAAGGAAATTAGAAACATAATGGAAGCAAAAGAAAGCATAATTGAAAGAATTGAGGAGAAGGAATGAAAGTGATTAGGACATATTTTAAGAATGGAAGATGATCGATGGCCGAAGCTACTATATCAATGGCAACCGATCAGAAAGAAGAAAAGAGGGAAACCAAAGCTAAATATGGAAGGAAAACATGAACACAGTAATGCAAACAAGAGGGCTAAGCATTGAAGATGCCCAAGATCGTACGCTTTGGAGGTTTGGACCTGGAAGACGGTAGCTGCTGTAAAAACCCGAAGATAGATAGATCACATCTGGCTCAGGAAAAGTGTGTGTTTACCATTCTCTAATTATTTGATTGTTGGTAAATTAGTACTTAGTTTTGATGTAATTGTATCCTTAGCGTTATTATATATTTACTCATGGGACCAGGTTCTTACCATTTTATCCCTATGGTAAAATTCTTGTAATGAAACAGTTCCTTTTAAAAATCGGAAAGAATGTTTATATACTTTTATAGTAATATAAAAAAGTAATTTTAAATAATACAACAAATCAGATAAAAATTAAAAGCAAACATAAAAAATTAAACCATGGATCACCATAGATTTAATAAATTCAATAAGAATCAGGGACAAATTAGCTATACAACATAAAATTTTTGTTTCGGTATAGGTTTTAGAACTCAGTTTCGAGAGGACAACTAAGTAGCTATTTATGAGAAATAAAGATATCCTGATAAGAAAACTGAAACTAAGGTTTGCGGACAGCATAGTGCTAACCACACGACTCCGTACTGATACCTGCTAGCCATTAACAGCAACAACTTCAGTCGGATTTGGTCTTCCGAGCTGTTGTGTCACGAATTTATTTAATTTATTTAATATAAATACATGTGCCGGAAACAATTAGTCGCTACAGAGTATTCCTAAAAATAAATTCAGGGTGAAATAAAAATAAATATTTAGCTGCTTAGTTTCTACTATCATATTCCTGAAAAAAAAACGAATAAATTGTATAGGGTCCCAATTTCAACTAAATTATGAAATTTACTACTCTTAACACTGGAATAATGTAGCTTATGTAATATTTCTTGTTGTTATTTCAGTTTGTTATGTATTGAATAATTGTCGGCCCTATTTGACTATTGATTACCATAATTACCTATGGTCCCGAGGTTCAGAGATCCAACCCGGTCAGTGGAATATTTCTTCTTCTTCCTTTCCAGGATTAGGTCAATGCGACTGTTCCGGTCTCAAGTCCATCGTTTCCTTGGCCGTCCCAAAGATCTTTTTCCATGTGGTTTGTAGGTGTTGATCTTTTTGTGTAATCTTGTATTGTCCATTTTGTCTAAATGTTCTTTCCATTGGTATTTGTGCTCTTCTAGTTTATCAACTATTGAAAATATCTCCAGTTCATTTCTATTTGATGCATTGTGTAATCTATCCATGCGTGTACATTCTTTTACGTGTGAGATATCTTTTTTTGTAAGTACCCAAGATTCAGATCCATATAAAAGAACAGGAACATCCATAATTTTACAAAAACCTGAGCTGAGTTT
This sequence comes from Diploptera punctata, assembly GCA_030220185.1. Classification (NCBI taxonomy): domain Eukaryota; kingdom Metazoa; phylum Arthropoda; class Insecta; order Blattodea; family Blaberidae; genus Diploptera; species Diploptera punctata. Next base: position 1,721,742 of record JASPKZ010002326.1, read on the forward strand.
CACTTAGAGTCTTTCGGAAGGTTCATCGTATGGTGCCACACATCTTTTGATATCGGTTTAATTTATTATGTATATCCCAATCGTATCTATATGTTATATCTGAACCAAGATAGGTAAAGTGTGCTATCTGTTCTTTATTTCATTATTGATCACCATTTTTTCTCTGACTGGCACTTTGCCCTTAAAAGCCATAATTTCAGTTTTTGAAGTTGAGACATTGAGATAATAATGGAGTCATGATTGATTCAACACATAAATGGCTCTTTGTAAATCATCGGTTGCATACATTAGAATATTCATATACATTTCCTTATTAATGTGTTTTCCTATTGGACTTGACTTTTTCCATTTTCATATAACTTCGTCAAAATATATATTAATGTAGGTGATAATGTGCACCCTTGTCGAACTCCTTGATTTATTAATATTTCTTCTCTGGAATAATTATCTAAATTAAAGATAATTTTCGTGCCATTATAAATACTATTTATTTGAATATTTCTGAGCATAAAAATATTTATCGTGGATTGATTTGGAAGGAAAATAATGTGTAGGACTTGTGTAGTAGTTTTAGAGCACACCTGAAAGAACCACAAAGCCTGAAAAGAGAGACCGCTGTGCAAAATTTGTCGGATCTTTCACACCCAGACTTGAATTACGACGCTAATGATCTAAGCTGTAAACAGAGTTTAAATAAAATAGGGACTATTAGATATTACACTTAAACATCACGGACGGTTCATGAAATATGCTTAACTTTATTCATAAAAGATTTATTATAACCATTATGTTTTAATTTATTCATCAAAGCTTTGTTGTAAGGTCTCTTGTGGTCAGCAACATTGTACAGTATACAGACCTATTGTTAGGATCTCGTAAATATCGCAGGTGGAGGTATGCATACATATCAGTGGCCTCGTAACGCCGCACCGGAGCTCCAGGAAAGAGCTTAAATGAAGCTCTCAAACATTGCATCCCTAATGTACTGGAATTAACATTTCCAGGAAACGAAAGTACAAGAAAAAGGTAGAAAGAATTGGAGCGTGGTGGAAAGCGAGAGAAATACTGAAGAAAGAAATCCTAAATATTGTACAGTAAACACTACTCGCAAGATGGAGTGGAGTAAAACAAATGCAACAATTATCTTATAACTTTAATAACAAATAAAACTAAAATAGACTCGTTTAATTTTTGCATCACTTGTTTTTTAATATTAAAAACTGAAAGAGGTTTTAATTGTTAATACATTCCATTCATTTGTTTCACATATTTTATTTTCTATCGTTGCGTGACAACCTGAAACGATTCAGATAACAATAAAGGTTTCCTAACAACATTAGAAAACAAAAGACTTGAAACGAATGAATATGTGCTCCATTATTGGCTAGGTAGTGAATGAAACGAGTTGAATGAGACGGACATATCAACAAATAAATGCTCTTTCAAATTTAGTATAAATATAGAGGTACTATTAAAATTTGCAAATCTTCATAGGCTGGACAGTTCTGTCACCAAACCTAAAAAGCAACTAACATTGGTTTTAAACTTCCCTTCAGCATCTAGATAGTTCTTTTTAATTACATTCAATTTACTCCCTATTCAGGATGTCTATAAAATGGGGATCAACAAAGTAACAGTAGATGTTTTAACTAAAAGTTTGATTTCAGTTATTCTTCATTATTAATAGTTAGTAAATAATTGTTGCATTTGTTTATCTCCACTCTATCGGAATCCTGAATAGAGTGTAAATATGTAGCTTATTTTATTAAAATTTTCAAAGCTTCATAGGCTGGAGAGTTTTGTCACCAAATCTGTAAAGCTATTAAAACTGGTTCTTAACTTCCCTACAACATCTAAATAGAGAGTTTCAAAATAATATTAAATTTGTACCCTATTCAGGATGTATACCAGTCATATTGTATGGGTGCGAAACATGGATGGACTCTTACTTTAAGGGAGGAAAAGAGATTACAAGTATTTGAGAATAAAGTACTTAGAAAAAATTTTGGACCAAAGAGAGATGAACAGACAGGTGAATGGAGAAGACTACATAACAATGAACTACATGGTCTTTATAAGAAGCCACATATAATAAGAACAGTTAAGTCTCGTAGACTGCGATGGGCAGGACATGTTGCACGTATGGGGAACGAAAGACTTGCATGGAGGCTTCTTGTATGAAAGCCAGAGGGAAAATGGCCAGTTGGTAGACCAAGAATGAGGTGGGAGAATAACATTAACTATGATTTTAGGGAAGTAAATTATGCAGGGAATGATTGGAAAGCATTAGCTCAGGATAGGGATGTATGGAGAGCTTATGTCCCCGCGGCCATGAACCTACGGGTTCGATAGTGCCAGTGAGTAAGTAAGTATTCAGGATGTATATTGATAAACAAATGCAACAGTAATAGCACTAATAAAATGATTGATTTCAGTTTTTCTTCATTATTAAAAGTTTGTATATCCATCCATAGTAATTCTGACCGAAGGCAGGTCCTTCACTGCAATCATAGCATTTTCATGCTATGCTTGCAGCTTTACTAGGGAATTGTAGGTGTGGTAGCTTCCCGTTTCTTTCCACACCGGTGAATGATGGTGATAATTATGATGATGATGATGATAGCCATATGATTTCGGGGACCGTTTGGGCCTTAAAGTTTTCTTACAGGTGAGTAAAAACCCGATAAAATCCTCACCCAGAAAAACTGCCCCGACTGGGGATCGAACACGGGCCCGCTGCGTGACAAGGCAGCACGCTACCTCGAGACCACAGCGGTGGACTTAGTTTGTATATAATTGTTGCATTTGTTTATCTGCACTCTACAAACGTCCTGAATAGAGTGTAAATAAATAGTTGTTTAAACTAAAAAGTTTTAAAATGAAAGTCCTGTATTGAACTATAGGTATACAGAATGTGCTTAAACGAAACGAAGCAAATATTATTTTCAAGTGAATAAATTAGAAAATATGACAAAATCTTGATGTATATACAAATTTGTTACTAAATGCACGACCATGTAGATATCTGTATCAGCAATATTTATACGATCCCTGTTTGATAGTCCAAAAAGAAAGAATAATATAAAACCCGTATACTCGCGATATTCTGAATAAGTGATGTATATGCCCCATATTGGTCCACCGCTATGGTTTCGAGGTAGCGTGTGCCTTGTCACGCAGCGAGCTCGGGTTCGATCCCCTGTCGGGGCAGTTTTTCTGGGTGAGGTTTTTATCGGGGTTTCTCCTCACCTGTAACACAACTGTCAGGAAAACTTTAAGGCCCAAACGGCCCCCGAAATCATATGGCCATCATCATCATCCTTATCATTATCATCATCATCACCATCATCCTTCACCGGTGTGGAAAGAAACGGGAAAGCTACCACACCTGCAATTCCCTAGTAAAGCTGCAAGCATAGCATGAGAATATTATGACTGCCTTCGGGCAGAATTACTATCGATGGATATCCCATATTTTCCTTTTGGAGATATGGATACTCCCATAGCTTGAGCTTCTTGAACAAGTTGTTCATTCATGATTTGTACAAAAATGGAATTGAATGAAATAGTCATTTTGTCCCATGAGAGACTAGGACCGCCTATAAGAGGGAGAGTTCGTATTTCATGAATCACGTGGGAGAGGCACTACACATGAGAAAATTATTACCTTTTAAGCCTACACTCATTCATAGTGTTCTGCTCAAGAGCAGGTCTTTCACTGCAAACTCAGCATTCTCCACTCTATCCTTGACTCAGCTTTCCTTTTTGTATCTGCATACAAACCATTTATTTTAATATTGCCTATCATCTGATGTCTTTTTCTGCCTCTAACTTTCTTTCCGTTGACCATTCCTTCTAGAGCATCCTTCAGCAGGCAGTTTCTTCTTAGCCAGTGGCCAATCCAATTTCTTTTCCTCTTCTTTATGAGTTCCAGCATTGTTCTTCTTTCACCCACTCTGTCTAGCACATCTTCATTTCTTACTTTGTCTGTCCAGTTTATACGTTCCATTCTTCTCCATATCCACATCTCAAAAGCTTCCAGTCGCTTTTCCTCATTCCGTCGTAATGTCCACGTCTCCGCACCATATAATGCTACACTCCACACAAAGCACTTCACTAGCCTCTTTCTTATTTCTCTTGCCAAAGGTCCGCAGAAAATGCTTCTCTTCTTGTTGAAAGCTTCTTTTGCCATTGCTATCCTCTGCTTTACTTCTTGACTGCAGTTCATGTTACTACTGATAGTACAACCCAAGTATTTGAAGCTCTCCACTTGCTCAATGGCCTCATCTTTAATCTTCATGTTTATCTTCCTTTGTTTCTTTCCTATAATCATGGTCTTTGTCTTATTTATATTTATCTTCATCCCATAATCCTCGCACTTATCATTCAGCTCCATCAGCATGTTCCTCAATGTCATTGCATCTTCTGCTAGCAAAGCCATATCATCAGCAAATCTTATGCACTTTATTCTTCTTCCTCCCATGTTTACGCCTCCCGTATTACTGAAGCAGTTCTTCATTAGGTCTTCCAGGTAGATGTTGAAAAGGGTAGGTGATAGAGGACATCCTTGCCTCACCCCTCTTCCAATTTCTCTTCCCTCTGACATTTCTTCTCCTATCTTCACTTTTATTCGCTGTTTCATATAAAGACTACTTATGAGCCTCCTCTCCTTCCAGTTCACGCCAATTTTCTTCAAGATCTTCAGGAGTTTATTCCAATTTACTCTGTCAAAGGCCTTTTCCAGGTCAACAAATACTGCATAAACGTCTTTATCTTTTTCTATATATCTTTCTCCTATTGTTCGTATCAATCCAATTGCATCTCTTGTACCCTTTCCCTTCCTGAAGCCAAACTGTTCTTCTTCCAATTCGCTTTCCATCGTAGAACGTAAACGTCGATTTAGTGTTCGCAGGAGAATCTTTGCAGAGTGTGATATCAAGCTGATAGTTCTGAACTCCTTACATTTCTTTGCATTGTTTTTCTTCGGTATTGGTATTAACACTGTCTCAGTCAATTCTTCGGGCCATTCACCTTCTTTATATATCTTGTTGCATAAACGCAAAATTTCCTTCTTTCCTTCACCCAAGCATTTAACTAATTCAATGGGGATTCCATCTACCCCTATTGCTTTACCATTTTTCATTTCCTTAATTGCTAGTTCAACTTCTTCCTTCAGAATTGAAAATCCTTTTTCATCTTCTGATACGTCTTCTTCATTTTCTATATCCAAGTTAGCCGGACGATTTCTTGTCTCATATAGCTCTTCTACATATTTTTCCCATGTATTCATAATTCCCTGTTTGTCTGTTATTTCTTCATTATTTTCGTCCTCAATCAGCCACATAGTTTTCCTGCTCTTCTTTCCATAGTCCAAGCCTTTAACTTCCTGGTACATTAAATCATATTTTCCTTTCCTCTCCAGATTCTCTAGTTCTTCACATTTCTGCTTCATCCATTCTTCCCTTGCCTTGTCAGTTTCTCTTCTAAGTTCGTTGTTTAGTTTCCTGTAGTTTCTTTTGGCTTCTTCTGTATTGCTATTTTTCCATTTTCTTCTTTCTTCCATCTTCTCCAACATTTTTTCTGTGACCCAAGGTTTCTTAATATTCTTGCTCTCTTTGTATCCTATTGTTTCCTCTGCAGCTATCTGTATAGAGGTTTTCAAATGACTCCAGTGTTCCTTTGTATTGCCACATGAGATTTCCATGGTAGAGGCTTTCTCCTGAAAATTTTGTTGGAATTTTCTCCTTTCCTCTTCAGTTTTGAGTTTCTCCAAGTCAAACTTCTTTGTTGCCTGTCTTCCTCTTATCTTCTTCAGGCAAATATCTACTTCGCCTATTAGTAGGACATGGTCTGAATTGATATCTGCTCCTGGTAGGGTCTTCGCATTTTTCAAGCAATTTCGGAATCTTTCCTGTATCAGTATGTAGTCGATCTGGTATCGTTTGTTGTCCATAGGGCTTATCCATGTGTATCTTCTTCTTTTATGCTGTTGAAACATTGTATTTCCAATTATCATTGAATTCCTTTTACAGAAACTCACCAGTGATTCACCTCTCTCATTCCTTTTTCCTAATCCATATCTTCCAACTGTACTTCCATCCTGTCCTTCTCCAACTACAGCATTCCAGTCACCCATTAGGATAACACATGCCCCTTCTTCTCTTTCTCAACAATCTCTTCTATCTTGTCATATCTTTCCTCCACTTCTTCATCTGCTAACCCACTATGGGGCATGCAAATTTGCACTATCACCAAGTCCACTTTTTCCCTTGTAACCTCACCATTATCATCCGATTATCCACATAACGCACTGATATCACTTTTTCTTTCACACGTGGTCCTAATACTACACCGACACCATGCTTTCCTTCAGAATCACCACTGGAATAAAACATTCTAAATTCATCACTCACTAATTCACCACTTTGTTCCCACCTCACTTCTGATATTCCCATCACATCCACTTTGTTTCTTCCTTCAAATTTTCCAGTTTCCCGGTTTGCAGAAGAGTTCTCACATTCCAGGCTCCAATCCTTAATCTTCTTTTCTTCTGTTATTTAGACTGCATGATGTTTCCTTCCGCAGTATTCCCCTCCCGGACATCCGAATGGGGGGATAATTTACGTCCGGAAAGCCTACACTATGATCTACAAATTACAGTCGAGTTTTTTTATTATTCATTAACAACTCTACGCACTTCTTTCACGGGAGAGGGTAGGCTAGTGGACTCCTAATTGATGAACCAGTCTCAAGGGCTGGTGGTCAGAGCATCTGACTACAGTTCATGAGATACCTGGTTAGATTCTCGATCAGTCCACAGGCATTATTTCTTAAAGGGAATTACACTGGTCAACATGATTTTTGTCTCATGAGTACTAATAGTTGTACTTAATGCAGTTTTGTATCGTGTTTTCAAATGTGTATTCTGAATTTCTCCATTACCCACAGTTTTTTTATTTCAATTTCAATAAACTTTTTTTTTGTGCATTTGTCCATTGTAAAATAAAACGGGAAACACTTTCATCAGGAGATTTAAGCTATGGAAAAGAGATATCAAGGCAAATGAAATCCTAATATGCTGGCCGATTATTGTTGGACCATCAAGAGGGATGCTCCACAGGCGAAATATAGCAGATAATCGTCATTTCATACTTTCTAGGTGAGTCCGAATGTTCGAATATTGTGTAGTCGAATGTAGAAAATATTAAAGTGTTTGAAATTATGAATGCCTGTCTCTCGGAAACCTTGCGTGACGGAGAAAACCCGATATCGTATTTGAATTCAGGGGAAAAAATACTCTCATAATCTCATATTTTTCTTTCAGAGACAAAAAAAAAGTTTATTTTTTGTTGCTCAGTGTTATTCCTGTGGCCCCTCATGATCTAGATTTAGGTTACGTTTAGGTTTAAAAACTCTCCGGCGCTTCATTATCATTCATCACCTATGGAGAAAATGTTCAAACATGGGAATTCCTATTTCAAACAAAAAAACTTTATACAACTTACATTTTGCACATGATCAATTGATAATTTGCACAAGATTATGAAGATTTAGAATATGTGACTAGAAAATTAATAGAAGAATATGAAAAATGAGGATTAAATTTGAACATGAAAAAAATATATATTTATCAATTGGTGAACGAGAACAAAATTTAATTTTGGAGACTGGAGAATCAATTAAATCTTGTAGTGAGATCACATATTTAGGAATAAAAATAAATAAAACTGGGAGTTATGAAGAGGAAATAAGATATAGAAATAATAAAGGAACATTTGCAGTTGCTTGCCTCAATGGAATATTACGGGATAAAAATATAATCAATAAAAATAAAATTAATATATATCATACAATTGTTAAAAGCATCATTACTTATGGAGCAGAACTTTGGTCTTTAACAACAAAAGCAAATAAGTACCTTTTGGCAACAGAAATGGATTTTATACGAAGGGCCGCAAGAATTTCAAGAAGAGAAAAAGTTAGGAACTCAGTTATAAGGGAGAAAATAAGATTGAAGACACTATTTTAGATTATATTAAAACTCAGCAATTAAGATGGTACGGACATGTCCAGCGAATGGAAGAGGATCGACTACCTAAATCTGTTTTGGAATGGAAATCTGAGGGAAGACGAAGCAGAGGAAGACCTAAAACCTCCTGGAGTCAGGGAATATATATATGAAGGAGAAACATCTACAACCAGGGGATTGGATGGACCGACAAAATTGGCTATTAGGAATCGGACGATGTCAAAGACATTAATCAACCGATGATCTATCTACCTACCTATCATATCATCGGTCTAACGTAATTCCTCCTTTCAGGAGCGGTGGACTGTAGTGGTATGTAATGTCAGTAATCCATAGGTCGCTGGTTCAAATCCGGCCCGGAGGATTTTTTAGAAGATTATTACTTTTAGCTCATACTAAATAGTATCGAATTTAATGATATTTACATTTTTATCTTATTCTGTAAAATATCAATGATATTTTGTAAACTTACCACATTGTAATTTATTCAAAAAATAAATAATAGTTTTAAAAAACTAAAACAACACGCTTTATTAGAAAACCGAACTAAAAAATGAAAAATAATTTTAATTTCCAACGCGCTTGGGATAAAATTAAAGTGGTCAACAATAAAATCATCTCCAACACATATAGAATAAATCTAGAGTTATCAACAAAACGAAAATAATTTTATCATCAAAAGCGTGGTGCTCTATATCAATTAATATATTTGATAATAAACAGATATTGGTAAAAGTAAAGTCTCGAAGAAGAAAATGTAAAAACCATAAAAAGCACCCCACGCTTTTGATGGTAAAATTATTTTCTTTTTGTTGATAACTCTAGTTTTATTCTATATGTGTTGGAGATGATGTTTTTGTTGACCACTTTAATTTTATCACAAGCGCGTTGAAAAATTAAAATTGTTTTTCATTTTTTAGTTCGTTTTTCTATTAAAGCGTGCTGTTTTAGTTTTTTTTAAAACTAGTATTTATTTTTTTATTTTTTAGTTTTAATATTTTACAGAATAAGATAAAAATGTAAATATCTTTAAATTCCATACTATTGTAGTATGAGCTAAAAGTAATACTCTTCTAAAGAAATCCTCCCAGCCGGATTCGAACCAGCGACCTATGGATTACTGAAATTATATACCACTAGAGTTCACGGCTCTACCAACTGAGCTCTTACAACGATTTACTAAAAAGTCAACAAGTCCGCAACCTATTATGCCAGTTTTCATTTTTTTTTAAATTTTCTGATGATTCTGGCCAGGATTTTAGAAACAAAATATGACATGATTGTATTGTCACGGGCCCTTTACAAGTATACAATGTTTCAAGTCGAACCTCTAAGTGGGTGAAAATCGTCTTCAAAGATTCCGTTACATAGATATAAGGACACTTTTTTTTTAATTTTGTGACGATTCTGGCCAGGATTTTAGAAAATAAATATGAAATTGTGTTGTCACGGGTCCTTTACAAGTATATAAAGTTTTAAGTCGATCCAATGTTTCTAAGTAGGTGAAAATCTTGTTCGAAGATTCCGTTACATATATACAACGACACTTTTTTGATTTCTGATGATTATGGCTAGGAATTTAGAAAATAAATATGAAATTATTATATTTACAAGTATACAATGTTTCAAGTCGATCCAATGATTTTTAAGTGGGTGCAAATCGCGTTGAAAGATTCCGTTACATAGATAGGTAGTAGATAGATAGATAGATAGATAGATAGATAGATAGATAGATAGATAGATAGATAGATAGATAGATAGATAGATACAGGTCAAGCTAATATAAAGCGTGTAATATGAGAAGGATACGATTAACTATAACGATTTACCTATATTAAAATATTCAAAAATATTATGATAATGTTAGATAATAATTTTAAAAAAATATAATTATATTCGTGCCTAGACACTAAAAATATCGTAAGCAATTAAATTTTCATGCGATTCTGGTTTATGACAATCAAATTAAAAATGAAAAAAATAATAGGTAAAAAAGTAAAAAAAAACACGCTTTATTAGAAAACCAAACTAAAAAATAAAATATAAAAGTTTAAAAAAACCAAAACATTACGCTTTATTAGAAAACCGAACTAAAAAATGAAAAAAAAAAATTAATTTCCAACACGCTTGAGATAAAATTAAAGTGGTCAACAAAAAAATCATTTCCAACACATCTAGAATAAAACTACAATTATCTACAAAAAAATTACCATCAAAAGCTTGGAGTGCTTTATATGGATTTTACGTTTTCTTCTTAGGGACTTTAATTTTACCAATATCTGTTTATTATCAAATATATTAATTGATATAGAGCGCCCATGTTTTTGATGGTAAAATTATTTTTTTTGTAGATAACTCTAGTTTTATTCTAGATGTATTGGAGATGCATTTTTTTGTTGACCACTTTAATTTTATCCCAAGCGTTTTGGAAATTAAATTTATTTTTAATTTTTTTTAGTTCGATTTTCTAATAAAGCGTGCTGTTTTGCTGTTTTAGATTTTTAAAACTATTATTTATTAATAATCTGAACAGGTTAGAGGATTAATTTGCAGTGATTGACTTTCCAACAAATACGTTGAATGTAACAAATAATGATCAAATTCCTTCGAACTACACATTTGACAATTGTATATTCAATAATTGTGTTTTTTAAATAAAGATTTTACTGAGTTGTTTCCTAAAAAAATAATTAATAACTTATAATGTTGTTATTGTATACAGCTTGATGTGTATAATTCTTTCTCCAATAGGGTGCATTCTTACAATTTTGGGGTCTTATTTGGCAATAAATAATATAAGTTGCAGTGGGTGAACAAATGAAACATAACCAAACATTTCTAATTTGTTTTCAAATATCGCCATTTACATTAAATATATAAAGATTTTAAAATACCTACGATTTGTGAGTAAATCGCTTAATTGTATTTGTTAAATAGACCTAACAAATGCCACTCTTGATTCCCAAATTATGTTAATAAATTGGAAATCACTCGTGGCATTACTTACGACAATGAAGGTTCTTTATTGTATGTTGTTACGGAATTGGTGAATTTTGGGTTGTTCTAAATGTAATTTGTTGAGAAATAAATCATTAGATTACTATCGATGTCCCCAGGCAGATGTTGGAGGCATTTGTACCTTTAGCATGAAAACAGCATGTTTCCAGGCAAAACTTCCTATCCAAAACGTTATCTACTCAGTTTCCTGTACAAGCCGTACAAGTTTGTAATGGGAATTTCTGCTTATGTCAAGGATCTTTTTTTTTATTTAACCTCTGTCTTAATAGGTAACGTGTACATACTGGAATCCACTCGCGGCTTAAAGGGATGTAATCTGTCAAAACAGTATTTTGTACTGTGGATCACGTTACTTTTTAGATCACACAAGGACATGGAAGGGTTCACCGGATGAATGATAAAGCACAAAGCCAAGGGCACTTCCGAGAAAACACGAATATTTAACGTCTTTAATACAGTCGTCGCTTTAAACGAATGTTATAGATATCTCCTACTTTAATTCCAATATTCCAATGTTCTGGGGTAAAGGCGGCCGTCACGCAGGGCTGACAACCCGGCTGACATCAAGTGCTGATTTTCTAGAAAAAGTGGAGCCTTAACATCCTACTACCCCAAGGGCCTCCTGAGGCCTGTAGTGGGATCACTGTTACTTTACATTTCGATGAACAGTAGGTGTGGCACCAATGTAGAATGAAAGAGAGGGCATGGAAACTTCTTGTAGGAAAACCAGAGGGAAAATTACCAATAGATAGGCTCAGAACAAGGTGGGAGAATAACATTTAACCATGAATTGAGGGAAATAGTGGTTAAAGCTCTACGCTACAAGCCGGAAGGTCGAGGGTTCGAGTCCCGGTGGGGTCAGGATTTTTAAACTGAACTAAACCCTCTGGCGGCACTATGGCCCTGAGGTCGACTCAGCTTCTAATGTAAATGAGTACCAAATGCTTGTTCTGGGGTAAAGCCGGCCGTCACGCAGGGCTGACAACCCGGCTGGCATCAAGTGTCGATTGTCCAGAAAAAAATGGGTGCCTTAACCTCCTACTACCCCAAGGGCCTCCTGAGGCCTGTAGTGGGATCACTTTACCTCTTAGAGGATGCAGGAGATTATTGGAAATTTATCTCAGTATAGGAATGTATGGAAAGCTTATGTCCGCGCTGCTATGAACCCACGGTTCGATAGTGCCAGCATGTTAGTTATACTTCATGATATGCTCTGGTCCGAAAAAGTCACGCCGTTCGCCCATGTATTCATTCATACCATATTAGGCGAGTATGAGAGATTGATAGTAACGGCCAGTTGAATTTCGACATTTCATTTACAGCTGAGGTAAAATATCGAAAGAAATATTCACTGAAGAAACTTGTACCCAACCGAGGATCGAACCCGGCCGACTGTATCTGAGGCAATGACGTCACCCCGAGATTACGGTCATGGTCGGACTATTTGCCAGCTAACTGATATGCTCGTTTTCATTCAGTGTCTTTTCTTTTAATTCATATAGCGGAATAATACAATACTGCAACCGAAAAGTAAATCTACTGTAGATAAGCTGACTGGAAAGTTCTAAGCTGTTTATCAAATTCCATGTCAATCAGTCTTTATTAATATATCATCGTCCTCTGTTACAGCAGACGGCAAATTTAATACCTACTTTACTCTATGCAAACTGTGCAATTACTGTCATTGACTTGCTTGCTAAACCACTGGAATTATCGATCCTGGAGATTCATAAACTCCCCATGCATCCGTATCCCGAACTAATATTTTTCATAAGTAATGCCATGAGTGATTTCCAAATTATCGATAAATTCACGACTCACGAAGTGAGGAGTGGATTTATCTAGAGAATTTGGAAATCAAGAGTGGCATTTGTTAGGACTATTTAAGGAATAAAATTAAGCTGTTTACTCACAAATCATTATTTAACTATAGTTATTTTAAAATATTTGTATATTTAATGTAAACGGCGATGTTTGAAAACAAATGAGAAGTGGTAGGTACGCTTCATCTGCTTCTTTTGTTTATCACTGCAACCAGATCATACTATTTATTGCCAAAGGAACGCAATATTGTAAGAATGTTCTCTAGTGGAGAAAAAAAGAAACACATCAAACTGTATATTAATTCATTTCTGATGTCCTATGATGTAAATATGACAATTATATTTTTATGGATTGTTACCTGGGAAAAATACATTTAGGAAAGTGCAAACAGTGGTTTCTTTTTTTGGTTGTATAATCAATTGCTACAAATGTTTTTATATTAACTCCCGCATGCGGCATGTGTTGACATTCATGCACTATATATACAATCTAGTAGCCGTATTTCTCACAGGCTCAGTCACTGCAAAATAATGGTCAGACTTGTTCAGAATATTAAAAAGGAGGAGCCTTCTTTAATATGGTAATTATAACACTGATAAATATTTCGTGAAACACGACTCTGATTGGTTGTAAAACAGAAATCATTGAAACGTGATTGGCCATTGAGTCCCATTTGGGCATGAGTTAAATAGCCAATGAAATCCTATTTTACTCAATCGCAAAAATCAATGGATATTGTTTCTATGAAACACAATTTTGAGTATTCTCTGAATGGTAACTGGTGTAATTTTCGAATGTTAAGGTCTTCTACTGTCTGTCCGTGTAATGTGTAGAGAAATTCGCGCAGTGTTAGTGGAAGACAGGGCGGAGTCTAAGAGCGATATCTAATCGGAAAGTTGGCTCGGTGTTGCGTTCTGAAGAGCTTGAAACTCAAGAGCGAAATGAGTAATGTCACGTGATCTGTTCTCGCTCCTGCACTTCCTTCTGCGGCCTCATTGGCTTTATATTTTTGCACGCCTACAACGTTGATGGCTTATTTCGAACAGCTTCTCTAGAGATTCTACGGACAAACTTTAGTAGATACAACTGTTTATTCTCATTAATGGGCCTTACGGCTCTCAATGACTGTATGTAATCTTGGATTTTAGATACTGTTTCTACTTTACGTTTTTTAGGTCTATTGTTGTGTATTCATCTGGTTTCACATGAGCTCAACCTATGGTAGTCATTTACTTTTTTCAGATCAATTGGAAATCTATTGGTGATTCCATGAAATTATATGAATGCTGGTCGATGTTGAACATCTTGTATTCGGTTGTTTCTGTTAATGTGCACATTATTGACTAGTAAAATGCTTTCTTGTAGCTTCATCAAGACTTTTCTTAGACCTTCTTCTCACAGCATTTGCACTGATAAGACCTGTGAGGTAAACATTTTGTTTGCCATTGGAAGCCATTTTATTAAATTGTTTTATTAATTTTTTTTTCCAGTAATTGAACATTCTGAAAACATATCAATCGTGAACACTTACAATTATCTTCTGTAACGAGACACAATCATGGTTTGTATCCTTTTCGATGAACCAGAAATCCTTCCAAACATTTTTCTTTTCTTTCAAATACCATTCTGCACACTACTTGAATGTCCATCCTCGTTCTCTATTCTATTCCCCTTGCTACTTCACAAGCTTTATGTCAACAACAACGAACACGAGACTAAAAGAAATGTATACAAAAATCGATCTCTAATCCCAAATCCCCCCTTTATTGAGGAAATAATGTAATATAATGCTTTATAAAACCCAATTTATTTCTATTTCTTCTCGAAGTGGCATAGCTCCCTCTCTCACAAGACCTCTCAATTGTTTCATATAAAATAAGAAAATCCTACATAGTATAGCGGAAGTATTGAATAATTAAATTAGCCGAGCGGTTAAGGTAGGAAGCCTTGGCGCAGAGCTACGGGTCTTGCGCTGGTTCGAGTCTCTATGGGGGAAGAAATTTTCTCATGGTATTTCGGCCAGTATGGGACCGGTGCCCACGCAGCATCGTGAGGCAATTGGATAGCTACATTATGTAGCGGCTCCAGGTTGAGGAACCAGCTATAACGGCTGGGGGACTCAACATGTTAACCACATGTCACTCCTACACTGGCTGTTGATCATCTACCTCTATGATTGACACATGTGGATGTGAAGGGCCAGCAGCCGGCTGGTAAAAGGGCAACCACTGAAAAGTGGAAAGACCCTCAATCGGAAAAATCGGAAATTAATATACAAATAATTCTTAATTGAATTAATCAGAATATTAAAATGAAAGTACCTCAATGACATAAATATAAAATAGAAAATATTAATAACTACCGGTATATCAAAATAGTGAGACAATTATGAACATCACAAAAATAATCATATAATAATTAAATTATAATAAAAAATATCATTTCATTAGAAAAGCAACGGGAAGCTACCACACCTACAATTCCCTAGTAAAGCTGCAAGCATAGCATGAAAATGCTATGATTGCAGTGAAGGACCTTCCTTCGGGCAAAATTACTATGGATGGATGGGTGGAGATATAAAATTTAAATAAATCAAACAAAATTCTTACAAAAAAATTCAAAGAGTGGTAAGATCACCAGAAAATCCATCAACAAAAATAACAAAGTGAGTGACAGTTTTATGTGTTAGAATATGTCTTAGAAATAAGAATGATAGGAACACCATTATAAGCGTCAACAAATTGTAACAAGTGAGTTACAGTTTTGTATGTTTGAATACGCCTTAGAAATAAGAATAACATGAACCCATTGTATCCGTCATCCCCAGATTGATAAAGATACAACACAAACAGACACTAAATACAGTCATGATAACGAAAGTCCAAGAA